>JAUCNO010000236.1:16945239-16971495 GCA_032353835.1 Enteromius viviparus | reverse complement strand
AAAAACTAGTAGATTGCAGAGAGGTCTACTGGCAGCCGTATTAGTAAAGGTAGCAGCTGTAATGAGCACATGTTTTCTCTATCAGGCTACAACCCAAGAGATTAATTAGCCGCCTTTGTAAAGCTGTTTTAAAACAGGAAACAACTTAATCGCAACTTAAACTGACTGATGTTAAAGAAAGATGTGCAAGAAATCTGAGATCAAAAGTTACAGCTCAATTGACATTTAGCCCTTTAAAGACCCCGTTTAGCACAGAGCCGTACATCAGCGTAAATATCCTGCACCATTAACTTGTCTTATCTGTTTATTCATAAAGATCCTCCTGTTCGGAAACAAAGCTTCTTCTCTGCCGTTTGATGGAGAAGTCGCAAGCGTTTTGCTTTATGGCTTATTTATCTGGAAGCAGCCGCATTCATTGTAAAACTATTCACAGGGCTTTTTTTATTTTGGTTGTTTTTTTCTCTTCGCAGCAGCCGATCTCCGTTTTTATTAAATCTATTTTAGTGCTTCCGAGCAATGCACATTTTATCCTCTTAATAGTCAAATTAGTATATACTCCAGCAATTACTTAATGTACTCTAATGAGATTTCCCCACAAAACAGCAGGATTCATTTATTTTAATGCGCCGGGGCTCTTTCCAGGGAGTTTATGCATCATGTCCCTTCAGAAGTCAAGCAGCGCTGGAGTCATAAATAGTGTGCATGGCTCAATGGATGCTGCTCTGCTCTCTGGATTGTAGGCCTGTGATCTCCCCTGCAGCTTCGTACTTGAGCTCTTCTCCTTTGGGAGAATAACAACGATGTTCAGGTCGTTCTTGACCTGTGCTGAGGTCTGACTCAAGAACTCTTAAATATTCATGCATTTGTGGATCTACATGCTACAGACTCTAGGAGTACTGAAGGATTGGAAATGTTAAAAAGGAAAGTAAAAAAAAAAAAATGAAAGCCCAAGGGTTCTTCTGTGTTTGGCACAGTGTTTATCTGAGATGCTATACAATTCAGCAGACACTTTCCGCGAATAAGGTTGGCATCCGACTGCTCATAGTTTTTTAGACTTTACAAGAACATAATTTTGTTGTGATAAGGATAAAAATGTTAGATCAATTATTATATAAATTAACATGCATGACAAATACTGTAGGGCATTTTCAGTCTGAGCAAACCCTTTTCAATCGTTTAATCAATCAATCAATTAATCAGTCAGTGAGTCAGCCAGTCAATTATCCAATCAATCACCCTTGCGATATACAGGAAGACACAAGTATTGATAGCATTTATTTCATTTATTTAGCATTCATTTAAGTATGTTACCCCTGTTATTAAAAGTATGTACTGTATATGTTTGCATGTTTGGGAAGTATGAGTATAAATAAATAAATAAATTATTAAAAATGTATATTTATAAAATACATATATAAACTAATATTTGATCTCAAACTAGCTTAATATAGGTAACATGTGCAACACTGTTACAACACTTGCTACTGTGTCATATAGACAGCTGTGTCTATATATGCACAAGCCAGGATTGAATTATTATTATTTTATCTTTCTAGTTACAAAGAGTTACAAAAATGAAAAATATAAATTTAAAATGTATTTATTATTGTTATTTATTTATTTTTTATTACATATTTCTCTAATTACACAAATAATAATAATAATAATAATAATAAAGTCACTCCATTTAAAGTGCCACACACTTTAGTTGCAGCCATTATTTTGTACTTTTCTTGTGGAAAGTGCTAACAATATTTTAAATCCCAAATAGCATGAACAGATAATATGTGGAATTGAATTCTGTACAAACTTTTCTTCTCCAATATTTCTGTCTGCTCATATGTCTTTGGCTTCCAGACCGTCGCTGATATACTCTGGAAAGGTGAAGCAGGTCTAACAGCATTAATCCTCAAGGGCTGAAGATTGCTCAGCGTGCTCCAGATGTTATCATTTTATTGTTTTTATAGGGTTCTATAGCACAGTAAAGTCAATAAACACAGAGTTTACTTCTCCAGCTCTTCCATTGGTGAATTCTTGGCAGTAAAATGCATTTCTGAAAAATCTGAGGAGATTGTTATGAAATGAATTTGCCCAAACAGCTCTAAACTTTCAAACTTCTGTGCAAAAACTATATATCCACATGCTATAGGGCTGTGTATGAATATTTTTATTTATATTTATATATATATATATATTATCAGAGAATGAAAGGTGACCTGCAGACCTTAAGGAGGCAAGTACCTTTGATGAAGCCATTTACTTTTCTCTTTCTCTCTTTCACTCTCCTCATCTCTATTATGGCCTTGAACTTTAAAAGCCTGAGCTGTGACTGTCAGACACTTTTCTTTCTGCTGAGCAGATCGAAAAGGGTTGCTTAAGTACACAAGTGAGGTAGCCGGCAGCTCTAAATGCAAAACCCCTTCAGAGGTTTAGATGTGGTGCCAGGCTTCATCTCCGGGTTCAGCTTTGCTTCATTTGACAGTGATTTCTCTTGTTTTTTTAGGTGGAATTTTTGAACAAACTGATGGACCCGTGCCGTTCGTCAGCTCAGAGGAACTGGCCTTTAAATTTGCAGTTAATAATATCAACAGAAACAGGACATTATTGCCCAACACAACGTTAACATACGACATCCAGAGGATTAATATCTATGATAGCTTTGAGGCCTCCAGAAAAGGTGAGTAACAAAAAAAAATTGTAGACTTACGCCAAAAATTGTATTTGCTGAAAATTTTGTCATACAAGATATATTGCAAAGCTGCAGTGAATGGGTGCCTTCAGAATGCAAACAGCTGATAAAAAAAAACATCACAATAATCAGTGAAGTAAAAAGCTGCAAGTTTGTTAAGTGTGACATTCTGCCCCGTCTGTCCTGTCTCCCCCGTGTCTTTGTGTATTTTGGTTTAGTCCTGTCTGTTTTGGTTTTGCCCTCATCAGTTTGATTGTCTCACCTGTTTTTTACACCTGCCTGCACTTTAGCCCCTGATTTGTATGTGTTTAAATACTCATGTCTTTTCTTTGTAATTCAGGTCTTGTTAATGTCACTCACCCCGTGTTCCTCATGTGTGTTTATTTGCTGCCCCGTCAGCTGTTTTCTTTTGCTTTTGTTTCTTTGTTATTAAATTACTTTCAATTAGTTCCTCGTGTTGCCTGGTTCCTCGTGTGACATTAAGAAACAAATTTATTACAGCCTTTTAAATTTAAACAGTTATTTCTGGACAAAATACCAGCCCAAAATTCTTAATAATGCTTCCTCCAGTAAAAAAGCCTGTTATCCTGTATTTTTTTGTATAGCTCAAGGATGAGTACATTTTCAGCAAATTTAAAACCGCAACTTTTATAAACTCTTAATTTTTTTGTTACGCCAAAACCCACGTTGTAGGCCTCATGTTCTGAACACAGTAAAATCACAGTGACATTTTATTAAGATTTAAAATAACCATTTTCTGTTTACATATATATTTAATAAATACTATTATTCTATCTATACGAATTGTTATGGCAGAATGTTACTTACCACCTCTTTGTAAAAAAGCAGTGTTCTGCATGCAGTGACATTTATGTTTTGACATTTCTTACTACATAACCCACCGTCTGCTCTTGCCAGCGTGCGACCAGCTGTCTTTAGGTGTAGTTGCCATATTTGGGCCGTCTCACAGTTCCTCATCGAATGCTGTGCAGTCTATCTGCAATGCGCTGGAGGTTCCACACATTCAGGTTCGATGGAAACACCACCCGATGGACAACAGGGATACATTTTATGCCAATCTGTACCCGGATTACTCTTCTCTCAGCTACGCTATCTTAGACCTTGTGCAGTTTCTCAAGTGGAAGACAGCCACCGTGGTTTATGATGACAGCACAGGTGAGAGATAATGGCTTTATGTCAGTGTGTCATTGTAAACTTTGTTACTTGATGAAGTCCTTGCAACCAAAGTGGGACCGCCACCTTTAAAAGTGTATTTTAGACTCTGTACTTGAGCGATAAGAAGCAGAAGTCTCTTTATTTTCCTGTAGCTGTCAGAATGAGGCTTCAGGCCTCGATATTCTTGAAACAGTTTGCATCAAAGTAATCGAGTAATGCTGCTTCTGACAGGAGCGGGAATAGAAAGCAATTCATCTGAGATGCAAAGTATGTGATAAAAACATATTTATTATTAAAATACAACCAGGATAACTGCATGTTAAATTGAATGTGTGCTTTATAGAACATGTTTTCAGAGCTGTGGCAGAGTGATCAACATTTTAGTAGATCTGCTCACAAGGGACCTGGGTTTGAATCTGGCCTTGGTTGTGTCCCAATTTTCATATTTCATCAAATTATAGATGGTTTTTAGCTAGTGGCCATTGATCTAACTTGGTCTAGACCAATTGGTCAACTTGGTCTTTCAATAGCAAGTACAAATGAATTCAAAATAATTAAAGAAATTAATCTGTTAATTCATTGAACTGTATAATGTTCTGGCAGAAAATGCCAACAATCTTTTCTTAGATTGATTGATTATGCAGTAATTAAATATGCAGTACACTTGTACAGCAGTCTTTGGAGTACTGGCAGATACTGCTTAATATCTTCTAACACTTTATTTTAAACGATGTCCACAACAACATATAGACAATCAGAAACTTTGTAAGTAAATTTACTTACAAACTTTAACTTACTATCCCTAAAAATACATTAACAGTGTACTCTGAGAGGAGTTAGTAGACATGTAGTTGCAAGATAATGATAATTAGTTGAGATAGTAGTTGCAAAGTTGAGTAGTTGCAAAGTTGCTAATTGTCAATCAATCATTCTATCACTTTTATTAATTTAGCGCTTTTAACAAAACAGATTGTAGCAAAGCACTGAACATTATCAAATAGGAGAACAGAGTCATGGTAATGTATAATGGCGAGATGAAACTATTTGTTTATTAAATGCAGAGGTCTCTGTAAACAAAACAACGGTAATCACTAGAAATCAGGTGTTCCCAACTAAGCAAACCAGAGGCGACAGCAGCAAGGAACCAGAACCCTATCCATGAGAGAATGGAGAAGAAAAATAAAACCTTGGGAGAAACCAGGCTTAGTTGGGGCAAGTTCTCCTCTGGCCGGACGCCCAGAACCTAATTTCCAGTTCAATTTTAAGCGCATGTCAGATGTGCAAAGGACTGTGTGTTTGTGTGCATTTGATTCTGGTGATCTGTCCAAAGGGCTCATCTAAGTGTTCAGGTCTCCGATGAAGATCATCTCTTTGTGCTGATGCACAATCTGCTCTGGATACGAACTGAATAACAGAAAAAGAAAGAGACAGACTAATACTAGCGTAGATGCCATTATTTTTACGATGTAACGATTACATTGTGTGTAAAGGTGTTATAGTTAGTACAATGTCTAAAGTGGACTGTCAAAATAAAGTGTAACTGTATTTTTGAAATCATCCTAGAATTCACACTTTAATTTAATTTTGACCAAATACGTCCCCATTAACTAGATGAGCTCCGTGGACAAATTGCCGGAACCAGATGCACACAAACACACACACTATGGGCAGGTTTCACGGATAGGAATTAAATTAAGACAGGACTAGACCTTTGCTAATTTAGAACATTTAAGAATTTTTAGAAACATGTCTTACAAAACTGCATTATCTGTGAGCAATTTAAGACCAGACAACGGCAATGATGTTTTTTAAGATATCTCAGTGCATATTTTCCAGTTTAGACAGCTCTTAACAGTCCTTAATCTGACACAATCTGACATGTGCTTAAAATTGAACTGGAAATTAGGTGCTAGGCGTCTGGCCAAAGAACTGGCTCCAACTAAGCCTGGTTCTCCCAAGGTTTTTTTCTCCATTCTATCATGGATGGGGTTTTGGTTCCTTGTCGCTGTTGCCTCTGGCTTGCTTAGTTGGGGACGCTTGGTCTCTAGTGATTATCGTCGTCTTAACTACAGAGACCGTTTCTGCATTTGATAAATAAATAGTTTAATTCTCATCATTATACATTACCATCACACTGTTCTCCTACTTGATAATGTTCAGTGCTTTGCTACAGTCTGTATTGTTAAAAGCTCTATATAAATAAAAGTGACTTGACTTACTGGCTAGGCAATATATTGGTTTATGTCTAGTGATATCAGTGTGGTAGACTGTCTTCTTCAAGGTGGTTACAGCTGTTAGGCCACATTCAACCAACAACATACCAGCTATCATGTTCAAAACCTGCTTGACTCCCCTAGGCTGGTTTGTGCTGGTACTGATATACTAAGTAATTGACTCTGGCACTCAACTCTTCTTGTGCAGGTTTAATCAGACTCCAGGAGTTAATTATGGCTCCATCCAGGTATAACATCAGGCTGAAGATTCGACAGCTCCCTCTGGATACCACGGACACCAGACCTCTGCTCAAAGAGATGAAAAGGAGCAGAGAGTTTCGCATTATCTTTGACTGCAGCCACACAATGGCTGCCCAGATCCTCAAACAAGTGAGTTCATATCATAACTCAAGTATTAGTCCAGATCTAGAGAAGCTCTTTTGGACGTGAATCTATATATTTTGCTCCAGGCAGAATAGAGATGAAGCTACACATACATGTTAACATGTACAGTTGCCCCTATTTCTTTATGCTATACTTAAAAAATATCAATGCAATTGCAAAGGACCATTAAGTAGTGTCTTTTGGCCCCCTTATGAAGGCCTATATGAGCCAATACACATTGGATTTTCGAAACTGTAGCATTTAAAAAGATCTTTATAATAAAAGGAGTGTCTGGTTGCTAATGTATGTTTTAATTTTAAACAGAATTTGTATCTGTTGTATTGTGGAGTGCCATGAAAAAAAAATGCATATTTGAAATGAAGATAAAACAACAGATATGCTTGTCAAAATGAAGACTACGGTAAAAGTATTTAGTCACTTTTTGCTCGAAATGAGTATAAAACGATAGATGTGCTTCTTAAAATGAAGACTATGGTTAAAGTATTTAGTCACTTTGTCCTTGATAGTACTGCTGTAGCTCATACATAATTAGTTTGAAGATGCCATTTGCTTTGATGTTTTTAGAGCGCTAAACATCAAAGGTTTGAAGACACCTAAAACGTGTGTTTGTTATGCATTTATGCATGGCTGATGTCTATGGCAGAACATAGAACTTTATAGACAAATGTTGCAAAAGCTCAAAGTATATACTTTGACATATATATATATATATATATATATATTTCCTTAACTACTAAGCACTTACATTTTAATGAATCATCTGGTAAAATGTCCTTATACAGGTTTTAAGCTGTACGAAAGTCTCTTTAAAACAAGTCATGTTGTCACTCGACGGCCATCTTTGAAACGCCTCTCGGGCATCCAAGTTTAGCTCCTATCTCTGTAAATGGGGAAACATCCAATTCTCCAAAACGGTTCATTTAATGTTGTTTCTTTTTCTCAAATAGCATTATAAAAAACTTATTTCTCAGGTGAGATCAGCCAGTCCGCATGTCTCAGAATGCTAAATGTTTCTTTGGCAACCGAAACGACAGATGCATTGATGCACTGACTTTACACATCAGCGATGGCCTATTTAATTCAGAAGGCAAGGGTTCCTATGATTGTCCAGCCATGTTAAGCGTTGCATTTTCCCCCATTCAAAACTATGCGAGGGACACGTCTTGGGTGTTCTATAATCTTTGACTGTACTATATATGTATTTTTTTTAAATACCTGCATGTAATTACATCTGTAATTAATTTCTGTAATTACATGTATAATTACACTGTGGACCCATCCCTTACACCTTAACCCACCCTTAACCTACCCATACCACCACACCTGTCCCTAACTTTACCCATATCCCTCCACAAACACAAGAATTTGTTTTTGCACTATAACATGGACACAATAGATACATTATGCTTATTTGTTTGATGTAAGTACATAGTAGTTAAGTCCACCTAATTTAAAGTGGGACCTTTCAAAGTATAAGATTACAGATAATTGTTAAAAATAAAAAAGTAAATGAAAAAACATTATGAGATACAATGTCAAGGTAGAAGGTAAATGAGGTAAAAGTTTAAAGTATGACATACTAAGTCATAATTATAAAATAAAAAGTCAAAAATTATGAGATACTACCTCATATAAGTGAAAAATATAAGATAAAAAGCTGATTTATTATTTTTTATTATTTACTCATAAGTAACACAATTAACACAATCTGAAAACTTATGATTTGTAAACTTATGAATTGTAATAATTGCATTTTTTCACTGTACTGTATGCGTATTTAAATATTTAGAGGACAGCCTTTAAAATACATAGAATTTGACTATTCTGAAGTCTCTGCCTATTACCACATCTAATGGTCATTAAATATTTTGTCATGGTAAATGATGTTCGTATAGTATAATTCATCCATTAAGGAGGATTTAAGTGTTTAAATATTTTTTTTACAGGGCCATTAGTAAAAACACTGTATTTTACTGTCTTATCTTTTATTAGGCTGTCAAAAAAATACATTAAGCAAATTCTGGGATGTCAGTTAAGAAACTTAGCAGTGTAGTTTTTAAAGAAAAGCATATTTTTATGTATGCATGTATGTATGTATGTATGTATTTATTCATTTTCAGTGCTTAGTTGTGAAGATTAGATTTAGGTTGTGTGTTCACAAAGTTGCCCTTTGCAACAAAACAAAAGCTCATCTGATAACAGCACAACTGCTATGGAGAATGTTTATCACGGGTCAAATGAGGACTGAATATGTTTTTTTCTATTTATATCTAAGAGGAAACATTGTCCAAACAGCTACTTCTTGAAACCTCATTTGTGTTTTAAAGGCTCTTCAGAAGCTATTTTACTCTTCATCTCATTCAGCATTGACGCCCCTGCATGTATTTTCCAGTTTTACTGTAGGCTGTATTATTTCACATTTGAACTTATAAAAAAGTTGTGTCATTCTCTGTGGCCCGAGTCTTCTTAATAAGCTTGGTCCTGCGGTCACCTGTCTACAACCTGTCTGCGGCTCGTTTTTCTCTGTCAGCCTCTCCTGAACTTCTGTCGGTGCATGTACTCCCCCTCAGGCCAAAGAGAAATAGGAAATGCAGTCGGACACAGAGTCTGTCTGAGACGTCTGTGGGCTAAATCCCAGAAGTCTTTAAAAGGCAGTCTATGCTTGTGGGTGTGTGTGTAAGGGACAGCAAGATATAGAAAGTACAGGCACAGACATAGAAGGGGCTATTTCTGCAACCTATTGTAAGAAATGAAACCATTTTTGACTTTTTCACAAACTTGAGTGATTATGGTGTAGAAGAGGTAAAGAGCTCAGCATAACCTTGAGTTTTCTTCACAGCAGATGGCATAATTAAAGCAGACATATGAGCACCAAGGGAAAAGTGAGCATTTGAATGGAACATTGAAGGAGATGTATTGGTAGTAGGTATGACCAATGTATAAAGCAATCATTATGTTAAAATACAGGAATAGGGTGCTATGATTTTTACGATGCAGAAAATGGTAACAGAATCATGGAATTCAGACATAATAAATGGACCGTATGACATGGAATTTAGCCAAATGTAGATTAATTGATCAAAAGTATGAAATTGCATTATGGAATAGGCGTTGCTAATACTGAAGCACAATAAATAAATAAATAGACAAAAAAACAATGAATGGAATATGTAAAATATTAAGTCTGCTTGATTCATGGGTGTTAGACCAGGGTTATTATAGTAAACGAAAATGGACGAAATAACTAAAACTAAAATTAAAAAAGCATTTTGTCAACTGAAATAAAAATACTGGTGTGATGGCTGCAGCGAAAGTCGGAAGCCACAGTCTTATTTGGAATTTCTATGATTATAAGTCCTAGGGCTAGGCGTTATATATCAAATGATATATTATGCGCATCTCGTCAGTAAAGCTGGTTCTCTGATTAAAATCTTCCAAAAAAGCGACAAATCTAGCGAATTCTTGGACAAACCTCAGCGAGTCACCTCTCTCTGCATCTGTTCTGTTCAGCGAGCGGCTGAGAGGAGCAGAGCTTTTGGGTAAAATAGATATCATGTTGCTTCTAACTTGATTTTACATGAAAATATAGCCAAAATCCCAGCATAGCCATTGTCTATATCTTATGTGTATTTGACTTCATCAGACAACGGCTTGATTATAAATCAAGATTCATCCAGATTAACATTTTGTAAAATTTAGTTAGTTTAGAAGGCCTAATAATAGGGTGCTTTTCAGTCACTATTTTATATTCATTCCATTAAACCATTAAAATATCAGTGAAAACGGTTATATTATAGTTTTTATTATACAATACTTATTCTAGTGATTTTGATTCATGCACATGACAAATATCCTAATTTACAAAAAAAAAAGTAATCTAAAAATCTAGCAGTGCTAACTGTTGTGTTATATGATACACAGATGGAGAGAGACAGTGATAAATCAAAAGAAGTTGAACAGTTCTTCATAGTTCCGCTGTTTTGATTCAACCTCATTTGTTGTCATTGTTTGTGTTGGCTGCCACAATGGTTGCAGATTACTCTGACATGACATAGTGACCTTTTTCATTGGTTTTTTTTTTTTTTCTACCCCACCCCTCCTCTTCCTCCAGGCTCAGATGATGGGGATGATGACAGAGTACTATCACTACATCTTCACCACTCTGGTAATGTACCGCAGTACTAACGGCAAATTGAATGTCATTTGTTCTTGTGCTGCTCCCACTTTATTTTATGATGAATGGCTTTTAATTGCATATGAGCTTTGGATCCAGTTTGCAATATCAATTTCACTTGACAAAACAGCCTTAATGGAGTTTCTGTCACCCCAGTGTAAACATTAGCCCTTCCCTAAAGCTCAGATCAACAAAACATCTTTGAGAAAGCCTTAACAAAGGCAACAAAGGGATTGACAACTGTGTTCCAGTTCTGTATTTTGAAGCTCAGAAGTTTAAATTGCATTTCACTGTTTTTAAAGATTACAATATATATACAGTATATATATATATATATATATATATATGTATATACATTAATTAATGTTGTTGATAATGAATTGTATTAACTAGGTTTCTTGCTTTAAGTTGTCGCAGCTGTGCAAGACACATCATCTCTAGAGGGCACTACAACCATTCAGTTTCCCTCAGGACTCTCAGACGGGTTTTTGGAGTCAATTTACCACAATACAACACTTCCTCATGGCTGCTATTCATTATCCAGGCCCACACACTCATTAGCTCTAGCATTAAGGCTAGCTTCTTCAAACAGTGAATCGCAAAGTCTTGTTCTGCAACTGCATTCAATTCTGAGCATATGCCTGTGTTTGTTTTTCCGTGCTTGACCGAGGACTGTTTTTCTGTTCTGTGTGATTGCCACCTGCCCTGATTCTCGGCCCGTGCACCTCCACCTTGATTTTGCTCAGTCTCTATTACTTTGTTTGCCATTGTTTGACCCTGCCTGCTGACTATGAATAAAAACCTGATGGACACCAAAATGGACATCTTTCCTGAGCCTCCCTCACAGTCTAATATGGTTACAGACCCAGACTTACCATCACATCCCAAGATGGCCACCATTTCTGCACCCCAGCCTCCCACAAGATGGCTGCCATATCAGAATCACTGAACCAGATGGTCGCCCTCAACAGTCAAGATGGCCACTCTGCCACAGTCTAAGTCAACATTTAAGATGACTGCCCAGCCTCAGTTTAAGTCGGCAGTCAAGATGGTCGTCAGTGATCTAGATGGCTGCCATACCTCAGTAAGAGTTCACACTCCAGATGAAGTCAACCAAGAATCAGTCTCAGCTGAAGATGGCACCCATTTCAGAGCACCAACCCCTACACAGGCTGGCTGCCACTCCTGAAATGCTGCTCAAAAGGGTTGCTACCATAGATCCTTTGCACAAGATGGTGACAGTTCCTGAATGGCCGTTATAGAGGGTGACCGACCCTTATGAGGTTCCGCCGGTGGTTGCACAACCATTATGGGTCATGGTGGGTGCCAGGGTCCCTCTAGTGGTTCCGCCGGTGGCAAAAATATCAGGGTGAAAGTCATTATAGCTTGCGTAGTATAGACACAGCTCCCAACCCTACTTTAAAAAAAATATTGCCATTAATCTATTTACATAGCGCGATAAGGATCGCACGTTAATGCCGATTACTTTTTTTTTTTTTTTGTTTCTCAGAACTGTTGTGTATTAAATTTTTTCGAGTTAAATTAAAGGCATAAACATTAATTTATCTTTTAATTATTGAAAAATAAGCACACTTTATTTTTGGCAAAGAGGATTTACTATTAAAATTAAAACATGGAAGAAATGGTGTCAAATAATGTTTGTTTCGTTTTAGCATGCTAGTAGTAAGTAGTGGAGGGCTAGGTCCATTCTACTGACCAAATGAACAGTAATAGGCATAATGACTTAAAATTAAACCAGACTTTTTTTTTTGATGGGTTGCTGTAAATATCTTTACAGTTCTGTGTATGTGATATGACTATAGTTTTACTCAAAAAAACAGTAAAATACTCACAAAGTGAATCTCTGAGTTGTTCATGTGTTTAAGTCCTCATTTAGTAAGATGACAGACCCTTCAGTATGTGTGTAGTAAACAAATAGCGTGTCTGCACCATTAAGTGTAATGATCGCTTTTGTTTAGTTCATTAAAGATTTTTACAAATTCTGTGACATTCCATGTTAAACTGTGAATTCCAGATTTATGAATTGATTCCGCGATTCCGTCAGCATTTTCCGCTTTGTAGAAATCATAGGGCCCTAAACTCTAAATATCCATTCTGCAGCTGCCTTAGTGTTGTAGGTGAACAATGATGTTAATTTACATTACACAATTTGCTAAGACCTCCTCATCTAAGACATGATAAAATGAACAGTGTCGCTACTTTCATATAATGATATTTTGTTTACAATAATCCAACTACATTTCCACTACATTCTAAGCATTTGAGCACCAATCATCACTTGCCAAATACAGTAAAACATTAAGATGGAAAGAAGCCATGAAACAGATTTCCATTGTCTACATTCAACAAAAAATCATTTATGGTATAGTTCAAAAAGTGCTGTTTCTTGGGGCAAGCAGTTTTCTGCATGTGTTTTTCATGCTTCTCTCTGAACAGTTCCAGCCCCACAGGGTGTTAATGAAATAGTCTATTATGTTCTACCACATTTCTTCACCGCCCCCATCTTCCCAACATGTTTGGCAATATGTTGGATGGTTCAAGAAACAGAGCGACTGTTCTCAGAATAACACTCCAGACAATAGCACGCGTAGTGTGGGTGTGTGTTGGTATTGTTCTAGAGCGTTAATTAGCCTCAGTGCATTACGGGAAGTTCTTTCAATGAACATGGTCTTGCTCATTTTGCCATTCATTCTCAGATTTACAGAACCTTGTGTTAGACGGCTGGGTCTTTTGCTTTGACCTCGTAAGACGAAAAGATCTCGATTAATTTACACTTAATCTTAATGCTATTTTCCACCCCAGCAATTCCATTTTCAGAGTGTTTCATCCCACATCACGGCATTGAGAATGTGAAATTTGGATCCTTTTTTTGAAGAATCCACACTGTTCAAATCATTGAATGCCCAGACATAGTGATATGTTTCAGTGTCAGGTCGGCATTCAGAGCGGTGTGAAGTGTTTACGGTTCAATTTGCTGGATGGGAGCAATGAAGACCGGATTACAGAGGAAATAACTGTTTCAATCAGCTATTGTGCGAATGACTCCTGGCTCACTGTCTAAGATATCATACATGCTGGCAAAGAGGTGTACGTCCTACTATGCTTCATCTGGCTGTACCCAGGCGGCCTGGAAGGCATGGTATTATCCTTAATCTCTTTTATTTTTTGCTCTGTCTGTCTTCTTTTTACCCCCTCTCTATCTGCTGCCTTTATTAGGGGACAAAGAGACAAGAAGCCTCTCACCCAGCAACAATGAAGCTTGATTCAGGCTGGTTAAATGAGATATTTCTCTCTCTTGCTCTTTCTCTAGGATCTCATGGCCATAAACCTGGAGCCGTACCGCTTCTGCGGTGTAAATATGACCGGCTTCCGCATCCTAAATGTGGACAATCCTCAGGTCGCCGCCATTGTGGAGAAGTGGTCCCTTGAGAGGCAGATTCCCCTAAAACCTGACTCCGGTCTCCTGGAAGGGATCATGACGGTATGCTTCCATTTTCTCCCTGAATATCCCCGCCTACTAACCAAAAGAAAACAAAAAAAGTAATACCAAATTAAACAATGGCACAAAAGCTTTAAATGGGTTCCACTTTCACTTTAACCAATGCGATTCATAGCCGTTAATCCATACTCTCAAATAAAAAAATAAAAAAAACTTTAAATGACATATTAATTTCTTTATATATTCAGTTATATATCAGCTGTTTCCTATGGATTTGGTCTCCGTACTAAAAATAATTGGCATTTAAGTTGAGACTTAAATACAGTATCTATTTGTTCTGTAATACTGTAGGACCTTTTAGACTGCAGCAGTTTATATTTAATAATTCCAAATGGTATGCCTCAGACACTGCCAATGTTAAATACCAAAATATCATAAAGTTATTATCTATTAATCTATTTCACTGTAGTTCAAATACTCATATGCTGTTTTATAGAATTTCTGATTATTTTGATGCAAAGGTATTACAGATTGTTTTTATTAGAGGGAAAAAAAATATTAAGTGCTACCGTTTACTCAAAATGTACTTTCTGTTTTATTAATATGTACTGCTTTATATCTTTTGTGCAAGGTTGGAAACTCTGGCATACACATCTTATATGGTATTATTTGATACGCAACAGCAATTGTGTGTATATGTTTGAATACAGACCATTGCAATGATTCAGTTTAGTCAGTCCAGCTACTGACTGAAAATATTAGTGTTCCCAACACTGACCTAATATTCACAGCTCTCAAACCACAACAACTTTTTGCCTGGTTTCAAGAAGCCTACGGCAAGGTCGATCTAAAGGACATCTCAGTAAACACATCCCGCTTCCTGCGGACACACTCAGTCTAATGTGGCTCATATCGCCTGAACAATGCACACTTCAAGGCCTCATCTTACCAGAAGATTGTTACAGTAGGATGTGTTATAGACTCAGGAAATGGATGGCATACCAGTTATTTTCTTGCTTTTTATTCAATGTTCAAAGTGTTTGCAGAAAGAATTAGTAGCTGTTGCTTTATGGCTGGTGACAATAGCAGAGCTGGAAAGTAATATTTTGTTGTCTATATTTTGGCTTTTGCTTGGCTCATGAGGGTCAGTGGACAAGCATTCTTGTTTGTATGTCAGTTCTCAAAAGATATATATCAAGGGTGTGCAATCCTGCTCCTGAACAGCCAGAATCATGCAGATTTGCTTAGCACACTTGATTGTGAGTTTGTTTTAGTAACTGTCTGTTTTTAATCTTTTTAGTAATGACCTTAATTACCTGGTTTAAGTGTGTTTTACAATTGAGTTGGAGCTAAACTCCGCAGGGCAGCGAGCTTCCAAGAGCACGATTGGACACCCCTGGTATGTGTTAGAGGGAATGTTTTAAGTGCATGGAAAGAAACTGACTGGAGAGGGCTGGAGACCAGATACATTCAAGCTACAGTAGCTGTTAAAGTTCTTTGATGAGCTGAGCTTGAGGGATCAAAAACCTTGGTCAGATTGTGATGTACAAGGTTTTATGCTGCTGTCAGCATTGCTCCTGGAGTTGGTGAAGCTGTATCATGTCCATAATTCAATGTGCAAAATAAAACTTTTTAGCCTGCCATGTTGGAAAATTCACTGACATTTTTTGGAAGATGATATTTGCAGAATGTATTTGGGTGATTGGCTGCCGCCTGGCTACTGTATTTTCATAGAGTGATCCTGATTGGCTGACGCTTCCGTTTGAAAAATTAAGAGATTAAGAAGTTCTGCTGCGAGCAACGCCAGTGAAGCGTCACTGACGGATCCAAAATTCTTTTCGGCAACGCTTGACGTCACCCATTCAAAGTCATGGGAAGCGTTTACGTTGACGCCCCTTTGTTAACACACCGTAACAGTAATGCTACTGAATTGCCAATGGCTCACTTATTATCTCAGTTCGAGTAATTAAACACACCTCACAAAAATAAGTAAAATATACTCACAGAAATTAAGTCATTTTATCGGTACATTTTCATAGTTATTCTTAAACATATTCTGATGTAGGGCATCCTTAAGGCACCCTGTAAATTAGACATATTTTACTGAATCATACAAGCAGAGTTAGAGAGGTTTTGAGAAATGCTTTGACAGTATTTGTGCTTACAGTAGACCGGAAAACAGTTTTATGAAAACATAGAGAGAACAAATTTAAGAAAATAGTGTCTGACAATCCTTAACATTTAGCTGCAGCCTGTTCACTGTAGATTGAGTGTGTCTCAGTTGGAACTTGTGGTTGGATTTGGCTCAGAAGTATGACTTGGTCATGCAGAGATTGTGGAAAGAGATTAACTTCAGTCACAGTGGTTACAGATGCTGAAATGGTTGGAGGACTAAAATCTTCTGTTGCTCTCTTGTGCTGTACTTATAGACAAACAGTTCCTTTAGTTTTGTGCATCAAAATCAGAACTCTAAAATTTGATGAATACAGGTGCAACTGACTCCTGAATTGGTAACAATGGCAGTGGGAGCAATACAAATAAAAATAAATAAAAACATAATTTATATGCATACAGGAATGATAGTGTCTACAATAAATGTTGGTAATTTGTTGATTAAACAGACAGCGTCTAACTGGATCATTCATGACACAAGTTTCTTCTGTTCCATTTTAATCTTTTGTTCAAGTTCAATCTTTGTGTTTTTTTAGCTTTAAACTCACCAAAAAAATCTGAGGATTATAACAGATCATTCTATGCTAAAATTCAAGCGCTTCTCACTGGACTACGTCATTGAGATCAGTCCGCAAATAAACATACCTGCTCTGAGTACCGCTGTTTTGTTCCACTTTTGGAGCATTTGTTATTTGATGTTTCTCATCAAAAATAGCAGGGCAAAATCAAAGACAATTGGGCAACTTTGTAGAAAATGAAATGCAAACAAAACCTAGTTACACTAGCATGAGGAAATTCATAAAATGTGACCATCAGTCATATTTTGAAGACGTGCTGTCCGGAATCAAGCAATGCACTGGAATCTGATTTTGCAGAATAAATATAGAAACAATTAGTTGTCAAACGCTTATTCTTCAAGGTTTAGACATTTATATGTTATCAGTTAATTAAAGAACAATGAACAATGATGCATTACAAAAAATAAAATAAAATCATATTCTTGTTTATATCAAGTGCAGTTTATCTAATTTGTAAACAAAGCACTGGCTTGTTAGTAGCTCACTACAGTATTAGCACTCATTATTAACCCTTATGCAATATTAAAACAAGTATGAACCCTAGAAACTCTGGCAAACAATAACATGAAATTGGGCCTATTTCTTAAACCACAACCACGGGTCTCCTCCTCCCTCAAAAAAACAAAACATATACCCATGGATACTGTCTCCTAGCATCACACTTGAATCAAAGGTTGAGGAGTTAATTTCTACTTACATTTTGATTTAAGTTTGCTAATGGTTCTGAGCAGTGGCCCAGTTTGCTGTTTGACAAGGTTGTCAACTGGTCAGGTCTTGCACTCCTCCCGCTTGTCAGATCCTTTCAGCTGACATATCACCCCCCTATTTATTCCAGACAGATGCTGCTCTGACGTACGACGCAGTCCACATCGTGTCGGTTTCTTACCAGCATGCGCCACAGATGACTGTCAACTCATTGCAGTGTCATCGCCACAAACCCTGGAGGTTCGGAGGACGCTTCATGAGTTTCATTAAAGAGGTAATGACAATCGCTCATGGCAGTGCTGTCACAAACACTTCAGTTCTCCAGAGAGAAGATAAGATATATAAGATATTGTTTAAATTACACAGCATCAGCTTCTCTGCTGAACACATGTCACTGATTTTTAAACTCATTTTAAGTGGTTATCTTTTAGATTTTTTTATTTAAACTAAATTAACTGTAAATAGTAGACCGCCCCCTTTATGTTTGAGTGCATATTTTCATTTAAGTTTATTACTTCTCGTTTTGTTTTAAATAATGATTAAGGGGACTTTTCAAGTTAAATATTTAACTTTCATTTCATTCCATTCGTTTGGTCAGTTTTTGAAATTTCCATAATTTATCTATATTTGTGCTGTGAACTTTAATACACCCACTAAATGATGTTATCAACAATGATGATATCTGTAAAGTTGTAAGCTGATGAAATACTGTATCTAGACTAGCAGCATTTATAAATTTGTTTTATTTATTTATTTATTTATTTATTTATGTAATGACGACAGCATTTTAGTGCCACCAAAATAAATAAATAAATAAATCTAAAACTACAAGATTAAAGTCATAATATTTCGAGAATAAATTTGAAACTATGAGAATATTCGACTTTATTCTCGTAATATTTTTAACTTTGATCTAGTAGTATTTCATTTTTATTCTCTTAATATTTCAACTTTATTCTCATAGCATTTCGACTTTATTCTCGTAATATTTCGACTTAAATATCATAATATTAATAATAATTAATAAAATAATATTACGACTTTAATTTCACAGTTTTAGGTTTTTTTTTTTTGGATTTTTTTTTCCGCATGTTATTGTTATTTTATTTTATTTCATGACATACCAATAAATTGGAATTGACTGGTATGTTGGTTACAGTAATATTCCTGAGTTACAGAGAAAATCAAGCTTTTATTTTTATCCATCAACCAATATAGATTTTTCAGTGGTGGTGGTTGTTATCTGTGGGAGCAGGATGGCTGATGGCTGCGAAATTACACAATTTAATTTAAAGATAGTAAAAATACACGCATAAGTATTGCTAAAATTAATTTGATATTTATTTAATATCAATATTTACTCAATCATATAATAAAAAAAAACTGAAAAAAACAATGAAACATCCATCGCATCCATCCATCATATGTAGATATAAAGATACAATTGATTGCAGATTCATTTTTGTGAATTGTTTAGCTTGAAAGTGTGCCTGTGGTATCTTTATAAATAACACTCCCTCTGATTTTTTTTTTTCTTATCAGTGACATTCCTATACATTTAATTGTAACCTAAATGTCCAAATACCTTTACCAAGTAGACATTCTTTTACTTTTAAGTAAATTCTTTTACCACTGATAAATACTGAATCATTATTCAGAGGCAATCTTTACTTTTAGCGTTGGATATTACCTGATAAACAATCACCATTCACCATCCATTTTAATTGCCTCATTTAAGTGCAGCAGATAAGTTGATTGCAGCAAGTTTGCGTTCGTACAATTCAAGCCCTACACTACTACACTCCCTCTGCCCCACTTTTTCATCACTGTGTGCTTCGCAAGCAAATGTGCTCGTCATAATCAGCTCTTATTTCAGCTCACAAGAGAGACTTTGATTGGGACTCATAATAGGCAGATTAGAGTTGTTGAACACAGCTCTGTGGAGCGGCGCATAGAAGAGAAGAGCAAAATGAGGGCCGTAGAGTTGGCGTGGAGAGCATTGTCTCTCTTTGGCATAGCAGAGAACACACGTTCCTGTGAAATATCTTTGCTCCTGAACAAGAACGGAGGTGTTTAATTTGGAAAAGGTTATGGAGAGGGCTGGAGATCTCTGTGTGTTGTTTGGGGGAGGAGCTCTGTGCGTAGGGGACAAGGGAGGAATGGGGGAGGAGGAGTTGCAATGTATTTTTATTTTTTTTTTCGGTGTCTCTAGAGATTGTTGCAAGTGAGCTGGTCGTTAATTAGGACGGAGGTCTTGGGGGAAGATGTGTCTGAGTCGCTGGGATGTAAAATGTAATTAAAAAGGAAATAGAAGCTGTGTGTGTGTGTGTGTGCTTATGAGGATGTATATTGGGGTGTGTGTGAGCAAGCACAAGTGCACCATACTTGGGCAAAATTCTGAACTGAAAAACTGAACTTGAATTAATTTTGACACACACCAAAGGATGTTGAATTGGATATTGAATTTTATCTTTTAGTTTCAGCTAGTTGCCATTGCAAGATTTTTAATTTAGTTCAACAGTGTACTATGAATTTTATTAGTTCAGTAAAACATAGACAACTACATCATGCATCATGCACTCTCAGAAATAAAGGTACAAAAGTTGTCTCTTGGGCAGTACCTTTTCAAAAGGTACACATTTGTATCTGGTTCAAATATGTAAACTTTAAGTACTAATATGTACCTTTAAAGGTACCAAAATGGGCCTTTTTAGTACACACGTGCCTTTTGAAAAGGTACCACCTCATTGACAGCTTTTGTACCTTTATTTCTGAGAATGTATTATATTTATTATTGTTTTCTATTTTCATCAACTATTTCTGTTAGTGCTGTCAAATGATTAATTACAATCAATCACATCAAAAATAAAAAGCTTTTGTTATATATAATGTGTGTACTGTGTAAATATATAATGTGTGTACTGTGTAAATATTTAGTGTGTGTACTGTGTATATTTATTATACATGTATAAATGCAAATGTCTATATGTTAAATATATTTATATATACTATAATATTTAATAACAAATAAATAAATGTATTTACAAGTTAAGAATTTCACAATATATACTGTTTCCATGTATATGCACGCACACACGTTGGTTTTTGTGATTTATGTTGACTCTCTTTATACAGTAGGTGTAATGGTGTTTATGCTGTACAGACTGTATGTGGTATTGCCCTACACCTACAGTAAACCCCTTACAGAAAACTGTATGCATTTTTTTAGATATTCAAAAAAGCACCATTTAGTTTTATAAGTCTTTTGAATTACGGGGACACTAAAAATGTCTCTTAAATCACCTTCATATTGTAATACCAATGTCGTACTCATGTCGTTATGCAAATTCTTGTCCACATATCGCATAAACCACATAAACATGCACACACAATAAACATACACAGTACATGTGGAAACTAAATCTGTGATTAATCCCAAGTTTAGTGATGACATTCCACAACATCTCAAAATATTAATAACATTTTATTTTTATTCATAGAAATAAAGATCCACATTGTTTACAAAATGTCAACTATTTAAGTGCTAATAATAAATTATTATCAGAAGATTGCATTGTCCCCTGTACTGCCAATTCTTTTGGCTCATTTTGAAGACTTTGGTGTTAAATTAATGCAATATGGTAATTTTTTTAATATAATTAAGCAAATTAAATACTAATTGTGCTGTGGGTGGCATTTCATTGTTTAATATTATTATAATTTAATGTTCCTGCATATGCCCCTTAAACTCTGTTACATAGCATTGTCAAGTCAAGTCAAGTCACTTTTATTTATATAGCGCTTTTAACAATACAGATTGTAGCAAAGCACTGAACATTATCAAATAGAACAACAGAGTAATGGTAATGTATAATGACGAGAATTAAACTTTATTTATCAAATGCAGACACGGTCTCTATAGTCAAGATGACGGAAATCACTGGAAATCATTGCCTTTTTAAGCTAATTTAAAATGGTTATCTCTTGCTATATCTCCTGTTCTATGTTTTTTTTCTTTCGTTTTTCTTTTTTTGTAATTTGAACTTTAGTTCTCCCTCCTTTGTTGATTTTAATTGCTTTTAAATTGGGGAATGTAATTGGGATTTAAATAACTTTCTCAATAAAATTCTGAATATTGCACAGGGCTGGTGTGTTTTAAATGTTGAACTTCTCTCTTTGTTCTTTCAAGTCTCATTGGGATGGCCTGACGGGACGGTTGTGCTTCAACAGAACTACTGGTCTGCGTACCGACTTTGATCTTGACATTGTGAGTCTTAAGGAGGATGGCCTTCAAAAGGTAATCCACCACAAAAATACACAACAACTGTCTCAAATCAGACACAACATAATTCACAAACAAAACACACATTGGATAATAATGCACAATAATTCATAATAATTCATGCTTTTTTGCATAGCAGAAGGGATAAAATGATGTTTTCTTCTGCTAGTGCTCGCCTGTTAAACAATGTAATAATTCCCTTTTGTTTTGTATAGTCAATTATGCCAGAAAACTATCATGCTTCCTAAGAGCAAATGCTTCATTGTGTCTTCCCTCAAATAACCTTCTGATCTCACAGTCTACCATACTGAAACCTCTTGTACCTTGTCTCATCTGGTCACCATTGCTGTGCAAATAAAGAGCAATTTGTGTCTTACGTTTAATTTAGCTCCTAACAAGGAAGCAAATGAGGTGTTTAAGCATAAGTTAGTGGATCATAAAGCAAATTGGATTAGTGTACAAAGTACTGTTAATTACAAGCCTCAGTTAATGACCGGCTGAAGTTGCACATAGCATGCTTTTGTGCAGTAATGAGGTATGCAAGTATATCCACGCTTACTTTTATGAAATGAAGTGCAAGTTGTTCAAGATTAGCACTACTATTTTATTGATTAGTTGTCACACTTTAGATTCAAATTTAAATTACACGTTTTTGCAAACAGTGTCAAAGAAATTAAAACTTTACTGAACTGCACCACAGAGCTGCACAACAATAGTTAATCACACTTATTGTGCTCAAACATATAATCACGACTAGCAAATTATTTATATTTATTTCAAATTATGTTTAGACAGATTACTAAACTGTTTATCAGTGTTACGTTTTAATTAAAAAATAAAAAATAAAAAAATTAATTAATGGCTGAGAGAAAGAATGAATTAATAAATTATTTAATAATTGGGGGATTTAAATGCTTGAGATCTGGCAACTGCAACAACTTGTAGAGCAGGGCTGCTCCTGGTGATCGACTGTCCTGCTGTAGCACCTGAAGCAACAAATTAAGGTCTTCAGGATAGCTTAAAAATTAAAGGCAAGTGTGTTTGATTAGAATTGGAGCTGAACTTTGCAGGACAGTGGTTCACCAGGAGCAAGATCGGGCATCCCTGTTGTAGAGGCATACAGGATAAATAAATTAATTTATTTATCACGTAAAATAAATAAATAAATAAATATTTGCACTTTTATTTGAGCAGAAACACCAGCATACATGTTGTCTTTTTTTAGCTTATATGCATTTTTCCACATAAAGAAGAGAGAGTATGTGCATATGGTTGCCAGGTTGGGAAGCCTAAGCAAATCACTGGGCAGAAAATGTATCAGTTTAAGAAAAAAACTCTTTTTTTTAAACTTCAATTTAAAGGCTTGTCGTCTGGCAACCATAACTATGAAAACTTGTGAAGGCTTGTTAGTGTATATTAACGCAGATTACAAACTAAAATGAAATGTATTCGGTGGAAAAACAACGGGCACAAATCACGGTTTATGTTTTGCAAAAAACATGGTTTCGAGAGATCGTGTACGCAGTAATTACCCACGGCTGTTTGCCGATTTCCTAATCAAGTACACCCAATCACATCCACCTTCCTTCCCTATAAAATATCCCAGCTTCGATGTTTCCAAATTTGCGCTATACTTATACTCTATTTATTACCAGGAAACGAGAACTCTTGAATCAACATGCAACACCCACACAGTTTGATCACAATCAGTCTGCAAACTTTACACATGCACAGCATGAACACATGTAAATCTGGCCAGTCAATGACCCTTTCAGTGTCCATTCACAAAACCAGCTGCATTTAGTGTTTAGCAGAAATTGTGTTGTTGATGATCCACCATGTTTATTTCATGGTGATATTTTGTTTTGATTTGCGGGTCGTGCTTGAGGTGTGTTACTGCCTGCTTTTTTCATCTAGTAAAAATGTTAATAATGTCAGACAAAACTAACTGAAAAGTCTTAATTAAAATGAAAATGTACTCAAGACTATTGATGAGTCATTTCCTCTATCTCTGTCTTCACCTGCTTGCTGCTCGACTATCGTTTCATTCTAAGCTGAGGAACCGGCTGAAAACCATTGTGCTGCTCTTTTGTTTGTGTTACAGGCACATTTCATGAAAATAAATCTTAATTAATTCCTTAAACATGCTTTTGTTATTGTTTTTTTTTCAATCATGTTTGCTGTTTTAAAAGATAACTATGCAGCAACTATGTCACTTTTTAGCAACTTTGTAGCACTTCTCCAAATGTATTGCAAATTACTGTAGTTTGCTGAGGTGGAGAATTTAGCAAAATAGTGTTTTAGTCCTATTACTTTTGGAAGCAAAAAAGGGGAAAATATAAAGTTTCAGGAGTGACAACTACAATAAATATGGCAGTGAATTTCTTAAATGAGTATTTTGTGTGTGTATGCGTTTTATTTTGTTTTGTTTTGTTTGTTTCCTAAAACTGACAACAGTACATTTTCTGTACACACTGCATAGAATTTGTGTTAATGTGGTTGTCAATGCCTAGATTATTTTGAGAGTTCAGTTAAAGAATAGGTTGTGTGAGTGCAGAGTAGTATTGAGTTCTAAAAGGTAAGCTGAGAACTGAGTTTAGCTGCGGTGTGTACATGGCCAAAGTGAATCTAGACCGCTTGACATGCTCAGTGTAAGTAATAAAGTAATCCACGGCACTACTATTTTTGAGAGTAATATGTGATATGTAACATATTACTTTTTTGAGTAACTAGCCCCAACACTGCTCAGTGTACACAGCTAAAACGTGAAGCAAACATAGCAAACGTATACTTACTCTACATAGACAACAGTCTCAGTTTCAGACATCACGCCCACAGAACGTTGGCTAAACGTCTAATGCATATGGCACACCTATCTGTAAACACTTCATCACTTCAACTACTGCTTGGTAGTTACTTTTAAAAAACTGAAAATTATATAGTTTATTTAACTAAATTTATTTCTAAATTGATTTAAAAGAAAAACTAAACGAAAAATAATCATATCGCCATTACACACAAAACTTAACTATTTCAATAGCCGAAACAGTAGTTGGACTGGTCAGAGCAGCAATACTTCATTAAGGTATTTACATGTCTAAATATTTCGATTAAAATCAGCGTAGGTCTCCTATGTTAATACGATTATGCTTGCTGCAATTATGAGCATAATTGTTGTCACAAACAGCGCCTCTGTGGCTCTCTCTACCCAACAGCAGCGGGAACTGTCTCCCGAGTATTAGTTCCTACCTGGACCCTTTTAGTGCACGTACCTGGGCTTATCGGCGCCAGGTGTTGGACATTATCTGGGCTATTTAAGGACTCGGTTCACTAGGCTTCAGTGCGAAGTAGAGGATGACACGGGAGTGGATTTTCAATCCTGTCCCGTCCCGATATCAAGGCCTTGGAGGCCATTACACTCCGAGTCAAATGAGCCCTGACTCCTAGCAGTGGCGTGAGACCAGAGAACTCATAAGCAGAATTGTCTGTACCGGGCCCACGCAGGGATCTGGTGCACCAGCTTGTATAAGAGGTGCAATCAGATACCTCCATAGGCACCCTCGTTGTCCCAAATCTGCCCAGGGCAGGGGACCCAGGCCTATCCAGATTAGGGCCTGTGGCAGCCCGGGGCGGCCCACCAGTCTCCACAGCAGAGGAAAAAACTACCCCCACCCCATCATTCAGTCAACTCCCAGACTACATAAGACGATAGACACCCAGGTTGGACCCATCTTCAACCCCCCCCAGCCCCACAGAATGGGTACTGATAGATGGTAATAACGCCTTCACCAGCTAAAGAGGCCCCTGAAACCACCACCATACCGTAGGCCCTGTACCAGGGCCGGGCCCAAGCGTATCCACCAGCTCATACTCCCGCCAAGCACAACCAGGACCCAAGCCCCCCAGGCCCAGCCGGTTATTTATTTCATATATGTTCATATATGCATAGCAGAAAAATATTTTGAAGACCGTAAAATTTAGGTCAAAATCATTAAAAATGCTGGAGGGGAAAGCGTTAAAGATTGCTTTCTCATGTTTATTTATTATAAGTCAAAAGATCCTTTAGAAATAGATCCTTTAGATCAGGATCACAAATGTTTTGCTTAAAAAAAAATTGAAACCTGTGAGATATATATGTAGCGTTTGGTCCAATCGGGCACAAACTATTTGTTAGATTTAACAAGTTTTCACAATCTCTGGTGCCACTTTCATCAACCGAAAAGGGTAACTCAAACTGCAAATACGAGTGTCTGTGTAAACTCCCCCCCTGATGGGCTGGAGATAAGACAAACCAGGCCCTTCATTGCCATGACAACCGACGCTTTATTGCTGTTTAAGAATGTTAGCAGAGCAACTCTGACTAAGTCTAAAGACAATGGACCTTTTCCCTAAATTAATTCAC
>JAUCNO010000236.1:16896613-16909256 GCA_032353835.1 Enteromius viviparus | reverse complement strand
CTCTTTTCTCTAATCAGGTGTTCTCCAAACTCTTCAGGCATTACAGGAGAAAACTCAGAGCTGCTATCTTGGGAAAAGGACGTAGCAATAATTGGGTGCCAATAATTGTGGCTAACATATATTGGAGAAAAACATTGATTTCATCATGAGTTTTACTCAATTAAAGTTTTTTCAATTGAATGTTGTGATTTTTATTTTTGTATGAAAGATGAAAAGGATAAACAATGCAGATATATATTTTCACAGTCACATTTGCTCAGATTTACCAAGGGTGCCAATATTAGTGGAGGGCACTGTATAAATATATTTCTCGCAGGAGAGACTTTTTTATTTCTATAATTTCTGATGACAATTACAATGTAATGGAAAATGTGTAACAATTGTCAAATTGTTATTCAGCCTGTAATTGCTCCAACATCAGTACAAAGCCTTAATACCTCCATTACACATGAACAATGGATTTTCAAACAATGGACATCTATTTTAATAGTTATTGTGTTTTTAGACAATCACCATGTTCATTTTGTATCAGTTGACTAATTCAGTGATTGTGTGCTGTACCTTTTGGAGCACACCAACTGTGCCAGTATGAAACTAAAATTGTCTCTATTTACTTTATTAATGCATTTCAAATGTTATTTAAAATTATATATACATATATTTTATTTATTTATTTTTTATGCTGAATATCATTAGGATATTCACCCTTATAACTGGTTTTGTGGTCCAGGGTCATATATTTTGACATCAATGCATTTTTACCATAGCGCGATTAGAAAATACATTTGTGCATCTACATCACATAATCGGTTCTAGATGTATGACTTTTCTGATATGGTAAACTTACAGAATTTGTTGAACTTTGTTGAAATATTATTGACTAGACTGTCTCTTCAATGTTTCTGAACACTTATTGGATGCTTATGCACTTATTGTTTCCTGTCCTCTAGAGGGCTGACCTTGCTGTGGCTCCTCTCACAATCACCTTTATGCGAGAGAAAGCTATCGACTTCTCCAAACCTTTCTTGAACACTGGCATCAGTATCCTGTATCGCAGACCTAACAGCACCAACTCTGGCTTCTTCTCTTTCCTGAACCCCATGACCCCTGATATCTGGGTCTACATCCTGTTGGCCTACCTGGGAGTCAGCTGTGTACTCTTCGTCATTGCAAGGTGAGCGACAACCAGTTGTTCCTGTGGCATGTGCTCCTGGAACTATTAACCTTCATGGCACTTTCTGATATTTGCTTTGGATTCACTCTGTGAAGCATCAAAGGGCAAACAGTTATGTGTTATTAGTGCTGTTAGCTAAAGTGAAGGGACCAAACCATACCTAGGGAATAGAATATCAAAGAGACTTGCTGGTAGGATTTTTGTGGCCATTAAAAAAAGTCTCTTAGCAATCAACCAGAATGCTGTAATAACGTCTCGTTACGTATGTAACCCCCATTCCCTGAGAAAGGGAACGGAGACATCACATCGAATATGACCGCAAACAAAAAATCTTGCTTCGAGAGAGACCAATCCACTTCACATGTAAAAAAACACGCCAGTGAACATTGGCATGCACTTATTGTATCCAGCTACTGCTGATCACAGCGTGAGTATAAATAAGCAGTGCATATTCGCACAACTGAGCCTGAGACTGAGCTAGAATGAGCCAGTCATCTAGGTAGCTGAGAATGTGAACCCCTTGCTCTCTGAGTGGATTCAGGGCATCCTCTGTCACTTTTGTAAATACACAGGACAGCAGGGAAAGCCTGAAGCTTTGAACTGATATGTTCGCCCTTCAAACACAAACCCCCATATACTCCCTAGCTGCAAAGCTGTCAAGGGTAGAATGGTACTGACACAGGGCCCTGAGAACCAGTGCGAGCCACCCCTAAGTACCAATCATCCAGCCTTGAAGGCTCGGGACACGGTGGAGCTTTCCACTCGAGCCCGATCCCTTCAGCGGCCCGAGCAAACATGGCCATCAGTTATGGATCTGTATCCGGCACAGTGGAGCGCCCAGTCGACACAGCGCTGGCCGGAAATTCATCTCCAGAACCTTCTGACTCTCCTCTGATGCAGCTATCGCCATCCGGTCACCAGGGGGAGTGCCAAAGGTGACAGCTGGTACCCATTGCGAGGGTCCAGACTGCCCCAATAGCAGCTCCACTGTTAGCCATCGGAGGGGAATTCCTCACCGCCACCGTTAGACCAGTCCGCCCTCTGACAGAAGCACAGAGAGAACATGACTCATCCTCAAAAGCTGCTCAGGCACGTAAGGCAGCGATCATGAACTTCACCCGGTGCCAGGTAACGACCACATCCAGAAACACCTGCTCACAACAGGGGGGAAAAGCTACCTGCTGTGGCAACCCACTCAACACAGGAACTACCGCTTCTAAGGACGTCACACCAGCCGCTTGTTCTTGAAGAGTTGAACAAATGTGTGCTCGGCTCCGAAGCGAAAAGCTGAATACGCATTGCATCAGCTGCTTATTTATACTCCTGCTATGTTCAGTGGCATTTGGATGCAATCAGTGCATGTTAATCTTCATTGGCATGTTTTTATACTCTCAAATTGGATTGGTCTCTCTCGAAGCAAGATCCCGATTCGTCAGTCAAAGTGACCGACTGAAAGAGAACTGGGGAGCATATACGTACTTCAGGTGCACAGTGAACATGAAAAAAACAACAACAAAAAAACAATATTACAAAACAATATTAACCATGTAACAGGCAGAAAAATGTCCTTTGTAAAAAGTAGTAAACAGAAGAAGTCCCATGCTCAATCTGTTTACACCAAAGGTTTCTCATTGAAAGCAACTGGCTACATGGTGCATCCACTTTTGATGTATGTATATATATAGCAGAAAGTGATAGGTAGCCATAAACACTGCGACTGATCAAACTAACATTTAAAATTAAACAATTTGTTATCCATTTAGTCCTATAGGGTCTGTTTACACCTGCCAACTTTATGCGTGAAAAGGACTTCAGATGGTGATCTGGGCAGTACTGCATTGTACTGGTTGTTAAAACTGCATATGCAAATTTTGCTTCACCAAAAATGTTAAAATAATAAACATGCATGAGTGAATGAATGAATGAATGAATGAATGAATGAAGCGTTTATATAGCGCTTTACTGTGTATTGCCATACACCCAAAGCACTATACAATCATGTGGTGGGGGTTCTCTCCTCAACCACCACTGGTGTGCAGTTTCCACATGGATGATGCGACGGCAACCACAGGACAACAGTGCCAGTGTTCTCATCACACACCAGCTACAGGTGGAGAGGAGAGAGAGATATAGCCAATCAATGGATGGGGATTATTCGGAGGCCATGATAGACAAAGGCCAGTAGGAATTTGGCCAGAACACTGGGGTTACACCCCTACTCTGCCCTGCCGTAACGAGCCGTGCCAAGCCAAGTCGTACCACGCAGCGGAAAAGCCTCATAAGCAGGGGATAGTTTTCCCCTGCTAATGACACTTTTCCGCGGCATGTTACGACTCGGCTTGGCACAGCTCGTTACGGCGCGGCTCAGTTCGGCTAGGTTTGCGCTTCCACTACAATTTAGTACCGCTTTAGGGTGGGCAGGATTATTTACGCGTCATTATAGTTGCGCCACCTCTACTGCCATGACATCATTGTACACGTGCCACAAACAAACACACAACAATGGAGCATATCGACGGAATGGTGTTCTTCATTCTCGGCAAGTGGATGTTTTTAACAGCAAGACGAAGGAGTTTGTTTCAAAAGAGGTTGATGGCAGCCAAAGAAAACACTGTTAAAAAAGACAAGAAGGTGTGTTTCTTCAAACAAAAAAGCTGCGTCCGATTCGTCGCTGGCTGTGCTGATTTACATCTAGCGGAGTAATGATGAGTTTACATGTCATGTTTTGGTAACGGTTCGGCTCACTTGGAACCTCGGCTGAGGTGGTACTAAAAAAGGACCAGGTACTGTTCCCAGTGGAAAACCCCCCAAAAGTGAGCTGTACTGAACCATAAAATAGCAATGTCTTCAAAATCAGGCAAAAAAAGGCACATGTTTTGCATGTATTGATGTATAATCTGATTTTAACATTAAAAAAAATAAATAAATATATAAAAATGAAAAACTTTTACACAAGGACAGTGAAAGAGTAATATACACATGGACATATTATCCAACATGCATGTTTTTCCTTTTCCTTTTTTGTTTTGAGTGAGTGAAAACCAAATCCTACAATGTGTCTACTGCAAGTTTCCAGCTACGGTGCTTGTGCTCTGTTAACAAGTCCCTTGGCAATACCTGCGTCTCTCATCTTTTGAAGCATCTGCTTTGAGATGTTCCTTGTACTGTAGATGTTAAAGGACAGGTGTTATAAGGGAAATTACAGACATCTGCAGTTTCTGGGAGTGTCCAGAGTTAATTACATTATAGTTTAACAAGCTGTTGAAAAGAGCCGAGACGTGCACTCTCGTCACAGATAGCGAGTACTTGCCTTGATTTCAACAAAGTACTCTAAAGTGGCCAAACAGAAATATTTCCCCAGGGTTATTAACACCTTTAGCACAATAGTAAAGTCTAGTCTTAAAGTGAAGTGCTTTTCTAATACAGACAGTTTATAATTAGATGTCAGAAGACACTTTGTAATAGTGGCATAAGAGTGTGCATAAGCAAATCTCCAAAATATGAAATTATTGACTACCCTTGTGAAAAAGAAGTGAGCTTAATTGTATTAACAGTATTTTTTATTGTACTTCAAATCTAATTAAAGTTAATAAAATATTACCTAAATATAATGTTGCTTGCACTGTACATAAAAAAAGTGCAATTAAAAAAGTGCACTTTGCAATGGCAAATTCAAATTTCGGTAACATTTCGGTAACATCATTCATTCAAACAAATTTTCTTTTTTTTTTTATTTGCTGCTTATTAAATAGTTAGTAAGATAGTTAAGTTTAGCCATTATATTAGGGGCATGTAGAATAAGGCATTAATATGTGCTTAATTTTTCCATGAATAAATGGTTAATAGTCTAATTATATACATGCCAACAATTTTAGGTCTAACAACACTATTAGGTCTAACTATTAAATAAAGTGTTACCCAAATTTTTACCTTTCACTTTATTAATCTTTGTTCATGCAGTACAGAAGTGCACACATTTTAAAGTGTTGACTAACTAAAGAATAAGTGAAATACTTGATTCTAGTTTAGTCCATAGTGTGTTATGCATACTTTGAATGTAACAAATTGTAACTCATGATGAATGTTTAATTCAATTTTTTATATTATATATTTATTAATACATGTAAAGCTGGTTAATAAACAGAACTGTATACCTCTTGACGTCCACAGACGTACCTACCCAAATCATTCTAAATAGTCTGAATATAAACACTTAATTTAGGTGTACCATAGTGATTCAAGTAAAAAACACACCTTGGACATGAAAATGGATTCATGGTGTACTCTGTTATACATTTTGTAGATTTTTTTCAACTAAAAAATGGCATCAAGCATATGTTTTATTGTTAAGTACAGGCTGGTTTATGAAGAAAGAGAAATTATGACTTTACATAAAAAAGATGTACTTTAATCCTACTTATATTTCACTCAGTTGAATATCCTTTAAAGTTTGTTGTCATTTTTGAATATAGTATGTCATGGTGTACTTCTTTCTGAAAAGAGTGAATTTTTAAATTGTCAGAAAAGGTACCATTAAATGGTTTTTGCACAATGTTTTTGTATGGTTCATAAAGTGTTCTGAGCTATTCTTAGCACATTGCTCTGCGGTTGCTAGGGTGCTGCTCATTGGTTGCTGGGATGTTCTGAGTAGTTCCAGTGCACGTCAGAAGAGCCCTCTATGACATTATGTGGAAATGTGAAAACCAGTTATTTGTGCAGCTCTGTTTAGTGTCATTGACAGTGCAAAACGCTTTACCTTTAAATACAAAGGTCATGTTTAAGAACTCTCTCTGGTTTCTGCTGCAGGTTCAGCCCGTACGAGTGGTATGACGCCCATCCGTGTAACCCAGGCTCCGATGTGGTAGAAAACAACTTCACCCTTCTCAACAGCTTCTGGTTTGGCGTGGGCTCCCTTATGCAGCAAGGTACAGTGCTTCTTTTGCAAACTCAACTCACTTTCCAAAGATGGCAAACAAGCTAAAAAACCTGACAACAGCGTGATGTGACTGTCTTCCACCCTTTACCTGTCAAAATCATGTTGAGTTAAGACTTTTCTGACAGGAGGAGGAAGTAGTCATCTTGCTTGTCAGTGAGGCGGAGATGAGGGGTGTCAAACATCTGTCATACACACTGGCAGGTTAGAGGGATAACAGCAGCGTTTGTTTCCTGACACTCGGCTGCCATCAGAGACCTTCACGATTGAGAGTTTCAGGTTGGAATGAAAGTCAACAGAAGACTGTCTCTATTGTAGCAAATGCACAGTGGGGCGTCTCTGTGCTTCATCTCATCTCTGTTTGGCCAGATGTCCCGCCCTTTATATGTTGTTCTTTATTTCTCGCCTCAGTGCAGTGTTTTATTCATTGGCCACAGCTGGCATCCGGTTTCAGAGTGACACAAGGAGATCACAAGGAATTTAATAGGCTAGTTTCAGATGCCAGTGTCTTTGCTTTGAATGAAGAAGAGAGCAGGCCGTTACTGTCGGGAGGGGACAGAAAAGAGCAGTTAAATCAGGTAAAGCCCACTTCTCGTAGTGGACCAGGTGTCTGGACTCTGGACACTGTAGCTGCCTAACGCAACATGTTAGCATGACTTGGACAGTATTTTTAACCACCTTCAAAACTGCTGGTTATGAGTTCTACATAGAATTTGTTCATTTCACACTAATGTTAAAGTTCCCCTATTAGTTAAAAAGCAGGTTATATAACAACAGGTTGACATGCGTGCAAGGTCAAAAAAACATTTCACTTGCCTTATAATATACATTTATTTTAAAATTCTTTGTTCAACAACTGCCAATTTGATTGGTCGAATTTCATTAAAAACAATGTTTATGAGCTTTTAACACTTAAGATGGTAATTTAAGGTGGCACAGTAGCAAAAAATAAATTTGCATTGTCTTTTTGACCAACACAAAAATCAAGTTCTTGCAGGTATGTGTGTGCAACAAGTGGACGAGCAATATACTATCAATATGAAACAGCTTGGGATTAATGATTCAGAGACAACTTTTTTGAGAGAGAGAGAAAATAATTTTATACATGGTGGACTTTCAGACTGAAAACTTTGCAGGATGTTTTTATTCACTTAAATCTGTGTTGCACGCTATACAGTACATGAAAGGTAATTTGCAAAAATCCATAGTAGGGGCACATTAATGCATAACACTGTAGTACTTCTAAGAGCATTTTGTGTTGGACTAGAACAAGTGAATCATAACACTGTGTGTTAAGTCTTTTTTATCCTAACCATCAGTGATGGCGATGTGAGATGAGCAACAGTGTATTCTGTTTTAGAAACTGTTTATATTTTAGCAACGTTGCTGCTGGAAGAATAACATACAATCCATGCCAGTGATGAATTCAGGTATATGTGATATCAGGTAAATGTGCTTTGTTTAGTGTGGAAAGGGTCTGATGTCAGTATGAATATCATTTTGCATGACTGAAAGTAATAGTGTATAATATACCTCAGGCCTTGAAAATAAATGAAAGGAAACATAAAAGTTAAAACTGTAAAAACCAGCAAATGTATTCAATAACAGAGACATGCATCAGTTACTCAATATGTTTTTAAAAATTTGAAGGGTAGATACTTATGCATTTTATTAGAATTATGGAAAGAGCTTGCCTTCTGTCTGGCTGTGATTTTTGATAGATTCTTGAGTTTTTGTGGTCAGTAGGTTAGCTCGGCAGCTCACGCAGTATTGAGATTTGCTTGAGAGGTGAAGCACTCCAGTACAAAAAAAAAAGGTTTGACAATTCAATCCATAAGGATGCTAAAATGAGACATTTGCATCAGTGAATGTGTTTTCATATGACTGTTGCATTTATTAACACTATTGGGGACGTTTAGGGTTGGGTTTAGTGTAGGGGATATTTCCAACACAACAGAGCATTTACTATTAGCAACACTCCCTGGATATCAATTATGAACCATCACAACACATACCTGAAGCGAAATAATAAAAACACAGCAATGTGTGTCTACATCAATGTAATAAAAACATAGTAGGATCACGTATTGATCCTGCGTTTTTACATCACTCTCTGGACATTTCGCTTTAAAGTAAGGTACATAATAACAGTGTTAAAGAAATGTACTAATAGGCCTCAAATATTTCTCAAATCTGGTATTGAATATATTTAATTTGATACCAGTATGAATAAACAGCTAATATGCTAGTAATATGCATTCTAATTAATAGTGAGAGTTGGTCTTTAAAATAAAGTGTTACCAGATTATTGGGCACTGTAATAGACTCAATGCAAATGAGAGCGTCAATCTTGCCGGAGAGTGCTGGGACCATAACTCGCTGTGCGACCTCCTTCAAGATCGCAACGCTTCGTCCCCTGAGAGCTTTTCAGAGAATAATGGGTCTAATGACCGCAGCCTCATCAGTGCTACAGCTCGGTCTGTTACAAATGGGGCCGCTGCAGTATTGGTTAAAGGCACGGGTGCCGCCACGAGCTTGGCGTCACAATAGACGGAGCCTGTATGTTAGCTCTCCGCTTTTGGAAAGGCACCCAGTGGCTGCAGAAAGGTGTTCCCCCTTCACAAAGTGTGCAGAAGGAAAGTGATAATGACAGACACCTCCATGAAAGGGTGGGGTGCTTTGCACGAGGGTTCACCGGCCTCTGTGGTCAGATGAAGACAGCAGCTTGCACATCAACTGCCTGGAAATGTTGGCGGTATGGCACGCTTGTCAAGCTTTTCTGCCGCAACTGAGAAATAGTCACGTCCTGGTTCGTTCAGACAGTGTGACTGTGGAATCATACATAAATCGCTAGGGGGGTCTGTCATTGAGATGCCTATGCAGACTGTCTGCATGCCTCCTTGATTGGGCCCAGCACAATCTGTGCTCGATAAGAGCATCTCACATCCCCGGCAAACTGAACGGGGAACAGTCCACTCTTACGAATGGACTCTACATCCCCCGAGCTATCCAGTTAATCTGGAAGATGTTCGGCAAAGCAGAAGTGAACCTTTTCGCTTCAGACAGCAACACTCGCTGCCCAGACTATTTTACAAAGGAAATGGACACGCTGGCCCAGCCTCCCTCTCTATGCCTTTCCCAGCCGGGTTGGGCCCTGTATGTTTGGCAGCTCGACGGGAGCCTGTGTGCCTCCCAGAGCGTGTTCTAAATACCATATCTCACGCTAGAGCCTTGTCTACGAGACATGCTTATGCTGGGAAATGGTCGGTGTTTTCGAGGTGACCCCCCTTCCTGCCGGATTTCTGTGATACTGTCATTCTTACAACACCTGCTGTATAAGGGACGTTCCCCATCCACTATTAAGGTTTACGTGGTGGCCATAACAGCCCACCACGACCTTGTAGAAGGTCAGACGGTGGACAAGGATGCCCATCCTTTTTCTAAGAGAAGCGAGACATCTCAGACCTTCTCGCCCTCACACCATCCCCACATGGGACCTGCCCACTGTGTTGGAAGTCCTCAGAGCCGCCCTTTGAGCCCCTGCAAAGAGCTACGGTAAAAAGCTCTGGCTTTAGCATCAGTCAAGCGAATAGTGAGCGCCTGATTTCGGACCCACTGACTCTAAGTTAATCCTGAAACAAAGGCTTGGTTATATACCAAAGGTGCTCTCCACCTTAATCAGAGTGCAGATGGTATCTCTTTTGGTGCTGCCCCCGAACGAGGGGCCATGACTTTAACCCTCTCTGTCCCATCGGGAAACTAAGAGCATACATTAAGCGATCTGACCAGCTGATTATCTATTTGGTGCCCGCTCTAAAGGACTACCGGTCTCGTAGCAAAGGCTTTCTAAGTGGGTTATAGACACTATTTTGCTAGCATACTCCTCTTTGGGGCTGAATTGACCCATAGTAGTTAGAGCTCATTCAATTAGCACCATTAACTCATCATGGGCGTGGTCTAGTGGAATTCCCCTTTCAGAGATTTGTGAGGTGGTCGGCTGGTCATCGCCATCCACATTTACCAGGTTTTATAACCTACACGTCCGGGCATTGCATGCCAGGATCCTCTCTGCTTAAAGGGTTAATACTATTAGTTTGCTGTGTTGGCCACTGTCTGCCCAAGCCGCGAGCTCAGGTTTTTCCAGTTGAGAAACTTTATTTTAGCTTGCATTTTGACTGCCGAAGCACTCAAACTGCGAGCTCAGGCTCGAGAGCCGTTATATTCATCAATACTTTGCTGGCCGTGTTTGGCAGCCGACCGCTCAAACAACGAGCTTAGGCTTACGAATCTTATTCATGTAAAACACTCTCATTGTGGTTGGCCGTCAAACGCCCAAGCCGCAAGTGTAAAGGACAATATGAATACATATGTGGGCCATTTATTCTCTGCATGCTTATGTGACTGTACGCCCCAGCTTTCGCCTGACTTCGCTGTCATTATGCTATCGTTCCTCACTTACAGCGCAGAGTGATTGAACTGTTTGCATAGCGTCTTAGCAGACGCAGTACGAGTGAAGTGTAGACAGGGAATGAATAGGTTATTTCCGTAACCCAAGATTCCTGAGACACGGGAACGAGTACTGCGTTCCATGCCGCAATGTAAGTATCCACCGCTTCAGTTGAAGTAACCTGAAGTCCTGTAGCGCTACAGCAGGAGCCGTAGCCATTGGTTAGCGCAGCGGGGCGCCCAGCCGATTGGTTTAAAAAATTATCACTGCACGGACATTGGTTGGTGATAAAAAAAGGCTTCAGTAAGGGGGGAAAAAGGAGTTCCCATAGTACTCGTTCCCATGCCTCAAGAAACCTGGGTTACGAAACTAACCTATTCGTTTTTCTCTCCCATTACATTTAGTTAAGACCACAAGTTCACAACTCATCTAAAACTCTTGCATCATCTTGCAGCAGCTCTATAGATGCAGTAGTGACATATCACCACTAAATTGTGATGTGAAAAACTTAGTCTGAGTATTTCGGGACGTTGTTTGATATGCATTAAAAATGCAAACTTTCAACAATCATTAACAGAGTCAAAATCATTTGGTTCCAAAAATTTAGTCTTTTAATGGAACAGACTTTGAATAAGAAGCTATTATCAGCTTTAATCAAAGTTTTTATCTTAACACAACACCAAAGTAAATGATAGTCTCTCCCAAATATAATTTCCTCTAGTACCATTTTAAATATTTTCTTTGGCTCTGTGCTGAGGAGCCACCTCACAGAATTAGATGGAGGAAGCTATTAAAGACACGCAGGGGTTGAAGCTGTTTTCACACCCCTCACAGGCACACATTAGCAAATGATACCCTCAAAACCAAAAGGCATAATAAAGCAGGCCAGGGAGTAATGGAATGTTTTACCTCATGTAAGGAGACAAATAGAAAAGACTCTTCCTGTGCCCGTGGTGAATCTTTGCTCGTGGGGAGCGCAAATCTGCTGCACATTTCATTATGCATGAAATCTCCACTGATATGTGTGCGATACCTGTCAATTTGAAACAGTCTACTATAACTAGCAACCTTGCAGTTTATGTATTGGATAGATGGAATCAGAAGTTCTCACTTGACTTTAAAAGTTGCAAGATGTGTTTGTTTTGTTGTTTACTTCAATTGCATAAAGATTAATAATGAATTCACTAGGTGTTGAAAATAAGACAATATTTTATTTGTGTGATAAATGTAATTATATTGCAGTTAAGACAGCAAGTATAACTCAACTATTTAGTGAACAGTTGGTATAAATGTCATTTTTTCTAAATAAAAGTTTTCTTTTAGACGCCTAAGGAATTAAATAACTGGGTGTAAATGCAACCTTAACCAGCCTAAGGTGGTTTTCTGATCTGCCAGTTATCTATTTTGTTTGACATAAACAAACATTTAAGACTAAGTTGATAGGGTAATGAGCAATACAATCATTGTCTGGAAAGAATAATCAAAGAAGTAAATCCGATATTATTCCAGCTAGAGCAAGACAGCAGGAACTACTGATAAAAAAAAAAAAAAAAAAAGACACTAAACAACTGACATGAATACATAATAAATGTTTTCACATGTCAGAAAATACCAGACAGTTGTTGTTTTAATTCTATTCTGCATTGTCATTTTTCAAACATGTCTTGTCAGACAGGAAGCTCCTTCATGCTGGTATGCCGCAGTTCAGCTGAACTGATAAAAGCACAAAAGCTCATTTTTCATCTCTGTCCAAAAATTATTCCTGTTAGACATGGCCCGCTCAACAAAAACGGATGTTTCATTCTGCAAAATGCAGATTATTGCATGAAAAATAGTCTGATTTTGCAAGTTGCTTTTGTCAGAAAAAAATAAAGAAATTCTTCCAAACCCACCTAAAGTCTTAGGCTGGTTATAGAGAAGGCTAATCAACTAAACAAGTTTAAACCAGCAAACCATCTTAGGTTGGTTTCTATCTGCAGGGGTATGTCTGTTTGCCATCAACTTGCTACAAAAATGATGAAATGTACATCTACAAAACATTCACAAATGATTAATAAGTGATTATTATGTTTAGTTAATTAATTTACAA
>JAUCNO010000236.1:16828910-16854866 GCA_032353835.1 Enteromius viviparus | reverse complement strand
ATTTCATGAAGTATACAAAGAAAAAAAAATACTCTTGTGGGGTTGCATGGACTTCTAATAAAAACATTCCTTGTGCCCTGCAATCGAACGCATTGTTTCTGTAACGATCGAGTCATACAAGCAGGGTCGAGTCGACCATCAGTATAACAGTGTTATCAGAGGCATAGGCAGAAGAGAATAGTCAGGGTCCGTGCATGGGTCGAAACAAAACAATAGACAGAGTCCAAGGGGAGAAGCAAAGGGCGATAATCCAAACGAGAGCAGGGTCAGCAACGATAAATCCAAACACAGTAACAAGAACCAAGAACACGGGTGAAAACACAAGACAGATCGACAGTTCAATGGACTGTGACAACACACAAAAACATCCGGGTTATATACACGTAAAAAACTAGGTCAGTGGGCGGAGTCAACAATGAAACACCATGACAACAGATGAGTGATCCGAGACATAATTACAGAATAAGAGTCCATGAATAAGAAACAGACACAAACACACACACAGTTTGCTGGGCGTTGGAGTGTCATTTAGTTTCTGGACTGCCACATCCAGCTGACTGTGACAGTTTCATATTTTGAATATTTAAGGCACTAAAAGTACATGTTTTAGCAGACATTGATGTAGCTTTTTGTTTAAATATCTCAATCTAGGCACCACAGCCTGCTGAGGCCAGAGCTCACGGTCTCTCATCATTGCCATGCCTTTAGCAGGTAAGTGCACACATAGTGTGGGGGAAAAAAACACTTATTTTAAAATAATTTGTTATTCAGAATTTTCTTGGATTATACGGAGTTAGGCTAATGTATAAGATTGTTAATTGTATGATAAAAGTCCAACAGTTTATTTTGTGGCTGCTGTAGGCTATTCACAGCTGGGCTATTCAACACTATTTCGTACTGATGTACAATAGAGTGCATGTAGGTATTCGATTGAATGAGGAATGTTTACGTTTAGCAAAATAGGGTTCCCAACAAATTTAAAGAATAATTGCATTTCTGTTAAAGGGGTAAACCTATGTAATAAATGTGATAAGGAATTCAAATTATGTAATTCGTTTCATAGTTTTAAAAAAAGACATGGTGTTTAGTGAATATATGACCTAAAATAATATATATATATATATATATATACATACAGATATAATTATTTTCTTTTCATAATTTATCTTCTTTTCTCAAGAATAATTAGTTTTGACACGTTTTGATTGTTATGTGCACAAGTGGCAATATTTGTTGAGCTAATATTAAGGCTTCAGCCTGCACCTTTTCATTGATGAACGGAAAAAAAACTTATCTGAGAGTCTTGACTGGAGACAAAACCTCTTACAATGTTTTGAGGTAAACGTATGCTGATTAAGTTACTGCTTTGATACAGTGGTTTGTTTGATTGATACACATGAATGGTAAAGACACTAATAGCTCTTGTTTTGTTCGAATGTTTCAATAGGCAATGCAGTCTGATGGGTCTGATGTGGAGATGTCCACAGGAGCTGTCATGCGTTCCCATACAAATATCTGTTCTCTTATCATAATATAATTAACAAAAACATCATAAAACCTAATTTTGTGACTTGATTTTACAGCAGCTGCAATGAATAGCACCCATGAGGTAATTTTTATGACAGGATGTGTTTATTTATAGATCAAAGGGGTGTACAGGATGTACAGTTTTTATTGCCCCCCAATAAAACAATAAATCATCACCAATCATCTGTTGTCTCTAGGTATAACCAAGGTAGTACTTCTGAAGGTACATAGCAAACAGGTTTAGTTTCCACATAGCTCGTATTGTATTGATACTGACGTCCAGGATGTCCTTGGCTACGTTGAGGCACAGTGGTCTGATAGTTAGGCCCAGGTTGCTGGCGATGTTGAGGAACAGTGGTCTGATAGTTAGGCCCAGGTTGCTGGCGATGTTGAGGAGCAGCCTGTCGACGAGGCTGTTGCTCAGAGTAACGTTGCCCGGGTGTCTGGCGAGGTTGATTCTGAGTGAAGTGAGGTTGACGCCCAGCCATAACAGGGAATAATGCTTAAGTTGTCTAAGAAGTTATCTGTAAAATATATGCACATGCATACATAAACACAGCAAACAGACATTTAACAGAAGAGCCTGTGCGCCAACAAAAAACGACTCCATAGGTAATTTGTGTAAGTACCTTATTACAACCTATATTTACGTTTTAAAGGTAAACGCCCTCTAGCAGGTATAAAAAAACTGACATTAGCCTAGTTTCCATCCAGTTTTTACGCTGTTTTTTATCGACATAGAGAATTTGTGTAAACAAGTCTTTGCGAAATCTCTAGCCTGTTTCCATCCAACTGGCCTTTTACAGATATAATGGTGTGCGTGATGACGTCATCCTTAAAAAACAAATTGTCACATAAGTTTATGTGTATCGCAAAAAAAAAAAAAAATGCCTTTAAGGCTGTTTCCATACATAATTTCACCTATTGCACAAATCATATGCAAATCTGTTCCTTATTCATTTGGAAAAATAAACTTAACCTAGTATTAAATTATATAGGCCTGCATAAAAATAACAAGTTGAATGAGTTTGCATGCTTTTGTACTTTGTTATAGACTATTTAGATACTCCAGTGTCACGCCATTAGCTATTCATAGTTGCAGTTGTATTATTGTTTTTTTTTTTCCCTCATACTAACTTTTATTAGACTGTATTGGAAATAGGAATGTTAATTTAGCTTGTTTTATTTCTCCTAACCGACAGCCCTTAGCTATTAAACAACAAGATTATGCTAAAACATCAGAACAGGAGGATTCACATGCAAAGCTTGTGCAAACAGAGAAAAAACATAAGATATAAAAGAAAAAAAGCCCATATGCCAAATATATATTTTTAAAAATAAAATAAAATAGCAAAACAAAAGAAAACGCAAAAAAAGTAACAGCTTACATGCAGAATTTCAGTTAATTCTTGTAATGCTCTCTATCCAATTATATCCAAAAGCACAACTGTTTTTGTGAATGTACACAAATAAAAAATTAGAATTAAGAATAGTGTCGAATAATGTCTTATTCTTATAGGCGGAGTTTCACATTTTTGCCTGGAGGGGCACCTTGTAGACCATGAACTATGAAGTATACCATATTTTCCATTTTGTTTTTTTCAAAACTTAACGCTTTCTTGCAAAACCTTTGTGTTCTCTACCATAACCAATTAAGATAAACACTTTCTTAATTAGCCCAAATAGCCCTTCATCACAGGCCTTTCTTCAGATTCGCCTTTGAGGGGATTGCATATCAATACACGGTCCTTTCTCTGATCTCTCCCTGTACTTTTATGAAGTGCATGGACACGACACTATCCCCTCTGAGAATGATGGGAATACGCGTCTTGAATTATCTCGACGGTTGGTTCATTATGACTAAATCGCGAGCCGGACACAGGGACATTCTCCCTTTTCAGAAAATGCTGGGTCTAATGTCAGCAGCCTCAGCAGTGATGCAGCTCGGTCCCTTACACATTCAGCCTCTGCAACACTGGCTTGAAGCACGGGTTCCGGCTACGCAAGTGACGTCTCTGGCACCAGCAGCTTCAGGCGAACACAGCCTGCACCAAAGCGCTGCGCTTATGGAAAGCACCCAGTGGCTGTAAAAAAGGGAATACCCCTCTATGTGGTCAGCAGGAGGAGAGTACTTGTGACAGATGAGACAGGTTGAGGCGTGTTACACGAAGGCTCTCTGGCTCCAGCCTGTGGTTAGAGAGAGAAGGTAGCCTGCACATCAACTGTCTGGAAGTCATAGCAGTATGGCATGCATCTTCCTGCTGCAACTGAGGAACAGTCAGCCCCTGTGAGCCTTGCCTGCTTGGAATTCAGGCAGAATGACACAAAGTCATCCTGAAACCAAGGCTCAGCTTATATGTGCCAAAATTGCTCCCACACCGTTTTGAAATGCAGGTGATTCCCTTTGTGGCGCTCCCCCTTCTGAGGGTGATGATTTCAACCCCTCTGCCCGGTCAGGGCATTGAGAGACTACATTGTGCAGTCAGCCGCCTTCAGGCGCTCCGACCAGCTGTTTGTCTGCCTCGGTGTAGGAGCCAAAGGACTACCGGTCTTGAAGCAAAGGCTTGCTAAAGGGGTTGTAGACGCTATGCTATTAGGTTAAGTCTATGTGTCTAACATTGGCAACTACATTCCAATCTGGACTTATACTTTATATGGCCGTCTTTTTCCCCCGCACAGTAGTTGGTGGAAAGCACTATATTTCGCCGCGAGCTTTATGTTTTAAAGGGCTCGCCGCACCGGCACCCACTGAGAACGTCATGCCTCTAAACAGCTTGCCTCGCTGGCTGTCACTTACTCCAGCAGCGAGCTCAAGTTCAGCCGGTTCGCCGCGCTGTAGCATGTCCAAACAGCTATTTCAGCCTCTGGCCTTTTTGTCTCTCATGAGCTTACCACGTTGGTCGAGCTCATTCATTGATAAAGATGATGTAATTTTTTCCGTGTTGGCACTGTGTCCCAACCAAACAAATTCAGCTCTATATGTCAGTGTATTTACTGTATTGATCCGTGTGCGTTCAAACAGTGAACTCAGTTTGTGAGCTCTACCTTTATTATCTTATGTGTTATAAGTCGGCTGTAGCTAGCGCTAGCTGTCATCCGCTCGGCCGTGAGCCCAGGCTATACGCCTATAAAGTGAGAAGACGATTGTGTGCTCATTCTGCCCCTTCAGCACGGCGGGATTGGACTGTGTTCCCATAGGTTCCCTGAGATGGTGTGTCCGACTTGAAGCGGTGTTTCAGCCATATCTGATGCGTTTGACAGCTTATGGTTCCATATGCGCGTTAAAATCGCTCTCACTGCAGCACCGCCTCTAACGATGTAGAACTGCTCCATTATGGAGCTGTCTAATACACTGGAAGCTTAAAGTAAACAGAAAGTGTTTACGTTATCTGAGCTCAACTGATTACTGTCACGCCCCCAGGTGAAAAAAAAAAGACTTTTTTTTATGTTTTCAGTTCATGTACATGTGCTTTGTGTTTATTTTCTTTCGTTCTCCCTCATGTGCTCCTGTCATTGTAACCACGCCCCGGTCGTTAGTGTGTAATTGTCTCCCAGCTGTGAGTTCTATTCCAACTGTAGGGAAGAATAAAACCATTTTTATACAATTTTCCGCCTACACAAATTTCTCCCAAAAGTCTCTAAGTCTCCCCATACCATCGTACTCATACAATGGAGTAAATGCAATATCTTGGTGTCATTTGAAAGAAAATCCCTTGCAATTACATAAAAAACTGCTGTAAGTGATAAATATTATTATATATCTTGTCTGTGCTAAGATGAACCATGTCCATACGAGGCGTTTTTGTACATAAATGGGGTACACATAGTGTATTTTACGTGTAAATAACTTTGTTACAGCAAAGTGATTCATATCTGCATAAAATAGAGATTCTAAGCTTTCAAATGGTACCATTAATGGGGTTATTTGTGCATGCAAAGGGTTAAAAATTAGAGGCAGAATTTGTATAGGTTAATGCTGTACGTCACTGTGAGTGTTTGTTTTATATGTTTTGTCAGCACCTATCTCTGCACATTCGTTCAGCTATCTGGGAATTTTTATTATTAAATGTTTTCTCACCGTACTTTAAGTCTGCCTTGCCTTTGACTGCTGACAAAGCGGGACTGAAACAAACATTAACAGCAGCATAAACTCAGATTGTTACTGTTACACCAGAGAAGGCACAAGATTTCCACCTTGAATTTTTTTTACCAACACGATTTTTTCCTCCTTCATGTCCTTAAAGGCACTCCGAAGTAGCCTTTATAAATTTTTCTTAAATTAAAATACATTTAAAATTAACAAAGATGGCTACACACATTTTATGTAATGCAGAAGAATCCGCCAGATTAAGAAACCTTCACAGTTTTAGTTGTTAGTTTATTGAAAAAATGACGAATATCAATTTTATTCATTTTAAGTGGGAAAAGAACGAGAAGTCTTAAAATTAACTTAGCCATAATTTACTCGATAATGCAAATAAAATGAGACAATTATTTTATGAGACAAGTATTTATGTTTGACAAAATCGATTGGCTCTGGTCTGGGGGCTCTGGTCTAAACTCCGCATATGCTTATTCTATAGTATAGTAAGCTGTTTCCACTTTGATAAGGGAAAACATTAAGTGATCCTGTTGGCGCCGCACACATTAAACTACTAACTCAACACCTATAATATCCTAAACAAAATTAGGCCTAAGAAATTTTAACTTTCAAAGTATTAAAAAGAAACTCAAGATTTTTACCGTATTTAACATTTTAGATGCAATAATACCAGATTTAATGCGCTTTTGAATTAAGGTGCTTTGACACGAGCAACACCATTAGCACGGACCCTGCCATATTTTCTTTTTGCAAAAATTCCTTGGATGGAAACCTGCCTAGTGTAACCATACCTGTAGTGTGGCGAGAACCACTGACAGTTCAAATCACATGGGGGAAGGGTGAGTACTGGTTTGTGAATAATCCATCAATCTCGGTGAGTATGGCTTCTCCTTCTCTTGTAGTTTGTACTTCATGCCACATGTACAGCTTATCTCTCTCTGTCGGCGATGAGGGTTTCACATGTGATAAATGCAGGGATATAGTCCGGCTGACAGAGAAGATCCTAGAACTAGAGACACGCATCCAAACTATAAAATAAACACATCTTTAAAGAATGTTCAATCGTGTGTCCGAAGTTTACAAATTTTAAATAGTATATCTGGTAATCAGAGAGCATATAAAGAAACGTGTAAATGATGGTAATGAAATTACGTCCATACGAAGTAGTTACGTTGCCAGTATGTCATGAAATTACTAATATATTATGAAAAGAGTACGGATCTGGGACGTTGGTTATCTTGTTACGTTTGGAGGAGGAACTGACAACGTCGTAAATTGGTAATAGGATGGTAATGGAATTACATGCATACGACGTTGTGGTTACGTTGCCAGTATGTCATGAAATTACGAATATATTACGAAAAGAGTACGAATACGGGACGTTCTTGGTTATCTTGTTACGTAAGGAGGATGTACCGACGACGTTGTGAATTGGTAATAGAATGGTAATGGAATTACCTGCATATTACGTTGTGGTTACGTTGCCAGTTGGTAAGTCATGAAATGACCAAAAATGACAAATATGTTACGTAACTGTTACGTCGTGTGTTTGCTGGGTAACAACCTCAGACTGTGCTTCCAATCAAGGCCTTTTATTTAGCCTAATTAGTGATGCACTAGTCATGATTTTCCATGGCCAATTTCAATACTAGCGAGCACAATCGACAGATTAGCCCTCATTGATGTACTGCAACATTAACGTCTAGGTTACAAACGTAACCCACGCTCCCTGAAGGAGGGAACGGAGGCGTTACATATGGGATCTCGGGTTTTCTGTGAATAAGTAATTGAAATGATTTTCACAATCTTTCTGAAGTAAATTTTCTAGCCTAACAGCCTGGTTACTCTTAGTACTGTGCATTACTATTCAGTATGAATTAAATGGCCTTATTTCAGCTACTTTTTTTCTCAAAACTTACTAACCACACATAATATTTTTTTCCTTTGAAATGCAAACATGTCAGGACCGTCGCCAAGGGGCGGCATTGTGGGGCAGTGCCCCCCCAAACGACTCAACGTGCCCCCCCAAATGCCCACACCGCAAGTGGGCACATGGCGACAAAGTTACTATTATTAGTAAAAACCATACATTTGCTGAGATTATATGCCTTCTCTGGTGGTCTAGCAGTAGAATAAATGAGTAATGTTTTGAGGATGCGAGTTCCAATCCACCCTCGTAAAGGACTTTTTTTTCTAATTAAAACCAAAGCGCTGTTGATTTAAATGATTGTATATCAAGAGCAAGTTCGTGTGAATTTTCTTTTGTGCTTTTACCAGAACGAAGCGCTCCTCTTTATGAAGACGCGCATTGCGCACGAGCGCCAACTTACAACAGTGGACACGAGCGCTCGTCATAACACATTCCAGCAAAAGATCGCCTGCTATTTAACAAAGACCAACCAATTTCAGGTTCACCTCCTCGGGTGTGCATTACTTTTCTAATAATTCAATGGCCCGTCGTCAATTATTCCTTACTTAACTGCGAGTCATCTCCTTAATGCATAGATTATTTTTGCTCAATTTGTAAATTTTTAATGGATATGGCACTCAAAAGTCAACAGATCATCACAGACTATCGGTTTAATATAGAATTAGATCGATTTAAATAACAATAACTATATGTTGTTTTTGTTTTGGTGAATGTCTGTTTCTGAGATCATAAAGTGTGCCCCCCCATGAAAAAGAAATGCCCCCCCATTCAAGATTTTTTGGCGACGGCCCTAAAACATGTAAATTCATTTTGGTTACATATTATTGTAGAGCAGTTTGTGCTGATTACATGAAAAATACAGGTTGGTCAATAATATGTTCTAAATGGTTGAAAAAGCTCAAATATCATAGCATATCCAAACATCTCAACTGCCCCAAAATCACCTCAGACCTCAGAGGGTTAACTACTCCATTGGTTCCTCTCCCGGGGGTGGGGGCACGGGTGTTCCTGTCCCCCGAGGAGCAATCACCATCACTTCCGGGATTCCCTTGTCAGGGGCGCTTCTTGGGGCTACGAGTGTTCAAGGCCGGGCCCTAAGGAACTGGCGGCGTCCCACACCCATGGCCAGCTCGACGTCGTGCCAGCCAAACGTCGTGTGCCTCGGCCTGGGACGGAGCAGAAGATCTGGGTGCTGCGGGGGGACGCCCTCGGAGACAAGCAGACTGAGGCAGGGCGCTAGGGGGCTTGACATACCCTCCGCGCCATAGGACCTGTCTTACTGCCTCCGTCTGCTGCTGGGCTGTCGAGGACTCCTGGGCAAAGCCCTCTACAGTGTCACCGAAGAGGCCAACCTGTGAGATGGGCGTGTCAAAAAAGCAGGCTTTGTCAACGTCGGCCATCTCAGTGAGGTCGAGCCAGAGGTGTCACTCCTGAACCACTAGTGTGGACATCACCTGACCAATGGCACATGCGGCAACCTTCATCGTCGGTTGAGGCACGGAGTTCCTGTTTAACTCCCTTGTCAGATCCGCCCCTGTGCAGTGCCTTGGCTTGGAACACTTGGAGTGTAGCCAAAGCGTACAAGGCGGTAGCAGCCTGCCTGGCTGCACCTCCATCTGGGTGGAGAGGGGAGAGGCGTGACGAGTACGGGGCTCGCCACGACCTGGTCAGCTCCTCATGCACCTCTGGGAAGAAAGGAACTGAGGGGGACCGCAATGGGCTGAGGTACGAGAACTCAAGAACCATTCATCCAGCTGAGACGTATTGGTCAAAGGCGCATGCGGCACCTCCAACCCTCGGAGGAGCATAGCCAAAGGCTCAGCGTCCGTGAGCGCTGCCTCAGCATGCCTTTTTTTTTTAAACACGCAAGACAACGCTCGTGCCCGTCTAAAGAGAAGAGGAAACTCCTGCACACAGAAGAGCACGGTCACATAGACATCCCAGAGAATGGCTATGAAACAGTGAGGTAATTGCTTTTTTTTTATGCCTGGTTGCCCAGGGGAGACCTCTCGCGGTACCACGTGCAATCAGTAGTCGAGGTCTCTCGCTGGCGAGCAAAAGACTCTTTGAGCCTTTTAAAAGGCCGTCAGTCTCGCAGGTCCATTGAACGCTGCCCAGTTGAAAATGCTGCAACGATGAGAGAGCTTGAACTCGGACAGGAACTATGTTTGTTTGTAGATTCTCTTCCAGCGACTCAATGTCATTCAGACGAGGCTCCGAAAGCGAAAAGTTGCATGTAAAATCCAGCCATGCCCTCTTATACTCATGCTGTGATAAGGTGCACATGGCTGTAATTATTGCACGCCAATATTCATTGGCCTTTTCCAAAGGATTTGAATACGATTGGTCTCTTAAGTGAGATCCCATATGTAATGACAAAGTGATTTGACTGAAAGGATAACTAGCATTTCAGCATTGCTATCATGATTTAACATGTTGCTAGCATGAAACTTGCCTATTTTCATCACTTTAACTTTAATTCAACATCAGAGTTCTGCTATGGACTGTCACTGATACTTACTAAAAATGTAGAGTATATGCAGTATATAGTATATATCCTGTATTTCCAGTGTGCAATGTAAATTGCTATGAATAAAAGTTTGTGGCAAATGCATACTTTGTCAGGTCTATTAATCTGTAGCCCGCATATTTAGATATGATACAACTTAATACAGAAAAAAAAATTGTACACACACACACGCGTATTAATAATTGTGTGTGTAATGTATGATGCAACATGATATTTTGAGTTGAACAAAAATAAATGAATGAATGAAACCCTATCTAGGTTGTGTAAGTGTAGTTTGTTCTAACAAATAACCATTGTATTAGCTGAAATATAAAATATTTTGCGTGCAGTGTACATCATGTGGTAAGTAAATGGATTGCAGGAAGTTTGTGTGATTGCCATCTGAAACTGAGCCTAGTGACTGGTGTATTATTGTATTGCAATTGTTAGTAAACTGTTGTCAACAGATAAACAGCAAGCTTGTTTATCTTTATGCTTCTTTAAGCAGACATTGTCTAGATCATAACATATGTAAACCCCAGACCATAGGGCGGGTGAGATCTACTAGTACATTGACAACAATATACTACAGAGAGGCACTTTTTCTCTTAACACATTTTTTAGTCTTAGAGTAAAGAACATTTTTACAAATGAAAAGGTTAAAAAAAAACTTTTTCTACTATAATGACCTTTTGTGGAATTAAACGTTTTTGTGAATATTCATGTTTTTTTTTGTGTAACCATCATATTTTTCAGTGTTTAGACAGCTTGAATGCAATGTTATATTGTTATCACTGCCTTGATTTTTGTGAGTGAATTGAGTTGTAGAATGTGGTTGTCACTTCAGTCAATAGCCAAAATGTGTGTGTACAAAACAGGATTAAGCACTCAGAAGAAGATTGTCTGTGACACTTACTTTAAGTAAGTGAAGAGATGCAGAAGGATGATCGCATGGTGTTCAGGGGCCTTGATGGTGAATTAAAGTCACAGCAGGTGAGAGGCTCAAGTGTTGGAGATGAAGTACGTAGCAATTTAGCGGACACTGCCTGCCTTGCTTACAGTACACTTACAGTATAACTCAGTCCTCCTGGAGTAACCGGAGGTTAAGTATCTTGATCAAGGACCCACTATAATAATTCATAGATCAAGTGTTGGTGGTATTTTAACCTGCAGAATTCCAGAGCTTTAATTTTTCTTTATTTTTTTTCTTTAGTTCTTCAGTTCTTTTCTCTTGGTATTATTCCACTTTATTTATTGATTGATTGATTGATTTTATTACTTGATTTATTTAGTTGATTATCTATATACTTCTTGCTTGCAAATAATTGATTCAGTTTGTATAACGATATGTGGATTTAGAAAAAAAATGCCTTTCATGTTTATAGACATAAGCATTATAAAATTAAAATATCATTTTGATGATATAAACTATAATGACTACATTGACCCTTGATAAAAGCTTACACCTAAATCAATAATAATAACAACAATAATAATATGCTAAATCGAAGGATAACTATTTATTTACTTTTTTTTTATTTTCTCAGATATATGATATATTCAGTTCAAGAGTGGAGAAGAAACCCAATTTTAGTCTTCTGCCCACTCACTCAAGCAAGCTGCCATGTCATTTAGCCTCTTCTTGTAGATGACTCATTATTCTAATCAGCTGGATCTTGTTCCAGTTATTTGTGCCTTTTCCATATGCAATTGTTTAGTCAGAGCTGATTAACACTGATTAACACTGATGTTTTTTTAAGATTTGCCTTGGTAACTGAATACATACTGTACATTAGATGGAATGCATTCAAAATATGACAATTTGTGCATGTGTATACATTTGTGTATGTGCATGTGTGTATATATTTGGAATATTTGTAGTGCATGTACTATTATTTTCCAAATGAGTATCTTTGTTACATAGTTCTCACTGCTGACAAATAAGTAACAAACGTGCAAACTATACATAGAAAGACAGACATTCAAATCAATGCATATGTATCAATCTAATGAAGATCAGGTTTATTAAGGAGTGAGAGAATGGGCAAAGTCCATATTATGTGAGCTCACAGTTGGGAACAATAAATGTCCAAATAAAAATGTATGCATTACCAAAAAAAAAAAAAACAACAAAAAAAAAAACACTTTTTTATTTATTTATTTTTTACCCAGAAAATTTATTTAAGCTGAAATAGAAGCCGTGAAACTGCACAGCCATTGGTTGTGCAGTGGTAGTTTTTTAAACCAATTGACTGGTCCCCATGCTGCAGCAACCAATGGCTGGCTCCTGCCGAAGCTCGCTTGAGGGGGGCGGGGCCATCTTTTTAAAGCGGCTGAACTGCCACAGGACTTGTTCACAACACAGTACTCGTTCCTGTGTCTCAGGGAACCTGGGTTACGGAAGTAACCTATTCATTCCCTGTCGACACTTCACTCGTACTGCGTCTCCTAAGAAGCTATGGGAACAATATCAACTTGCCGCACTGTAATCAAAGAGCGATAGTCAATGACAGCAAGCCCAGGTGAAAGTCGGGGCGTTCCTTCACATAAGCATGCAGAAAAATAATGCCTCCGCATAATGCATTCATATCGTCCTTAGCATTAAGGCGTGTAAGCCTAAACTCGCAGCTTGGGCATGTGACGGCCAAGCACAGTGAGAGTGCTTTACAAGAAAAAGGCTCATAAGCCTAAGCTCGTGGTTTGGGCGGCTGGTGGCCAAACATGCCAATCACAGTCTATAAGGTTGTGGTGGTCTGCTATGGCCGCCACGTAAGCCTTAATGGTGGATGGGGAACTTCCCTTATCCCGCAGGTGTTTTAGAAAGACAGTATCACAGATACCTGACGTGAGGAGGGGTTTTCGTTGCGCTCTGGGCACACCTAAAAAAAACTAACCATTTCATCTCGTAGACGAGGCTTTAGCATGTGATATGGTGTTTAGTATGCACTTGTGGAGGCATACAGGCTCCCGTCGAGCTGCCAAACATGTAGGGCCCACAGCACAGTACTGTGGGTGCCAAATTAAGCCTACCACCTGAGAAAGGAAGTCTCAGGGGAATAGGCCAAGGGGCTGCTGTCAGCATTGAGTGCAGGTCCACAATCCACGGCTGGTTCCACCATGAGGGGGCGACCACGAGGACTTTGTGACCTTCTGCCCTAATCCGCCTGATAACCTGAGGAAGCAGCCTGGTCAGGGGAATGGCATGAGGCAGAGGGAAAGGCTGGGCCAGCGCGTCCATCTCCCTCGAAAAACAAGTGTTGCTGTTTAAAGCAAAAAGATCCACTTCTGCTTTAACGAACATTCTCTAGATCGGGTGAAGAGTCCATTCCTGAGGATGGATACTCTTCGTGACAGCATGTCCGCACCCTGGATCAGTTTGCTGGGGATGTTGGATGCGCAGACAGAGAGGGCGCGCAGACAGTCTGACAGGCGCCTTGAAAACAGACCCCTCTGGCGATTTGTGTATGACACCACAGTCATACTGTCTGAACTTACCAGGACGTGAAAATTGCGGCAGGAAAAACCTTATAAGCGTGCCATACTGCCAGCATTTTCAGGAACTTGATGTGAAAGCTGTTTTTGTGAAGCGCGCCCCACCCCCTCATGAAGACGTCTGTCGCTATCACAACATTTCTCTGCAGCCACTGGGTGCCTTTCCATAAGCGGAGAACTGCAATGCAGGCTCCATCCAGTCTGAGCTGAACATGTCCATGTGGCCATTAGACCCATCATTCTCTGAAAGACTTTCAGGTGATGAAGCATTGTGATCCTGAAGGAGTCCGAGATGGTCTAAATGGCAGAGGAGAATGCCCTGTGCCTCTCTGCCTCCTCTCGCGAGCTGGCTAGAATGAGCCAGTCGTCAAGATAAGGGGAAAGTGCTGTGTCCGTACACTTTGTAAAAGCTTGTGGGGAAAGGGAGAGACCAGTGGGCTGGACCATGTAATAAATTGCTGTCCCCTTGAAGGCGAGTCTCAAGCATGGCCTGTGTTGAAGGGCTATTTGTACGTGAAAGTATGCATCTTTAAGGTCCAGTGAACATCCAGTCTGTTTGCTGTATTTGCGAGAGAATCACTTTAAACGTGAGCATTCTGAACGACCGTTTTATCATGGCACAATTCAGATCTCTCAGGCCGAGTATAGGTCTCAGACCGCCATCTCGCTTGGGGACTAAAAAGTACTTGCGTCAAAACCCTGGAGCAGTTTACATGGTGTTAAGGCCGTGGCTAGACTTTTCCCACCGTCTTTTGCAGAGGATGGCTTAAAAAAGGAGAGTGGGGTATTACAGAGAAGACACAGATCTTACCTGTTAGAGGACCTTCTTTCTCGCTGGATGCCGACAGGGGAACTATCCAGCTGCAAGGGCGTCTTCAAGCTTTAGTAGAAATTTGCTCTTTTAGATGCTGGATGGCGGCAGGGGAATCATCCAGCTGCAGAGGTGTATTCAAAGTCGTAAGGCTTGAGTAAGGGACAGCAAAGATGCACCTTGCTGAAGGAGAAGAAATATAAAGTCCTGTGGCGGTTCAGCTGCTATAAATAGATGGCCCCGCCCCCCTCAGGCAAGCTTCTGGCAGGAGCCAGCCATTGGTTGCTGCAGCATGGCAGCCAGCCGATTAGTTAAAAAAATTACCAATGGCTGTGCAGTTTCAATGTGTGTTAAATAGGCTTCAGTTAGGGGGAAAAAGGCGGTTTTCCGATAGCGTCTTAGCAGACACAGTACAAGTGAAGTGTCTACAGGGAACTCATTGAATTCAAAGTGTTCATTACAATCACAACACACTAAATAAAGTCACAGACATGCACATATACAGAACTCAAAAAGAGCCCATTCCAACCTTCATTTTAAGCAAAAATCATCTGGTTAACAAAATTCCTTGCTGTATAAAGGGTATATCAGCCCAGTTCAAATTTTTGCAAAATCGTATGTATTTTACGAGTTGCCAATTCGTATGAATTAGTATGGATGACCTACACCTAACCTGCCCCTAAACTGTATAAAATCGTACAGATGAGGTTGTGTATACAGTATTTGTATGAATAAGCACCAATTAGCCACCTCGTACGAATATGTACAAATTGGTTGCGAGGCTGTGTTGGATGTGTTTTGGCACTGACACAATTTTGATAATTTCAGCTCTGTATGCCACCAGAAAAAAAAAATCATAACTTCGAATGCAATCAGATGCCTTTGTCCAACTATATAAGGACCTAACTATAGCTCTAAATGCAATCATGTAGTATATTTTTTGCATAACCCTAATGTACTGTATCAGTTTCTGGCATATTTCCTCCTGGGTCTAGTCTATGAATTTTGTGGTACTACTAACATTATTCTCCATAATGAGCTCAGAATTTATTTGAGCAAAAAGCCAGGCTGACGAACTGAAACTCAGGACTGAAGGTCAACATAGCGGGAGAAATGTAATAGTCTTAAGTTCATTTAGTTCTTATGGGGACGGACAGAATGCTACCACTCATGCATACATGTATTAATTAATTATGCAGCACTATTACTGAATAAACTCTGAATAAAGTTATCTTTCCCACACAACCCAAAAAAACACATGTTTTTGGAAAGAGTCCTGAGCGAGTCCCATGCCGAATGAAGCGCATTGATGGGCGGAATCTATGCGTATGTAATGTAATTTAATGATAATTTGAGGTGAAGAATTCACACATCTGAAAATAGAAAATCTGCATTTCTGATGCACATCAATAATGAAGCTTAACAAACTTCTGCTTGTCCTATGTGCAGATATTCAAAAGTTTTAGTATGGATGTCTGGCAATGACCTGGATTAACCTTGAATGCATCCAGATATATTGGGAATCAATCTTTTTGATTTATGCCTTAAGCAAAAGTTATAAACCTAATTATTTTATAAAACACAATTCACATTCACAGGAGTTATCAAATACACTAATATGAACAATTCTCGTATAGTTTACAGAACTATTGCTAATTAAAATTGACTTATCTCATAAAGTACAAACTGATGATGCACCCAACCAACAATCTGCAATCCCTGAGCCTTGGCCATTGCTACTAAATGTTTTTAGTGACTATGGCAGTTAAAGACCTTCCGATTTCAACGATACTACACATGGAGCTTGTCGGCTCCTGTTAAGCACATTTTTCATCATTGTCAGCAGCAGATGTTGGGAAATCTCAGTGCCCCCTGACGGACCTCTGAAGGAGGCTCTCAGTTGCTGTACGGGGAAACACTAAGCAGCAGTGCAGTTGAAAAGCTCTGACATGCTGACCTCGAGTGGAGTTGCTGCATTGTGACTGAACATTGTATTGAGCTTATGACTTCAACAATGTGAGAGCCAAGTAGCATGGGGCTGTAGCATATTGTAGCAATACTTTCTGTTTAAGGGAGGCCCCAATGATATTAGAACTTAACAGATCATTTTCACTGCTTTGATAGGCTAGTTGTGTTATTGATTTTTCTCCAACAAAGCTATAAAGTACCCTGGCTAATTGTAGTGCATCGCAATACCTAATTATTTAAGAAGATTTATTCTTTAGATAAATGCCATTCAACCTGAATTTAGATTACGGAAGTATAATGTATTTTTGCTTTCACCTAAGAAGGTATGTTTGCAGCATGGGATAAAAGATTATCTATGGGGTATTTTGGGTTCAGACTTCACAGACGCATTCTGGGGACATCTGGGACTCATATTACATCTTGTAAAGGGTGCATAATATTACCCCTTGAAAGGTACTGTCATTTCTTCTCTTTGTGTGTCACCATTTAATCTTTTCATGTTTTTAAATCTCTTCTTTACTTCCATTTTCTGACTCTTTTTTGAACCCAAGTCTGTTCCCTAGTTACCTGCCAGAAAAGCTCTATAGAAAATACCATCTGAAATGTTCTGGTTACTGAAGTTCATAGGCCATTCCATCTGAGGGTGCCTTACTCTGGTCATTAGAATCGCACAGGGTTTTAAGGTCAAACCGGTGTGCTGCTGTTATAGCTCGCTGTATTTCAGAGGATTTGTATGAGGTTGTTTTGTGCAAACCTTGACTTCAGCGAACCATGAGGTAGCCACTATTGAATCAGATAGACCTCCTGCAGATAAAATGCTATATAAATATAGATTGCCTTGTCATTCAATAGGAACTTAATCCACAACCATGACCTGGAGACAAGCTATTCTCAGGGCACCAGATCTCCTAAGAATCTCTTTGTTTGTCACACAAAAGCCGGCATGTTTTAATCCGGATAGATTGCCTTGCTGCCTTTAAATCCTTTTGACAAATAGACAAAAACAAAGTTTGTTGCTTTGGTGCTGTGCAAACAAGAATGTGTTGTAAGAAATCAAGAAATCAAAATCAATGTAAAAGAAAATTGAATAGAAAGTATTATATATATATATATATATCCTCGTTGACTGTGTCTTGATGGACAGCCGGAGCGTTTTGTTTGCTGTACATCCTCAAGGTGGGATGGAACATTTCTAGATACTAGTGAAGTAAGAGGATTATTCATGGGAAAGTGTGTTTAGGGGATTCAGCCTCCTCACTTGCATGGAAAAGCGTTTTCTTATTATTCACATATGCCTCAGGTGACAAGTGTACTTCCTTTAAACTCCTTCAGTCCTGTAATATTACTGTTGATGTCCTCTATAAAATTTAAAGATAGAAAAAAAAGATAGAAAATAGAAATATGTGCCAAATAAGAAAAATGTATGGAATAATATACAACCTTAAGTGGGTTTGTGTGTGAGTGTGTTTGTAAAAGTAAAAGAGTAAAATGTAAGTGTTAGTAAATAAACACAATACATAAACATGTTCACAAACAATTGGATGTAATGTATGTTCTATATACAGTATTATTAATTTATTTATTTTCAGTAACTGGTAATAGCATTTTCTAAACATTTTCATGCACAACATACATTTGCTCGAACTGTCTTTCTAATGCTGATAAACGTATTCTCAGGAAGCCCGTGCCTGCAGGTAGTAATTACAATAATTAATTCCTTAACCTATATATACACACAGTTTTTGATCATCCAGAGTTATTATTTTTATTATATTTTTTTTAATTTTTGAAGGTCATTGTATGTGTGATTTTTAAATAATGCGGTTTTAGTTGGTTACAAATTGTATTGGAAGATTGCATGAGGCAGAATGTTTGTTTAACAACATCTTAAAAAGCAATGAAATGTCCGCATGTTAAAGCATAAATATGTGAGACAGATATAACAAGGGAAATCCAAACTCACAACGTTAGAACAGGCAGAATAGTCGGGGCAGGCAGCGGGAATCAATAGTCCAGGGTACAGTCCAGAAATAACACAAGTAATCCAACAGAAAAAAACGCTCAGAGATGTATGCCAGGCAAAACAAAACTTCGCACTGAGCGATCATCCAATGGGCACTTAAGAAGCCCGCCGAAAGGCGGGAGAACGAGACGGAAGCGTCAAAGGTACGTGGGGGTAAACGGTCCGGGTGGGAACTAATATTCGGGTGAAGGTTCCCGCTGCTGACTTCCGGAGGGAGCCACAGAGGCGCAGCTTGTGACAATGTGCTAGAAATACTGAATATCTGTGCAAGAATTCTTTGGTAGTTTAACAGTAATATTACCAGAATTTTGCATGATTTAACAGTAATTTTGGTAACATTTTAGATTAGGAAACACTTATTGAGGTCCCACTTTATATTAAGTGTCCCTAATACCAGTGTAATTACAAAGTAACTAGATGTTTTATTTATTAATAATAAATGGCTAATATTCTGTTAATATTCATGATAATAACCAACTAGTTAAATTGTTAGCATAATATTTTTACATATTATTACTGTAAATACACATAACTGACTAAAAATGCTGTGAACGGCAGACCAGTAGTTGGCAAACTCGCAAACTCGTTTGCAGACATTCCTCTGAACATGTAATATGCATTCACATGATGTCAACATTTTTACATATACATATTTGTGACTGTTTAAACCAAGACAATAATGGTATTGTTTTTAAAAAATTGTATTTAATCTTTTTATTCATAGGACTCTTTCACTGCCATTTAAATGAGTCTCAAAATGGCTTCACAAAACTAAATGGAATACAGAAGCCTTTGCTTTTGTAGCTCCAAGCACAATCAAGCGAAACATTCTTAATATTTTAATCAAACCATGGATGAACATTAACGCATTAAAAAAAATTAGATGTGTTGCATTTAAGGGCTCTTTGGAGCAATTAAATTATTTTATTTTTTTTCTGAGTTGCAAATGTTTGTTGAGGCATCACCCAGTTTGGTTGTTTATGGAAGCTGCTTTAAACAGTTAAGTGGCCCTGAAAAACTTCATGCATCTTTTCTTAGTGTATTTGCATGCACACAAATCTTGGCCACACTTGCTTAGGCTCTGTACAGGCCTGATCAAAGTACAGGCTCTGTACACGCCTGATCAAAGGCACGAAATAGCCAGAAATCATCCTTAAATATTTATTTATCGCATCTCTGCTGCTTTTGTTTGTCATTGGATGTCTCTTTCCTTTTCAAAATTGGTGTGATTGTTTTTAATAGTGTTTACGGTGGAGCTCTGGAGACAATTCATTAGCCATAATTAAGCTTTAACTTGATCAGGGCTTTGGGGAGCAATAAAAAAAAAAAACATATAGAAGTATTATGTGAAGTCAGATTACAGGAAGCTGTGTGGAATGGGAATGGCAGATTATCAAGGCTGTCAGTCCGAGACTCTCTGATCGCAATCTTGTTAGTTCTTTATTTGTCAATCGTCTGCTAATGCTTACATTGAACCTGAGCTAATCCAGACTCCCATGCCTGGACAACAGCTTATTGATGTGGTTTTCTGGAGGTTAGCGGTTTACCACAAACTCTTTTGAAACCAAGAGTCTGATTTAATCCACCAGTCGTTAAAGGAATGTATAATTAAACTGTACAACCATGTAGAGTTAAACTTAATTCTGCCTTTTGAGTCATTTTGCAATGATAAATATAAATGTTTCTCACCTTGTAGAAAGGTTTATAAAAACTATATAGGCATTGTTTTAGTAGTATTAGTACTAGTACAATCAGATTGTAAAAAACCGGAGATTTATGGTATGCACCTAAACTAAATCAAATTTTTTGCGCACCTAAAATTTGAACATATATAATTGGAAAATATATATTTCATATAAAAATTAATAGCATTTATTTATTTACTGTATACTATAATTTATTGTCATAAAATCAAACTAAAATACAGAACAAACTAAAAATTTAGATTGCCGCATGATCAGTGCAATAGGATAAAATAAGAAATATGGAATAAAAAAAAATAAAAAATTACAGAATTGTTAGGTTTACATCACACAGCTGATTCAGGTGAGGCTACAATTATTACTCAGATGGAGGGAAACCTGAGCTCAAATTTAACAGATGGCAAAAGAGAAGATAGTGAGCAGGAAACAGACCTTCACAATATTTGCCAGAGCTTATTTGCATATGTTGTAATGCTATAAATTACTGAACCATCTGCTCAGCTCATATGTTTGATTTGACAACGGAAGGTAGACAATAGAACACAATTTGGTCATATTCCATCTTTTTTCTTTAATGGTTAGAAATGAGATGTTTCACTACACTTTACAATGCCACAGTACATCTTTTGTTCATCTTCAGAAATTCAACAACTAGCACAAAGATTTGTTTCTGAAAACAGCGATGGAAATAAACCATTCATAGCAATTATATCCTTTCTTAGTACATTTACACGCCTTCCGTATGTTGTATTAGGATAGTTTGGTGGGATGGTAATGGATGCACATGCTGTGTATAAAATGCCCAATTTAAACATCAATAAGAACATGAAAGACTACTTTCTTCTCTTGTCTCTTTGGTGTGTACGCCTTGTCTAGAAATCTCACTCACTAACAGTTTTAACCACTTGGCTGGCTCATAAAAGACACACTGATCCTCCTTTGTGTTTGATAGGCGATGAGGTATGCATAATTTTTGCCATCTTTGATGATCAAGGAGGAAGCGCCCACGTGACCAGCTGTCCTCAACTTTACACACACTCTCTTCTGATAGCATCTTTAATTGGAAAACATTCCTATCTGGTGCATGACTGTTTTAAATAACATACAATGAACAGCTTTAAAAATTTTACATCACATAAATTCGAAAACATAAGACTGTAAGAACACAAACTTGTAATTTTTTGTATAAATCAGGGGATGTTCATTTCCATACCATATACAAAGACACCAGAAGGAGGCTTCCCCCCAAATCACCTCATAATGTGTTGTCTCCACAACTAACAAAAAATATGTAACTGATATGCAAGGCTTTGATTTTCAAAATATCTTAGTTTCCTGGCACCAATGGTTGTGTGATTTTGACAGTTGTTTTTGACAGTGAAACTAACTGGCCAAACATGACTAAGGAGGATGCCAAAAAAGCATGCTTTCAATAATACGCAAAGGCCATTCACCCATGAAGAAATCAAATGCTCTTTTACAAGAATTACTGTTGATTTCAGTTCTAATATGACTCCAGCTATTTTAGTTTGTCTTCAAAGTTTGTTGTGCAGCCCATATAACTAATTCGGCAGTTACATAAAGTTTGTGAAGCTGCAAACACTAATCAGTGGTGTGTGGGTTGCCAATGATCCATCTGTAAATGAATAAATGGTGGGTGATAAAGACTCATCTGATTCACAGTATTTATTTGACATTCCTAATTAATTAATTCCTATATAAATATTACTATTTTATATATGTTTCTTGCAACCGGGTCTCATAAAAATATGTGCCTCCCTGCAAGTTTCACTACAGTTTCAGAGAGAAATGTCTATTGGCACTAAAACAAACCATGTAATTTTAACTTTCTTTTACACAAGTGAACTGTTGTTGAACCGTAGTTACACAGTATAATGTGAATTAAAATTGAAAATTGAGTATGCAGTGCATTGTCAATGCATCGAGATTGTATTGTATTGATCCCAATCGATGACATAATAACCGTAATCGAACCGAACCGTGAGACCAGTGTAGTTTCATACCCCTACTGTCTATGAAAACCAATAATTATGGAGCTGGATATGTGTGATGCTAATGTTTAAAAGCATCAGTTTTCAAATATCCCAGCATACTAATATTGTTTTGAAGTCATAACATGATGACTTGTCAAGTAATCACTATTTGCAATTGTCTAAATAATTAATTGTACTTTATTAGTTTTACTGCCTCTAGTGTTCATTTCTTTTGTAAATTGCTGTTATATGTACTTATTGGTACGTATTACGTGTCTTGCTAAAAAGTGCACCAGAAGTACATTTATGCCACAAAACCAGGTAGGTTTTATTATGTAAATTTCTACCCGATCTCTTAAATGTGTGTATAAATAGAGCGCAAAATAAAAATGTATGGTTTAGATATGCAAAAATGAACTTTGGAAAGTATATGCTAGATGTTGGGATTAGGTAACTGTGTTACCATTTCAGTCAGTCACTATGACGTTATGTCATTGGTCGATTGGACCCCATGACATCAGTCAATCGACTCTGATCTTTGGAGAAAACGGCAATGGGGATGCATGCCAAGTCACTCCCCCATACATACATGTATATAAGATCACAGCGTGCAAGCCACCATTAGGGCATCCGAATCCTCAACAACTGACTAATATTAGCTCACTCAAAGGATCAGTTGCGTGAGCACAGTGACAGGGTGCTTCACATCTCAGCCTATTGGGGCTTCGGGTCAACCAGGAAAAGAGCAAACTCTCCCTCGTGTAGAGGATCTCTTTTCTCAGGATGTAGCTGGACTCTGTCAGTATGACCGCTTGTCCCACTCACAATCAATGCTGAAATTTCTGCTTTCGGCCACAAGACAGCGATTCCTTTGAAATTTTATTTAGAGGCACTCGGGGCAAATGGCAGCTGCAGCCGTGAACACACCGCTCGGCCGATTTGTCTCCCAGGTGGGACCCCATGAAGTCAGTCAATGTCTGACGTCTTCAGGGAACAAGGGTTACATACATGAACTAAAATGATGATAAATGATTAATAAGTGATTATTATGTTTAGTTGATTAATTTACAAGTCAATTACAAGTTGTGATATGTTGAAAAGCACAAAAAATGTTTTGTTAATTTAAAAAAGTGTGTAAACCCTTTGTCTCATTAGGACAGACGATATGTTGGGTAAAGATGGTAAACACTTGGAGTATTTTAGCACTGTGCACCTCATGTGAACTTCAGTTGAGGGTAAAACTTGTTCACATTATCAGTAGATCACACACACTCCACACAGAACACAATCGTCTGTTTTAATGATACAAAGCGTTTACACACTTTATTAAATAAAAACAAATTGTGCTTTACAACATATCACAACTTGTGATTGACTTGTAAATTAATTTTACAATTAATTGTCAAAAATTAAATACAATGCTTAGTATAGAAACAGGACAGAAATGGCTTTTCTGACAAATGTGACTTGTAGTTTAGGATTAATTGGTATTAAACTTGTTTTGCTGTAGGGAGAAGTCGTTTTTTTTTTTTGCTAAGTTATATCAAGAGCACATTGCCCAAGTTTCGAAAATCTGGTGTACATTTAGTGTGACTTCAGAGGTGAAAAGCAACTGGAAGGCCAAGTGAAAACCTTGCAGCAAACGAGCTGTGCTGGTTTCTCCTTCAGCAGTTTATCAAAATTTCCATGTGCATTCAAGCTGTGATGGGACTGAATCTGCATTAATGGAGAAGGGCTGCTAATTCTGAAAGGCAGGAAGGACTTGGACCATTCAGAGGCTGGGCAGATGTGATTAAACACTGATGCCTGATCGAAAAGCTTGTAGGGTCTTGACTTGAAGGATCATGCATGATTGACTCTCTATAAAAGAGAAGAGGAATTCTTAGGGGTGTACAAATGTATAGTTGCCATGGTAACCGGTGCTGGTTTGGTTTAGCATGGAAGCTCAAAACTCAGTTACAAATGGCTAATTAGACTAAAGGTACTTGAGAGGGAAGGAAGCAGTAGATTCAATCAAGATGGAAGCAGCTGGGCTGAAGACGACTTTTTTTTTCTGCTGATGCTAATTTCTGTAATTAACTTGCAATAAAGAAGCAATATTTGTTTCAGCTGCGTATGTGGAGTTTTTTTTTTTTTTTATTCTAACCTGGATCGTGTACGTGTCCATTGTATAAAAGATCTTTAGTTGTTTAATTATTAAATTGGTCTTAACAAGCTGTGTCACTTCTTGGTTATTCCTGAAGGAACATGCTTGTAATTCAGAAAAATCAATATTATCTGGTACATTTTGTAATAAAAAAAAATAATAACAATAAAAAAACCACTTATTAAAATACATTAATACAGTATATTCAAGGAGGAAAAGATGCATGTAGAGCAGTTATAATTATACAGTACATTTGTTTGGTTTTAAATTAAGAAAAATCTGTGTAGAAAAAAGAAAAAAAATCAGAGGGAAGGGACACAAAAATGTGCAAATATGTTGCTATGCTGAGAAATAGGGATCTATAGCTTGGAGAGAAGATTTAAAACAGGTTTAAGGGTTTGGCCTTGTTTGTCCCAAATCTCATTCCCTCTCTCTTTCCCCAATACATTCTTATCGTATCTAATCCTAAAAAAGGACTCTCAGTAACACTTTGTTTTAATGGTCCTCCAAAAGATATCATACTGACTTGCAGTACAGTCATATAAGCATGTAAGTATAATAGATCAAACCTAACAGTGTGTTAATACTCTATAAGAGTAGTTGAAATAATCGCAAAGTTATGATTAATTTACTTGTGACCTGAACTTCAAATTTATTTGATACCACTGGTAAATAAGCAAATCAGCCTTAAGACCTCATGAAAAAAGTTCCAAAGAGCTCAAGTAAACATACTCGCTGCTCTCACCCCGAAGGGTAAGGCTGTGAGTCTGAAGGACACCATCCCAGCTGTGAAACATGGAGACGACAACATCATGTTATAGGGGTGTTTCAGAAAATGAGAGGCTACATCCAAGAGTTTGATTCAAGTTAAAAAGATTAGTCAGGTCAAGTCACTTTCATTTATATAGCGCTTTTAACAATAGAGAAAACCAGGCTTAGTTGGGGCCAGTTCTCCTCAGTTCACCCAGCTCCTAATTTCTAGTTCAATTTTAAACACATGTCAGATTGTGTAAAGGACTTGTTTGTGTGTGTGATTAGATTAAAATATAAGCTTTTGTGTTGAAAGTAAGTTATGCAGGTTTGAAAAGAAAAAGGATGTGTATATGATGACAAAATATTTCATCTTCGGGGGCCAACACTAACGTCTAGGTTACGAACGTAACCCACGTTCCCTGAAGGAGGGAACGAAGACATTACATATGGGAACTCGCCAGAGAGACCAAACGCCTTTGAGCTTTATACAAAAGGCCAATGAATATTGGCATGCACTTGATTTTGCTCAGGTGCACCTCGTCACTATAAGAGGGCACGAGCAGAGTGCACATGCAGGTTTTCGCTGAAGAGCCATAGCAGGCGTCGGGCTCGACCTCAGAGTCATGGCTGGAGAAAGTGTAATGTCTCTGTTCCCTCCTTCAGGGAACGTGGGTTACGTTCGTAACCTAGATGTTACCCTTTCAGTCGAATCACTTTGACGTTACATATGGGAACACCCATGGAACACCCATGATTCTGAGGCCGCGTTACGCGGAGACCCCTGTGCCGACAGGCGAGACAGCAGAGAGATCTGCACGTAACCTTCCCAACCCTCTGTGGTCCACTTTTTGTAAGGGGTGCCTACAGAGTTTCTGTCATAGGTGCTGAAGCATAAGTTTGGGGCGGAGCACATGACTCGCATGTGGAATAAAGAAATGCAATATATCGATAAGATTATGAATATAATTGAAGGGAAACACAGCCTTCTGGCTGACTGT
>JAUCNO010000236.1:16812991-16828810 GCA_032353835.1 Enteromius viviparus | reverse complement strand
ACAAAAATGTGAGGGGTGTACTCACTTTTGTGAGATACTGTATATATATATATATATATATATATATATATATATTATTTTCTGTTTTCTATTATTTTATTTATTAATTTATTTGTACTTTTTTAGTAATTTAAATTGTTTTCAGTTAATTTAGTTCAAGATTTAGCAGCCCCAACTACGATTCTAAGCATTCTGTCTGCTGTCTCTCTACCCCGCCTGAAATGAATAAAGAACTGCAAATGGATTCCAGCTTGCCTAGTGTTTGGTCACACAGTTAATATTAGAAAACAGTTCACACTCTGATTGAATGCTGATTTAAACACACCTGTGATGCATTTCAGATGAATTCTAGAATAATGCAAAAACATTGTAATATTTCTCTATGTTAACAACCAAAATCTACACTTAGGCTTACAAAAACCCATTAGTATCACCTTTTTCCTGATACAGGCTTATCTGCAGCTGTATTTTCACATGACTTCATCACTCTGGTGCGTAAATAATGTAATAACGTCTGATAGCCACAGTGATAATATGTTTTAATAGTTTAGTTCTGTTCATTATGTGGCAGTTCCAGCAGTGCCTCATGGGAGGGTGTTTTCCAGCCCGATCATCCTGGTACCCAAGCCGGATGGCACCCTCCGCTTGTGTAATGAATTCCGGCGCCTGAATGACGTGTCCGACTTTGACAGCTATCCCATGCCCCGAGTGGACGAACTCCTGGAGCGCCTGGGAAGGGCCCGGTATATCACAATGCTTGCCCTCACCAAAGGCTACTAGCAAGTCCCACTTACCGTAGAGGCGAAACCCAAGACGGCCTTCTCCACACCCTCTGGCCACTGGCATTACCGGACCCTTCCCTTCGAGCTACACGGCGCTCCAGCGACTTTCCAGAGACTAATGGACGTTGTACTCCGACCTCACGAAATCTATGTGACTGCTTACCTCGACGACGTGGTGTTTCACTCGGAGGCATGGGAGGACCACCTGGAGTGGCTTCAGAGGGTGCAATCCGAGCTCCGTCGGGCTGGACTAACCGCCAACCCCCGCAAGTGTCACCTAGCGATGGATGAAGCGAAGTACCTGGGTTACACTGTGGGAAAAAGACTCATCAAGCCACAGGACAACAAGGTTTGGGCCATCCTGGACGCCCCGAAGCCCTCCACAAAGACCCAGGTACGAGCATTCTTGGGGTTGGCGGGCTATTACCATTGTTTTATCCCAAGCTTTTCCACTATAGCTGCCCCCCTGACAGACATGACCAGGAAGGGGCAACCCGACAGGATTTGCTGGACAAAGGAGACAAAGCGGGCCTTCCAGGTGATCAAACAGGCGCTGACCACGGAGCCGATCTTCCGCGCCCCGGACTTCAGTTGCCCCTTCCTGCTCCACACGGATGCTTCTGGCACGGGACTGGGGGCCGTGCTCTCCCAAGTCCAGGAGGGAGAGGAGCATCCGTTGGTCTACATCAGTCGCAAGCTGACCCAGGCCGAGAGAAACTACAGTATGCAAGCCGTGGAGAAAGAAGCTCTCGCCATCAAGTGGACAGTCCTGGAGCTGAGGTATTATCTGTTGGGCCGTAAATTCACTCTCTTCACAGATCACGCTCTGTTTCAGTGGATGGCCCAGGCCAAAGACACCAACGCCCGGGTCACAAGGTGGTTTCTCTCGCTCCAGGACTTCCACTTCAATGTGCGCCAACGGGCCTGTTCCTGTAACACCAACGCCGATGGACTCTCTCGGACCTGGGCAGCATACACAGGTCTGTCAGGGGTCACTCCCCTCCCACCCTATATATCCCCTTTTGTTTCCGCCACCAGGACCAGTATGTCGCTTAGGAAGGGGGAGTGTGGCAGGAATCCCGAAGGACAATCAGCGTCGCCCTGGCAACCAACAACCCACACCTGGATCCACTCAGCACGGACTAATCGGTCATGGTTTGGACCCAAATATAAGCTGGCTCCCCAGCACAGAAGACTGAGAACCTTCTCCGATGGTGTGTGAACTTACCTTACTTTGCTGTCTCTATTCCTTGCTTCCACAGACACGCCGTGACCGATTGGCTCCTCACCTTCCTGGAACCTTTCACTGGGGTAAGAGAACTCCCAGCACCTACCCCACACCTGCCCTGTCATTGGAACTGTATGATCGAAAAGGATTCACGACTGAGCACCGAACACACTAGCAGCTGCACCACTGTTTGTTTACCTGTCACTTCCTTAATAAATATCACCCTCCGGGGCTCACTCAAAGTCTTGCTCTCACGTGTAGTTCCCCTCAAGGCCACAAAGGAGACACAGAAACGCAGCATTGCCGTTTAAAATAGAAATAAATTTCCTTCCCCAAGATAAAAGAAGGGAAGTTGGCAATGCTCTGTTGCAGGGCTCTCCAAGCAAAGAAAGACCTGAGGGTTCTGCTTTAGGAGACCCTGCATTGGGAGATCGATCTGTCAACCTTGCCAGTGTTCCAGGGCACAGAGTGAGCGCTACTTTTTCAGTTTCTCTGCCCGGAAACGTAGCGGAACTGAAAAGCTCGCTATCTCCTTTGGAGGTCTCTAGAGAAAATTCTGCTGATACCAGAGACCAGTCTTAGAGGGACTGGTTCTATAATTCTGGTGATAATATGGTCTGAGGACCGTTGTTTCAGTAGAAGTTGTCTGTAGTCCTGACTCTACAGGACTTCAGAGGGCAGGCCCCTCTGGGCAAGAGTGGCATGCACCACATTACACAGTGCCCCATCTCTCCTCAGAACCCTCAGGAGGTCGATCTGCTAACCCTGCCAGTGTTCCAGGCTGTAGCGGCCTCCAGCGATCGCTTCTTTTAGTTCTTTTCACCCGGAAACGTAGCGGAGCTGAAAGGCTCACCACCTCTTCTGAGGTTTCTAGAGCAGCTAGATTGGCTGTTCCCTGCCGGCCCTCCGCTTCAGGGCACCGATTTAGTAGCTCAACTGATAACAGAGACCAGTCTTAAAGGGACTGGTTCCTGTATGGGTGCATACTGTAGAGAAGGGATACTGAATTCCTGTTTGGACGAACTCCAGCGGGCATACTGCCTACAGCAGTGAATTCAGAGCAGGCTCTGGTCATAGAACAGAAAGTAAAAACTCTTCTGAAAAAAGAAGGCCATCGAGGTGGTTTCTCCTCACAAATAAAAGTGTGGGTTCTACAGCCGCTACTTCATAGTTCTAAAGAAGGATCCATCCTTCACTCAGGAAGTCCCTGAGGTTTTTTTGGGGGGAAAAGCATACCAATATCGGGTACTACCCTTCAGCCTTGCACTCTTACCCTGTACGTTTATGAAGTGTGTTGCAGCACTGGCTCCAGGGCCAAATTCTTTCTCATAGACGTGGTGCGCACCAACAACACATCGGTTTTCTCTTACATCAACTACCAGGCCCACTGAGAGCCATCTACATTCCCGGGCATTAAAACATTGGAGCGGACATCCTGTCGAGACAGGGGCTGTGGCCCGAGGAGTAGATCCCCGAGGAGTGAAGCAGATTCAAGATGTATCATCCAGCCTCACAAACGTCTTGATGTCAGAGTATGGGTGAGATCGAGGTCTGTCTGTACGTCTTCTCCCCGATTGCTCTGCTCCCAGGAGTACTGGAGAGAGTGCGCTTTGACGGAGTCAGACTACTGCTCGTAGCCCCATTCTGGCCAGGCCGAGTATGGGTTTTGAACCTAATGTCCCTCCTAGACCGCTCCTCGTGAGGAGATTCCGATCAGAAGGGACTTCCTCTCACAAGTACCACAGTGCACCCTTGCACCTTCCACCCGGAGGGGTGGAAACTGAGAACTCTTAGCCACTCTTATGTCTTTCAATCAAGGTTATGAGACCATCCTGCAGTCCAGAGCTATATGCCTTGAAGTGGAAGTTGTTTACTTCCTGGGCTAGAGAACGCCAGCAAAATCCAGTCAACTGCCGAGTTGGTACAGCACAGCCCTCAATCTTCATCCCTTCAGGGAGCCTGATCAGCAGAAGCTAAACTGTATGTGTCCAGTGGGACATACGTCCACAGAGGTGGGCCCGGGGACAGATCCCTCTCATTTAGGGATTCAAACAAGTTGCAGGAAGAGAGAAAGTAAGGAAAGAGTGAGTTTAATAGATTAAAAATGTGAAATCCCAATTCTACAGCAATAGATGCAATTGCATTGACTTGAACAACCATCAATCAAGAGGTTAACTATCGCATTGAGTTCGTCAATGTGGTTAACATTTGTATCAAGTTCACCAGTTCAGCTTGAATCTGGAGGTTTGTACTTGCATTACTTCTGTGGGGCTACTTCTCGCTGGTTATAGGAAGGGCTTCCCTGAGGTTGCTGATTGGCTGGAAGTCAGTCTTTGTGTAAGTTTGGGAGCTGATGATTGAAGAACTAGTGAGTAGCTGTCCTTTGAAGTTTGGCGGGGTGCAGTCGAAGACACAGCCAGCAAAACTTAACTTACACAAACTCTCACGGAAAGAAAATAAAGTAAAGAAATGCGACTAGACTGGTTTTCTCCTCATCGTGGCTGGCAGCAGAAGATGTGTATGCTGGAGCATGTGATATGAGCCTGGAGAGGTAAGAGAGTGTTACAAGAGTAAGAGAGAGTAAGAGAGTGATTTGAATGGTGTCTAGTTTGAGTGAGTTTTAAACTCATCTTTGGACACATCCCAAAATCATGTTTTAACCAATAGATTTGATCTAGCTTCGGGTGCTGTAAGATTTCTCCTCCCATGCCATAAATCTAAGAATGTTATCTTTCCAGTCACATGGTCTGAATTTTCCCGCTCTTGCAGTGAATAATTTGGACATGATTCATATAACATGAGATTGATACATTTGACTAAGAATTGGAGGAAAGAAACATTTCAAGCTAGAAAATTGAAGTAAAACCATACTAAACATGAATATTTAAGTACAAACCATTCACTAGTAATTAAACTACATTGAGTGATTAACACATAATAGTTAAATGTGTGGGATACATATAATAAGCAGTTATGCATATCAGTGGTTTAAGTCCGGTTAAGTGTATTTTCAGGCCTGAATAGACAAAGTCAGGTCGTTAGTCACATTCCCTTACACACAGAAAAGCTTCACAGGTTAAGAAATAATTAGGAAATAATGAAGAGGCTTTAACATGTTAAAAGAATAGACCACAAAAAGAGGAAAATTGTCATTTACTCATGCTCAAATTGTTGTAAAAATGCATGCATTATTTATTTTGCTGAACACAAAGATACTATTTTCCATTATCTTTAAATCTGTTCTGCAAAAGTACTCCATCATGCCAACCTGACATTGCATAAGGGTGACCAAATGAAAAAATAGGTGAACAGTGCTTTTAATTAATTGAAAACAGACTTACCTGAGAGGTCAGGCCAACGGTCAAGCACCTTGCGATGATTTTATCAAATATGCTCACTTCACTGGTAAAATAAGAAATAAATTGTTGCTTTAATAACCATACCATTACAAAATAATTAAGAAAATATTGTTGCTTAAAGGTGCTCTATGCGATCTTGCAAAACACTATGGGTGCAGGACCTACACCAAACAAAAACAAACTTTGGCCAACTAATCGGCAAGAAGAGGTGGGGTTTAACATGCGTTAAACCCCACCTCTTCTTGCCGGTTGTTTGGCCGAAGTTTGTTTTTGTTGTGGTGCCCAAAATGTTTCTTTCGATATTGCAGCCGCTGTGTTGTCTTTCGAGAGTGGGTTTTTTCCCAGTGTATTCAGAGGGCAGACAGCAAGATGATGAGGGGTTATGCATACGGTTTGAGATAAAAATAAAATCGAGCTAAAATCCTGCAACATTGCATAGAGCAACTTTAATGGCAAAGTAACGGAATGGGTCTGGGTGGGGGGGAAACATTAATCAGTCTCAGATGTGACTCCCACGTATCACAAAAATGCACGATTACACTATTATTAAGTTAATCGTCTAATATGTTTTAGTATTACAAATCAAATGAAGTAAAAAAATGGTAACTTATATCAGTTATCATAGGCTACCATCACAAATATCGTTAACGTTAGTTGACAAAGTTTAACCATGACAGGTGCAACCACTTACCAGATTTTGGCTTCGGAGCCGAGGCTGCATGGTTTCTGCATTGGTGCAGTTTCTACGCTGGAAAAACGAAAGCAGAGACTGTTTGTGTGACGAGACAATGCGACCAGTGGGTTGCCTGTTCATTCAGTGATTCCCCTGGGCATTTTACATAAAAGAGCAGTTTCTGATCACTGTCAGCTTGCGTCTTTTTAAAGATGTCGTTCTGGTCGTGTCCTCTTGGGTAAAGTTGTTACCTGATTTTAAACGATGGCCAAGCATTGTCTTTAGTGTTTGGGCATCCAGCATTCGTGATGCGTGTGCTCATTGCGAATCCATGCCCCTGTCAGTCCTGCGATCATGGGGGTCTGCAGGCAAGCCGTTGGCTGCTCTCTGCATAGATTTCTCCGCCCCAGGCTTCTCCATCAAATACCCCCTCGAGGACCTCTCACCCCTCTCCCGTGTGGCTCCCTGGTCATTTGTCTGGGTCGCCTCAGGGTGGTCCTCAAATTTCATTTGGGGAACCGCAAGAGATTCAGATGTCGATCACAGCATCGGAGGATAGGTTCTCGTCTGATGAAGATGAAGACTTAGTGAGGCTGCCACACTCGGGTGCCGCGGCTGCCGCTGCGTCTGACTCAGAGGTGATGGCCATGCTTTCCCAGGCAGCCATGAGCATTGGGATAGAGGTGTGCACATATCTGCATGCATGTGTTAAATTTTAAAATCACTGGAGGCAAAAAACTGGGACGTCCCTTGTGTTATGTGATGTGTACAAAAAACCTAAAACAGAATGTCTAAAGAAAATCTAATTTGGCACATAGTGTATCAGCAACCATCCCCCGAAACACTAAATACTAAATACGACTCAATGAAATGCAGTCTCTTTCTAAAGGCCCTTTAAACATGACAACAATCAGGCAAATGGAAAGAAAACATATATAAAGCAATATATAGAAATTACACTAATAATGTAAGCAATACTACTCAAGAAGACATACCTTTCTGTAAGAGTTTAGCTCCAATACCTGGCTGGAAGTTTCTAATGACTCAAAGTAAAATTACACAACGTCTATGTACTATTTTTTACCCCTTTGTGTTTTTGACTACCGGATCTCATTAATGTGCTTTTAAATAGTTTGCTGAATAAAAGCGAAAACTCAAGGACTTTGGCGTGTTTGTGTTTATGCTATGCGATGAGTAGGATTAGGGTTTTGGGGTAGATGCACATGTGTACACGAAAGCTATGTATCATATGCACGCCAATATGTTTGGAACATATGCATGCCGAACACGTCATATATATATATATATGTCATATTTATATATATATATATGCAACAGATGCATATATGTGTCATATATACGCCAAATTCCATTTTTTCCCGCATAAATACCACAAGTTTTCTTTTTTTATTTGCATATTATTTGTATGCATTGTCATGAGTCTGGGCTGGTTTTTGAAAGATTTTGTGTACAGAAAACAATGCTGTCAAAAGTGATCATGCATACTGTATATGAACATTTAATATGCATGTGCATGATGATGCCACAGTTTTGTTTTCAATATATGTATATGTATATGTATAAAATGTTAATAAGCGCTCCATTGCAGATTCTACTTGTTCATGAACTTAGGATGTTCTAATTTAAGGTACTGCAAAGATCCTGCCAGTAGTAGGCAATTTGGCAATTTAAGCAATGACATACAGCCAAATAAATGAGATGATGTTGATGAGAAGGACATACAAAACCAAAGTGAAATGCAGCCCTGAAAAAAGGCTGCTTACCTTGTCTGCCACTCATCAAGTACCATCAAAGCCTGTCTCAATTTGAAGGATTCTTGGACATCGGCCTTTGTTTCACGTCCTTCTCTCTGTGCATTTGAATGATGCATCAAGTGTATCATTCATGTCCTCCAATCACACACAATTCATTGCACAGGTTTCAAATAAAAAAAAGATGTGTCAGAAAATGAGTTCAGTCCCATGATGCCAAACTGCTCATGATGTATATCACTGGGAGACAAGAGATTATTGTCTTTCAATGTATTGCATTAAGTGAAAAGCAGGTTTCTTTAAACATGACGTTTTATATAATTTTTATACTGTGACTACAGGTGTGGATACATAAGTGTGTACTATCCATCTTAATAAAAGCATAAATGCACAACAAAAATTACAGTGGTGAGAAAACAGCAGTTGAGAAAGCATTTTATTATAGCGACGTGGATATGCACAAGCTCAGCAAATCCTGTAATTAACTCTGCATGAATACCATTTTGGCCTGAATATGTTCAAAATGGCATTACACCAGTTTGTTCTTGGAATTTAATTTAGGAAACTTTAGCCACTGATTTAGAGCACCTCCATTTTTTCAACGACACAGACTTTCTCCAAAACCCTGCCCATTCCAAGACAAGACAAACAATCTGATATCAGCACACCCAAATGGGCAAATTGATTAACAGACAAAGAGTGCTTTCTGATTGGCTAAGAAAGGTGCAGGACATTTTCCTGACTCTGTTTACAAAACTGTCAAAGAGACGTGCTATTTCTGAAGACGCCAATAGTTGCAAAATAAAACAGAACATAACAAGGATGAAAGCTCACATTTATACATTTCACATTCTGGGATTCACATTTACATTTACATTTATTTATTTAGCAGACACTTTTATCCAAAGTGACTTACAGAAGGGGAAAACATCAAGCAGTTAGTTCTAATGCATATATGCCTAAAAAGGCAAAAACAACTTAGTAAGTGCACATAATACCGTATAACAGGCAATGTTCAAATAAGTACAAGCTAGAAGGAAAGAAAGGATAGGGTTAAGATTTTTTTTTTATGATGTCAAATAGTGTTGAAAGAGATGGGTTTTCAGCAGTCATTTTAAAGTTGTAAGGGAGTTGGCATTTTGGATAGCGATGGGAAGATCATTCCACCAGCCAGCAACAGAATCTTCTGGAAAGTGATTTTGTGCCTCTTTGTGATGGTACAGTAAGGCGTCGCTCACTTGCGGATCTCAAAGTTCTGGAGGGAGTGTAGAGTGGAAGCAGTGAGTGGAGGTAAGCGGGCGCCGAATCAATGGTTGTTCCATATGCAAGCATTAGTGTCTTGAATTTGATGTGAGCTGCAATTGGGAGCCAGTGCAGGGAGATGAAGGAAGGAGTTACATGGGCCCATTTGGACTCGTTGAAGACCAGTCGTGCAGCTATAAATGGTGCATGGTATGAAAAATAGCTGCCGTCTTACAATATGCATTCAAGCTATAAGTACATATAGACACTGAATCATGATTAGTTCAGTAAGCAGTAAACAGAGCCAAAACAGGTATTCATTGTTTGCAAGCCCCATCGGTCCTCTCCAAGGCTGTCACCTGTAGCTACTGTAGCTATTGGCACTTAAAGGCTGCTGTTTAAATTGGTGCCTGGGGTGTCTTTAGAGGTGGAGAGTGTGAGGGCAGGTTTCTTTCACAGCATTGTCAGCTAAAGATGCTAAACCTCACAGCGGGGATGGGGTGCTTTCCACAAAAAGCTAAACAATGGGTCCAAAGACCCGGGGGCATCTGAGGACTACAAAAAAAGCAAAGGAGGTGGCATAAATGAAGTTTTAGCTGTCAGTATACTTCATTGATTAATGTATACTTTATTAATCAATGTTCTCTGGTTTTGATTTGGAGGTCGCTCCAGGAAGGACTAGTTGGTTTCTTACATTACATATGAGCAAATGTTGAAATGTAGTGATTAAATGCTGAACAGCCACCAAAGTACAAGGAATAAGTGTTGTGTTTGCCTGCAGTTTGTATTTTGAAGCACCAATTTCTATTCATGGTTTAAAAAAAGCAGTCTGACCTTTCCTCACTGCACATGTTTTTACAAAATGTATGTGTGCTAAAATGACAGCATTCAAAAGTTGCTGAAACCTGCAGCATAGAATTTAATTATATAGCAAAGTACGTAGGCACATTTCTAATAGTTTCCATATTTAAATGAACTAAACATTAAAGGGGGAAAAAGAAAAAAAATTGTACAATGTACATGTGAATGGCACAATGCAAAAACTCTGGTTGCCAGAGTAAACTGCAAGAATGACAACATGGGTTGTGGATTGCCAACCAAACAGATGCAAATCAGTGAAAGAGGAGGAATGTACAGTACGGTCAAGTAGAATTTGTGTGCACACAAGTGAAAACCACATTGAAGTACCTGCACCACCCATATATATCAGAACATAGGATTGGATGGCAGCCCAGATCCCTGAGCAACAAGGTCTGTTTTTGTCTTTGTTTTTGTTTTGTTTTTAACAGCAAGAGAGAGCACAAGAATGACTGGCGAGAAGATGTTGGAAAGTAAGGCAAGCTAGAGTCAAAGTACAAAAACTTAATAACTGGTAAGCTGAATTTACAATTTTTATTAACAAAGGGTTACATACATGTTTTTTTTAATGCAAAACCTTGTTTAATTTGTAAATTTATATATATATATATAATGTAAATTTGTAAATTCATATATATATATATATATATATATATATGGCGGTGAGTCCAGCCCTCCTGAGATCAGACAGAACCCTACGGAGCCGTTCCAGGTGATCCTCCCATGCCTCCGAGTGGATTACAACGTCGTAGATGTACGCGGCGGCATAGTCTCGATGCGAGCAGGGGGTTGACATCCATGAGCCACTGGAACGTGGCCGGTGCCCCGTGGAGGCCGAAGGGAAGGGTCCGGTACTGCCAATGCCCTAAAAGCGTAGAGAAGGCCCTCTTCTGTTTGGCATCTTCAGCGAGCGGTACCTGCCAGTACCCTTTCGTTAGGTCCAGCATCGTGATGTACCAGGCCCTTCCCAACCGTTCCAGCAGCTCATCCACTCGGGGCACGGGGTAGCCGTCAAATTGGGAGATTTCATTGAGGCGTCGATAGTCATTACAGAATCTTAGGGTTCCGTCTGGCTTCGGGACCAGGACTATCGGGCCGGACCAGGGACTCCGGGATGGTTCAATTACCCTCAGCTTGAGCATTTGTTGTACCTCTGCCTCCACAGCTTGCCGACGGGCCTCTGGGATTCGGTAGGGCCACTGCCGGATGATGACACTGCCGGATGATGTGGTGCTGGAGGACTCTGTATGCCCTGGGGTTTCTGAAAACACATCCTGGTACTGACTGACCAGGTGCCTCAGCTCCGTTTTCTGGGCGGCCGAGAGGTGGGGATCCATATCGACAACCGCGGGCTGGGGACGCGCAAGTGCTGCCACTTGGTCCCTGTCCCCGACCCACCGCTTCAGAAGGTTAATGTGATATATCTGGGTCGTTCTCCTTCTCCCGGGCTGGTGTACACGGAAGTTGACAGGCCCCACCTGTTCCTCCACGGTATAGGGGCCCTGCCACTGGGCCAAGAACTTGCAGGCCGCGCTAGGGACTAGGACCAGGACCATCACTTGGTCCCCCAGATGGAATACCCGTGGTTGAGCCGCCCGGTTGTAGTGGCGTTGCTGGGCTTGCTGGGCGTGGACGAGGTGCTCTCGGACTAATGGCATTACCCTATCGATTTTTGCTCTCATCTCCTTGACGTGCTCGATGATGGTTCAATGAGGTGCCGGCTGCTGCTCCCAGGCTTCTCTGGCGATGTCCAGGAGGCCCAGGGGCTGGCGTCCGAACAGCAGCTCGAACGGGGTGAAGCCGGTGGAAGCCTTTGGTACCTCTCTAATCCCGAACAACACATATGGGAGGAGCTGGTCCCAATCCTTTTTGTCTTCGGACGCCAGCCGGCGGAGCATCTGTTTGAGGGTCTTGTTAAAGCGTTCAACCAGTCAGTCCGTCTGGGGGTGGTATACTGAGGTTCGGATCTGGTCGATCTTCAGCAGCCAGCACAGGTCAGCCATTAGCCGGGACATGAAGGGGGTCCCCTGGTCAGTCAGGATCTCTGATGGGATCCCTACGTGACTACCCAGGAGAAACAGCTCCTGTGCGATCGCTTTAGATGGGGCCTTGCGGAGAGGGATGGCTTCTGGGTATCTAGTCGCGTAGTCGACGATAACCAGGATGTGCTCGCGACCCCGGCTGGACTTCGGCAGCGGCCCCACGATATCCATGCCGATCCGCTCAAAGGGCACCCCGATGATGGGGAGAGGGATGAGAGGACTGGGGGAAGGTTTTTTGGATGTAGTCAGCTGGCAGACGGGGCATGCTGCGCCAAACCTCTTGACCTCCGCCTCGAGGCCCGGCCAGTGGAATCGGTCTCTGATCCTTTGTGTAGTGTTGTCGGCCCCCAGGTGCCCCGCCATTGGGTGGGAATGAGCGAGTTCTAGGACCGTCACCGTCTTGCTGCGGGGCACCACCAGGAGCCGTTTTTTCCTCCCCCCTCCTCTGGGCCACACAGTACAAGAGGCCGTTCTGGACGATGAAGTGCGGGAGAAGGTGAGGGGCCAGATGTATCTTCTTCCCAACAATCTTTTGAACCTGCTTCCAGCAATGCTTCAAGCTTTCATCTTCTCTCTGTGCCACTCCAAAGGCTCCCCCTCCCGTGACCTGTTGGAAGACATCAAAATAGACATTAGTGCCACGAGTGGGGGCCTCACCGTCTCATCCCAGGGACTTACAGGCATTTGTACTGTGGGCGGGTGCCTTCTGGTGATCGCCGCTCCTGGACCACCCTCCAGGCATATGACGGTGCTGTCTCCCCTGTGTCCTGGTGGAAGGCGGCATCGACGAGCTCCACAGGCTCCACCAGCTCGCCGATTGGTCTGGGGACCCCTCATCCCGGCAGCCTGGCGAATCGAGAGTGGCAGTATTTTATCTACGACCACCTTCTCGATGACCCGGCTGGGGCTGGTGTTGCTGTCCAATAGCCAATGCTCGGCCAGGCACTTGAGTTTGGCGGCCTGGGCTCGAGCTGGAAGCCAAACTTTATATTCCCAGTCATGGAACATTTGGGCCACGGTGGTGGAGGACAAGATCTCTTCACGAAGGTGATCGTAGCTGTTGACGGCTGAGGCGGGAAGAGCGAAGTAGGCTCGCTGGGCTTCCCCGGTGAGTAATGGTGCCAGCGCCGCCACCCAGGTGTCCTGTGGCCAGCCCTCCGTGGCGGCGGTGGCTTCGAACATATGGAGATAACTTTCCACGTCAGCGTCCGCTGTCAGCTTTGGCAGTAGGCGGCAGGCGGCGGCGCAGGGATCCAGAAGCGGCGTGGTTTGTGCGGCCGTGAAGCGCATCTCTGCGACGTGCTTTTCCAACTTTCCCTGGTGCTCTGCCAGGTGCTCGAAAAAGTGCTGTTGTCTCGCGCTGATCTCGGTCAGCTGCCGGAGATAATCCTGCATGGTGCTGAGGGGAGAGAGATGCATGCCTGTGGACAGAACGAGAAACAAAAACAACGGATGTGAATGATGGAGGTTTTGTGCTCAAAGGGTTAACAAAGGGTCTTCTTCTTCGTTCTGTCGGTCTTTAGGCCAGGTGTAATGCCCGCATTCTCCACCAGTGTGATCCCTGGCGCTAGAGAGCACGACAGACACAGGAGTAGTGAGCAAAAAGTCCCCGAAGGGTGGGTTTATTGACACAGAGTGAAAGTGAATATTGCAGTACGGTGCTGGTGATGGTGGCGGTGCTCGGCGTGCCAGTGGTGAACTTAGTTCCCTTCTTCCTCTTTCCAGGTGCGCGTGAACGGTGCTCTTGTCGGTGCGCTGTGGCCCGGGCGTCCTCGATCACGGCGTGGCTTCTGGGGGAAAAACAGAGGTAAGTTATCGACCAGCGTTCAAGCATTGGAGTCGTTGCTCAACGTCTTCCTGTTTTAGGACGCCTTTTATTTGTGATCCGCCGTGATCGATTGGCCCGGGCAGACGAGCTCCAGGTGCTGTTTGTTGATTGCCAGGGCGGCGCTGATCGGCGGCCGTCACAATATATATATATACACACACACACACACACACACACATAAAACAAACAAACACACACTAAACTACCTAAAAACTACATTCCATGGCAATGGAACTGGACCGTTTAAATTAAAGGGCTAACAATGATTTTGACTTATGCACAATTATTCTCAGCCATTTCCCATGAGCACTTATCTGTCCTTGTGTTCTTAGAAAATAACAGTTCATATAACAGATAGAGATCTCATCTAATACTTACTAATACTTACTTCTAATACTGCACCACGCAAAGGTGTTAACCAGACTTTATTCGTAAGGATTTTCATCAGTGTTGTAAATCAATCCTCTGGGATTTGCGGGATGCAGAATGAGGTGAATTTGAACACAGCAACACTCCCACAGCCCTCCTGACCTGTGTGTGGACCCCAGGCGCAGCTAATACCTCCACAGCACACAGAAGAAATCCTCCTCCCTGCTGACCGCTGATTTATGAGGGTTGTATCCCTCCGTTTTGCCTTGGGACATGGGGGTGTGTGCGTGTGCATGAGTGAGGCCGCATAAGCATCAGTCTTCTACGCTTTTTATTACCTCACACATCTTTTCACTGTCACCACACTGCTGATACTAAGACATCTGGCTGGATTCACTGTGACACACACACACACACACACACACACACAACACAAACACACACAACACAAACACACACGTTGATGTAAATCAAATAATGCATCTATCGGTGGCTTGTCATTGCTTGATGGTGTTCAAGCCTCCACAGCTTCATCCCTTGGTCAATACTGAGCACATTCCAAATCATGCGTCACAAACGTAGCATTATAACTCGGTTAGGGGGACTGGATTGAAAAATGACAAGGTGGAGAGAGGGGGAGGGAGCCATGCTTTTCAGCAAATGGTAGACTGTGCTAATTGAGAGGAGTAGAGAGTGCTGGTGCACTAATGAAATGGCTGTATGTGAAGGCAGAGGGTAGCACTAGAATAAAATATCTCCCGGTGGGAGGAGATTGAGCCTTTCTTCAATCTGTTAATGTGTGACAATATCTGTGAGTTGTGCATATCAAGAAGGGATGGAGCTTTGTATTATTGACGTGCCAATCTTCACATAGGTGAATAAATATTTTAAGGCAAAATTATTATTATTTTTGTGAATACATAGACAGTTTTTACTACGTAGCCTGTGAAATCACCGTAAAAAGAAAAAGTTGGTGGTGACAGTGTAAGAAGAAAAAGTTGGTGGTGACAGCCCTGGTTCTTTTTATTAAATGTATTGCATCGAAGCTCTTTGTGTCCTCTGCTCACTCTGCCTCGCTGAGAGGCGCAACGCACATCCACACTGCGAGCACTCGTTACAGACAGTTTTGCAATTTGTCATTTTTGATTAATATTTTAATTTTCATACAATTAATTGCAGAACATTATTACTTCAAAATCATTTTAACATCCTTCATGATTTGAAGACTGGTACTTTTGAACATTGTCGTCACATACTGTAGCGATCAGATGGATGTGCCAGCTCAGGCCACTGGAAGGCACTCCAGCACCCAGCTAAGTCTGAACTCCTGTGTGTTTAACTCTGTTGTCATGTTCGGACCTATTCCCATGATGTCTCCGGCCGCTCGTCAGTTGTCATTAGGGGTGTGCCAAAAAATCGATTCACAGAAAAATCTAAATTCTCATTTGCAACGATTCAGAATCGATCTGAAATGTCCATGAATCGATTTCATAAATAAATAAAATCAGCTGGCTGTTCGCCTCCATTTTTGTAACTAGCCCACTGGTCTTTACTGATGCCACCACGCAGCCGGAACGTAAGCGTGCGCAGCAAATCATTAAAACAAAGAGGAAGCAAATATGGGTGAGAGGGAGATCCAATCAGGCACGTCTTCACTTAAAGCTAA
>JAUCNO010000236.1:16748708-16761970 GCA_032353835.1 Enteromius viviparus | reverse complement strand
AAGCATTAGTTGAGCAAAAACACACTACTAATTAATGATTAACCTAACATTTTAATCATTAATTACTAGTGTGTTTTTGATCAACTAATGCTAAATTGTGAACAAATTAACCATTAATTAATGCATTATTTTGGACCCCTATTCTAAAGTGTAACATATTATTTTTATGCTTTATTTCATTTAATGAAAATGGTTTTTGATAGTTAACAGTAGTAGCACTTGGCTGCTCTAGCAGCATGATCAATTGTTGCAGATGGTATTGTTTTTTAAGTGCTAAACGGTGAAGCATTTTTAATGCGTTATTCAATTGAAAATGGCATCTAACGTTAAGATATCTTTTTCCAAGCAGAGGGCTAATAAAAACTTAACTGGCTAATGCATTGAATCATGAACAGCATCTCTGCCACGCTCTATAAACTCTGTCCATGCATCATCTTCACTCTGAATCATTTATCACGTTCAGAAATACCTCTTGAGTCATGGTAAGCTTATCAGGTTATGAAGAGTAAGTCTTGACTATTCTTTGGTGCCAATTTAAACAGCACCAGGCTGAAGTCAAAAAACGCTTGGTAGTTTGATATGAAGCCTTAAGCAGTGTCTCACGTTTCAGCTATTATTGTATATCCAGTCACTTATCACTTGTTGAAGCCCTTTCATTAGACTCCTCATTCGAAATGTGGCAGCAAATTGAGATGTATCCTATGGCAACTGCCAACAGTTTTCTTTTCAAGCCAACAGTCTACAACAGCAGCATCGCAGTACATGAGTCACTAACTGCTATCCTTAGCCAAAACCCCAAACCAAAATTGTTGACCAACAGAGACTTGAAAACAATCAAAGTTTCCTTGGTCTTTTCAAAATGTTAGTGCATGTGTCAACACCTACCGAGGCAGTCTTTATTTACCATGAGCACTCTGTACAAGATGAAACCTCTTCAAATGTAAGCTGTCATCTTGGCTCAAAATAACAGAGTCCCTAGAGTCTCTCTGCTCAACACAAATATCTTGATTGCTTTGGACATGTTCGCGTTTCGTTTTGTACTCTTTCTTTGTGCGATGCTCTGCTAAAGCATGAGTTCACCAGATATCGGTGTGTCCTGTTTTTCACGTCAAGGAGGCACACAGTTCAAATGGATTTGCATGATCAGGTCAGAGTAAGGTGAAACCTCAAGGGAACTGTGAACATAGTCAGAGTTATGCTGCTTGCAATGAATCTGGTTCGGTTCAAACACACGGTGACTGCTGAAAGTGTTAGTAGACGATTGGTCATCACAGTAAGGGTATTTGGACCAAGACACAATAGGTCATAGTTAAGCAGCATAGTTGTATTACCAAATATATTTACATCCTATTATCTATTTAGTTACAACCAGAGTTCTGATTGGTTGAATATCGTCACACCGTTTGTCTGTGTTTGTTTCAGTCAGTCTGCATTTGTTTGTAGGGATTCATTCATTCTGAAGAATCACTGAATCAATCATTCATTCAACTGAATCATCCAAAACACTGATTCATTTACACTGACACAGCTATGATTGTTCACTGATTCATTCAGCTGATTCATTCAAAAAGGTTGATTCATTGCTCAGAGAAAATAGTGCATCTAATAAGTGGGATGTTATGCTTATTGAACATGATGGTTACTGTCAAATTTGAAGAATATATACTGTTTATTTTAAGATTTTAATACTTTGAATTAGGATGTATTAAATTGATCAAAAGTGGCAGTAAAAACATTTGTAATGTTGCATAATATTTATTTTCTCATATTTTACAGTATATATTTTAAAATATGTTAATATAAAAAAATAGTTATTTTTGTAATATTTCACAATATTACTTTATACTGTATTTTGGCACCGACCAGTGGTGTTGGTGTGACTTAGTGATAATGTAGGGAAAGTTTATTGTGCATTCAACATTTATTTGGTTTATAATTGTTTACTATTAGATCTTTTTCCACGACAAAGTGCCTGTCCCTTCAGCTCATGCAGTAGTCTTTTAGACTGGAAAAGATGCTTTCTCTAACGTCCAGTTCCCTATAAATCATGCGAATAAAATTTTATTGCATGTGTGCAGTCGTGCAGGTATTTCTTCCCAACCTCCTCTGTTTTGACAGTTGGGAACCCAGTGATTCAGGAGACCTGCGTTTTAATGTCCAAACTCCCATGGCAGTTGTCAGCGCTCGCCAAATTTTTCAAGAAGACGTATTGGCGTAATTTACTCCTAACTGTCAAAGGTCCCTAATTGTTTCAGCATGGAGTGGTGTTTGTGTGGCACGTCCATGTGTGAGTTTCTCCTCATAATTCAGCCAATCTTATTGATTCATTTCCTGTTCACATATTAGTGCTACTCAATCAGAACGCTACTGGCAGTAGCGTATCATATGGGCTTATGCACAAGTGAATATGAAATATTAAGGGATTTTAATATTTATAAGGCTGTGAAAAAGATTCCTCCAGCTTTAAGTATATCAGCGGTTCGAGTGCTGGTGTTTTGGAGTAGATTTAAGTGCAGTTTTCAATGTTTTGTCAGCTGACTGTTCCCCATTTTTCTTAGGCGTGTTGTTGATGGTGTAAGGTGTTTCCGAGTAATAGTTCTTTTGGTCTTTGGGGAATGATCCAGGAGAAAAAGTGAAAGCAGGAGCCTGGGAAGAGGCTGTGTCAGGCCGAGGTCAGGTAGGCTGGGTGCGGCGCGCCTCGTGAAGATGAAAGACAGATTCGGATTCATTGTTTAGAGTGAACGTCAGCATTCCGGCCCACTTCTCCATCCCTTAGGCAGTTTTGCAGTGGGAGCGTGAAGGCCATGGTTCATTTGCAGGGAATTCCTCAGCAGGCTTCCTGGTCTTGGCCGGGAGCGACACTTGAGGGGAGGAAATCCAACGCCTTCAGCCCACATATGTCTGCTCGAACTCGCACTCTCTACTTGTGTCACAGCCATTAGATTTTTGGGATTTTAAAGCTTACGTGATTTATTTTAACGGTCGTATAAGGACTTGTGAAACAAACTAGTGGCCAACCGAACCGAGTTCATCAATCGATCTCGAAAAAATGTCACAATTTACACAAAATATTAACAGGTTAAGATGCATTAAAATACAAAAAATATTTAAAATCTGATGCATATAAAAAATAAATGCAGTCTTGGTGAGCATTAGCCATTTTTTCAAAAACAGTGTATTTTTTATACAAAGTATGCTCATATGTTATGAATAATTCAGTTTAAGAATAGAAAACGAGGTGTAAATTATATATTTTTTACACTTACACATTGATATATTCGCTGTTAGTGTTTGGAACTGACAAGACTTTAAGTACTACTAATACAATTTATTGGCTTTTCACAAAATGCAAAACTCAGAACTGGTTATTTATGTATAGACTGCCATTAAATGTGCGGTCAAGGAAACTAGGAGTCTAAAATATGCCATTAGAAAAATGCAAAATTCTTCTTTGAGGATGATATTCCTCACCACAAATGAGAAAAACACACACAGCTTGTCTAATAGTTATCAAATGCTTCCTGCAGGTGCTTACGTCCATGCTAAAGAATTCAAAGGCCAGTTAAGCGGTCTGTGCTGTGATCGTAAGGGAAGAGGAATGTGCTGTTTTGAAACAGATAGAGCAACCGATACGGTTGCCTATCTACGTCCCTCAGAGGTTTGAGAGCCTTTAGCAAAGAAACGTGAAAGCGAATCACTCTTCTCGGAGCTAAAAGGCTCAAATGTTTTGCAATAAACCACTGAAGGCTCGAAAACTGAAATGCAGACATTTAGGGAAGGGTAATGTGCTGTGTGTTGGTCATACAATGCTCCCTGTGGGCCTGAGAGTAAGATAATACATCTGCCGCTAATATGCTAACATGCTAACTTTAAGAGGCAGCCTCATCCGGTTTCCCCTGCTATCACACAGCAAGTGAGTGCCAGGCTGTTTGTATAGCCTGAAGCCATGCTAAGTCACTTCCCATGCTTGGGCCAAAGAACACAGCTGACAGAAGGAGCCAGGGTCCCAGTGTGTGGGAAAAAGCAATGACAGATAGAGGGCAGGAAGACAGCAGACAGCTGGAGTTGCAGGGACCTCCGTAAGAGGGCATGAGATCGTCTCAAGGATGCCACTCAGAGGAAGCTGACTTACTTTTATTTGAGTTTTTTGGACTGTTTGGGGTTGTAGATGTAGACGTTTTAAATTAGGCACAGATTTTTTCCTCACTAAATACGTTTCAGTTTCAAATATGTTTCATACCTGATGAGTAAACATACACAACATTTTTAAGTTTTTTTTAAGAAGTTAATATTTTAGGAAAGGTGCATACGATTGGTCAAAAGTGACAGTAAATGTCACAAATGATTTGTTTCAAATAAATGCATTTTATTGATGAAAGAAACCTGAAAAAAAAAAGATTACCACAAAAATATTAATATTTGTCACCATAAAGACTGCCAAAAAATTCAGCTTTTCCATCACATTAACATATTTCATAGAAATAGAAAACCTGTATTTATTCATAATATTATTGTTTTTACTGTATTTTTGATCAAAGACATGCAGCCTCTGTGAGCATAAGAGACATAGGAGATACTTACACCTGTACTCAATATGTTGTAAAACATCTGCAACATTTTAGTGCAGGATAAGCAATGCATCATCCATATAAATCATCCACATATAATAAACCTCTCATTGAGAACGGCATTTTGTAAAAGTGCATTTAGCTATATTTCCTGTCTACTGAATCGCTTGTTTTGGGTGTAGCCTAAAAGTAACACGATTTCCACCTGTTTTTTCACAGTTAACGAAATCATCAGGAACGATCTCTCCAGCATCTCCGTTCACAGCCACGCATAGCAGCCTAAGGTCCCTCTGAGAAGACCCCGGCAAATCATGAACTCAAGCCTAGATCCGAATCAGCAAGACCTGACTCTGATAACACCAATTCAACAAACAAACCTTATGCACTCAAGAGTTCCTCTTCGTATGAGGCCATCACAGCTCACCGAACCTTGCTTGTTTTATTTCCACAGGGAAGGGGAATGAAAACCAGCCTAAAAGCACAGAAAAAAAACAAGTGCACTTCGTTTGAGAATTTATCAGCACGTCCTGCCGAGACGGAGCGTGTGCTCTTGTGGACCAAGTTGTCTCTCTTCTTGCTTTCCTATTTACTCTCTTGTACTCGATGTAGCTTTTTAAATTATTACCGTAAGTGCAGTTTGACCTCTTTTCTCTGTACACAACCATGTATATTTCTAAAAAGAACATTTCAGTCTGGTCACAAATCAATAACTTTGCAGGCCAAAAACCAGACGTGCGGTTGACGCACGCGCAATTATAAATTATAACCTAAATCTTTTTTTATTTTTGCTTTGGATGCATGCATATGTGAATGCACGTCTGAACACTCGCTTTTGTCGATTTCTGTTTTTGTTACATTTCATCATGCAATGGCACAAATATGTGTGGTTAAATGAAGTATCTGTTCCTCATGAAGAAGAAAGCATTGATGACTGATTGCCGTCTGCCTGAATATCACTTTGAAGCCTTGACCTGTTTGTAAGCCCAAACGGCCTTAATGATTTGCCTTAAGCTTATGCCAAATTTGTTTTGTTCATCATTTGACAGCAGATGTCTGTGCTTATGTCTGAATAGCCATTCCAATGTTTATAGCTTTTGTAATATCAGGTATGATATGTACTTGTTAACTGGAATTTTTACGAATAGTATAGATTAGAATAGAATAGAATTATTTATTTGGAGTGAGCTGGAATTAATCAAACACAAGCCATAAGGGATGTATATATAGCAATCCCATTCCCTTCACGGTCACATTTGGTAGCAACCGTGTGACCAGAGATCTTCTGGACTGGCATTTGTCAACCATCCAATATTCTAGCAATTTTTCAAGGCAGGATAATGGTTTTGGATTAGGCTACGCTCTCTCGAACTGCCTCTGAACAGCAGAATATGTTACACTATAATTGCCTCTATGACCTGATGGTTTACTGCACTGTGCCTTAAAGTGTTTATCAAGCAGGAATACTTTTATATGTATTTGTCCTCTCTAATTATAAACGTAATGCATGTTTCTCAGCATATAATGAGATTTCCGTACAGGGTTTTTTTACTGCCTGTACATTGTATCCTGTCTGTAGGTTGTTAGGTAATGTATGCACTTTAATTTGTATTTTTCTGTACTGGGATCTCAGAAATACCACATATTGTTTTTTTTTTTTCGTTGTTGTTTGTTCTTGACAATCAGACTTACACATATTATATATTCTTCTGCAAGGTATCAATGACAACAACAGATTGTTTTTCTTGCAAGTACATGTATTCAATTTATTGGATCATGCTAGTCACATTTCTACGGTGCATTTACATTTCAGTACCAAAATATGCACAATAAATCATGCTTTGTTGGCTCTTTTAGAGGTGTGGTGGTGAATGGTGAAAAAAATTGTGTACAAATAAATATAAGTTATTTATATTGTAGCCTGACTAATTCTAAAAATGAGCTCCAGTTAATCCTCCAATCCAAAGTTTGATAATGCATGATTAGCTGTGCTTTTTTAATGCCTCCACAAAGTATATATATATATACACAGTATAAGATACAACCAACCTGTATCTGTAGGTGTGTTTGGACCTGTATTTAGTAGCTCCATTCACTAGTTATTTTAGCTCTGCAAAAAAGGCCTATGCTACTTGATTTTGCAAATTGGTATTGCTTGTCATATTGTATTCATACCACTTTACTACACTTTGTTGTTGTTTACATATAGTGGCTAATCTGAAGCGTTGCGCGTTCACAGAAAATAGCTACTTTTCTGCAAAATAACACAAAAATAAGCACACTAAGAGAAATACTGAACGAAGTCTGACAGCTAACCCCGGTCTTATCGTGACAGCAGTTAGTAACCTAATTGATGTTAATTTTTGTACCAAAATCAACTGGTAAAACACTTCAAGATGTTTCTTATTGGTCCTAAAAATCACAGAGAATAAAAACCAGAGATGATTTATTTGCAAGTCTTTTGTCCAAACTTTTAAAGAGTATAAAACCCTGACCGAATGTTCCGTTTGACAGATCTAGTTTCAACCCTAGTCACAACGGCTCATTAAAAATTGCGTCTGAAAAGGAATGGTGAAAAATGCGCAAGATCTCTTCCCCATGTGCACAGGAGAGCTGAACTTCCAGAGTAGTAACTAATGGATCAAAGTAGAAGCAGCTGTTGTATCCAGGCTTTGAGCCAAGCACCCTGTGACACCTGCCAGGCAGACAGGAATATTTTCCATGGGTTTGAATCCCCGGTCACACAGCCATGGTGACAACGCACAGTCAGGGTGGGGTGGATCATCAAAGCCAGTGCCCAGAAATAGCCGCTCTATTAGTGGGCTGCCTGGGTGAGGATTGTTAGAGAGCCAAGAAGAAGAGCGGCCTTCTGTCAGTTATCATTGTGTGTGAAACTGTCCTGTCGAGTGAAGAGCTGTGAGTCTGAACTCCCTCCACATCCTAATACATATAACTGTCATCCTCCCTCCCTCGAAACCGTGATCGCTGGATCAAAGCAAGATGGTGGCTGTTCTGTCCAGACTGTTCTCATCTGTAGTCGTTTATTAGAATAACAGCAGTTAAGAAGCAGAGGAGACTTAATCTTATTGAAATTGCAGTGAGATAAATCTATAACACTGCAGATTTTTAAGACCCCCATCAACTAAACGTACTGAAACGAGACAAATGTAGTTCTCAAACTTTCAAGGATTGTCAAAGTCAACAGAGGCCACCGTACAAAGGTCTCTGTTTTTTTCTTCTTCTGGTGAGATGATTACAAAATATGAGCTAGTCATTTGTTTTTTATTAACAGAAACTATGGCTCTTAATATGTTTAAATAACCTTCTTTAAAGCAAAGAAACCTAAAAAATTGCTGTTACTTGTTTCAAAAGAATTCAAATGAATATTTTTTTTCACTACTCTGTTATTTTAATAGTAACTTTAGCAAACATTTATGAAGAATTTCCCCATATCAACACTATCATAGAATCAATATAAACCTTGTAAATTGTATTAGATTTTACTAATAACAAAACAAAAATGATACGAATAAGGTAACATTAAATCATTTTAATGAAGATAAAACAGTAGTTTACTGGGGTCACGTAGTAAAACGTCTCCTGGGTGAGAAATGAGTTTTATTTACTGTAGATCATTACTGCCTCCTTGTGGACATTTGATAATTCTGGCATGTCTGTCTTAAAAAATACCAAATCATGATTAGGATGATAAAAACAAAACCAAAAAAATGACAAGTAGGCAAATAAAACTATAGTTCTGTTGTTGTCTGTTTTTTTGTTTTCTAATACATCAGCATAAAACACTTCACAAACATTGTTAACACATGTAGTAAAACATCTGCATAGTAGCCTATAAATACAACTTTTTTACATTAATTTGTATATTTTTATATTCATGTTAAATAAATCATCTTTCTCACTAAAAATCTAATAGATTTTTAACATATGTTTCACAAGTAATAATTAATATAATAATGAATTTTAATATCATTTAAAGAACATTTATCTCATGTGCAGTATGTATTACACGGCTCACCAGAGGTGAAAAAGTCATATATATTGACCAAAGGAAACATAGTCACCGCCCCCAACATTGAGCCCAACTGCACTACAGCTCCACACCACACTAGGGCGCTGTGGCCTTCATCTCGTAAGATCACAGCAACAATCACTTTCACATAAGATAGGATGAAGATGAAAAAGAACCACGCCAACACCTGAAAACACAGCATTACTTAGTATGAATATACACAAAGAAACACAGATCTGCAACAAAACAAAATGTATGCTTCTTATATTGTAAATAAACACAAACTGGTTCCAGGTACTCACAATAATGACAGCTCCAGAGGTCTCATTAACTAGCAGAGGACATGGGCTCAACACAGCCATACCCATTATGTAAAATCCAATAAGTGAGCCAATAGAAGTGAGAACTCCAATCAACACTAAGGACCTGTTCAGAATGCAACAAATTGTTGTGAGTAGCAAGTGTGTTTATAGCCATTCTATCGATCTATCCCAAAGTATTCTATTTTTCTGAATGCTACTTAATACTTAATTTAGGCCTTCTAAAAATAATTATTTATATAAAATTAAGATCATCTAAGTATACTCTATTGCACTATTTTTGGACACCATGAATATAAACTAATATATCCTTTTAACATACTATCTCTGTATTTAAAGGGGTCGTATGATGTTGCTAAAAATAACATTATTTCAAGCTTCCTCATAATCAAGAAGGATAAAGTTTAGCATGCTGTCCGGGGGGCGAGCCGGGAGGACGGCGACACCGAACCCTAGAGGCTTGAACCCTAGCTAGGGCTAGAGCTCGGCGTCCGGCTCGGTCCTTTCATGCCCCCCAGAACGGAAGGCGCGAGAGCAGCTAAATTGCGGAGAAGGGGTGGAAGAAGGAATGCATAAAAGGCGGATGTGGAAGGAAAGAGGACGGACTATTTATAGTGGGTAGAAGGGGATTTGATTGGGCAGGTGTAATGAGGAGATTGATTAGGTGATGCGGTGCAAGCTGTGATTAATCGACCGCGTTCCTACTCGAAATTAGTTTATTTGCAAAAACTTCACTTAATGCAGGCGAGAATGATTATAGCAACAGTGATCTTATGGGTTTAATTTATAGGGAAGGGATTGAATTATAAAATATACCTTAAATGCAATGTAAATGGCTTTGGATTAAAAAAAAAAAAAGTTATCCAATATCATGAATGTAAATCATATAGTTATGTCAATATTTTGTTAATCAAACTCAGCCATGTTACTTTAAGCTCAAAACTACAATCTTAAAGTTGCTTAAAACACACACACATTTACACATACATATATTTATATATATATATAAATGTACCACTAAATTAATAACACACGTTTTGCACATCTTGTCCAGTAATCTTCCACATGCAGTAATGACATAAATCCCTTACAATATACAGAATCTATACAAGATTAAACTATAAGAATGCAGATTTTTTCAGTGTATAACAATAAATACGGTTAAATACCATTTGCTTGTCATCTTAATCCAATGGGCGGACATTTAAATGTCATCCTTACATCAGTTATCGCAAAAAAAGGCAAAGCAGAAGATTTCTCTAAAAACTGATAAAAGACTCTTTAAGGGCTAGATTCCTCATTTGAGATAATAGTTTCTGGGTTTCTCTGTTTAAACAAAAATCATACAGTTGCAATATATTTTGTGTATCGCTATAAAACATGATAAAATTACTTTGGATAGAAATAAATTTATGCTGTATTTATTTACTGTTTCCTTTTCTTTTTTGAGCTGATATAATTAACTGATCGCTTACAGCTCTTTTAGCAATACACACCTCTGACATTTCATTATGGACTTATCTGCCCCATCTGTTATAAAAGTGCTCTTATTAATATATTAGGTTTCTACAGCCAGGTTATCTCTTAATTCCTCTTGCTGTGATTCAGTTGATAACTGTTCCTAAATATAATTTCATCGGCTGCTTTCATTTAAGACCGCTGCAAGGGAAATGGCCAAGTTGTCACTCACACCCATAATTAGCAATGTGGGGGGGAAAAGAAAAATCTTATTGAGGTAGCTAATGCTGAAAATAAAAAAAATAGTTTCAAATTGGTTATTGTTTGTGAAATTGGCTAAAGGGAAAGAAGCAAAGCAAACCAACCAAGCATCTGTACTAGCACAATAACTGTCTGGCTCATAACTGACATGTGGTTTTACAAACTGGTAATGAATCCATGATGATATGTAATGTTTTTTAGAGACAATACAGAGAGACATTTGGAAAGAAATGTGCTGCTTTTTGTTGTGTTGATTTTATTGGCCCATTACATATGTTTCTGTTTGGGATTAAATGGATAGTACACCCTAATATTTTCTCATAATTTCTTTGGTCCAAAGAGCTGTTCAGCAGAATGTCTTTTTTAGTGATATCAAACATGAAGCAAGTTCTCAAAAGGCAGTAAAACACCAACAATGTTTTATTTCTTTTTATGCTCATTTTGAGATTTCTTTGCACACAAAACATACCTTTTGTAGCTTCATAAGATTAAGGTTGAACCTTTCATGTCACATGGACTATTTAGCAATGTCCTTTCTAGGCCTACAATGCACTAGTTGCTGGCAGAGTCAGAAAGAGGAAATTGAATTTTTGGGTGAATTATTCCTTTAATTACCAATGTACTTAGAATAATACCATTTTGCGATTATGGATGATGCACAATATTATTGGACCAGGTTAAAACAACAGGGAATTATAGTAAAATGTTAATTTAAGAATGGATTATCCCTTTAGTGTGAAAATATTCCATCTGTATCATAATATCCTATTTAATTTTTCCTTTACAGTCCTTTCTGTGAGCAGAGATATGGCCAAATTCCTCTCGGCATGTCTATCACTGCTCATCCATTAATCACCTGTGCCTCTGACTACAACATCTGATAAAGCAGTTACCTATCACTGGACTGGAGTAATGGCTTGACAATGACCTGTTTGAACATAGAGGGCCGTTGCTGTCAACACGTTGAGCGGTTCGGAAAACAGAAGTCGGGCCTGAGTATGATCAAGTTTGAGGGGATTTGCTTCCTGAGAAATGAGTCACACTATGTGTGTGTCACAACACACGTAAGGCTGGATATTTCATTGCTAGATGCTTCACTCACATAGATACACAAATCGTTTTGCCATAAGAACCATTTTGTTTTGCAGCGACCTTTGAACGCTGTCATTTAAAAGAAAAAGAAAAAAAAACTATGTTTCATTGTTTTTTAAAGTGGTATTTCTACAACATGTGAATCAGAATTATTCAATGATAACAAACTTTTATAATAATTATAGCATTATTATTGGCAAGAAAATTGAAGGATTGGTGGATGGAAGGAAATAAATGACTAAGGTACATTACTACATTATGTCAATGTTTCACAAACTGAGGTTCTGCATGAACTTTTAAGTTTAATTAAAAGATGTTAAATTTTTTTTGTTAGGCTTTTTTTAGTAAGGAGAATTTAAAAGATGCAAATAAAGAATTAGGGGAAAATCAATAAATTATGTATAACGTGAATAGTATGTAATCAGTATTTTAAAAATGTAAAATACGTACATAATTTAATGTAATCAGTTTCTACACAACAATGTAAACATGAACATCAATGAAACCATGAGTTTTATATGTGGCAACATGAAAATATAATGCCTTACTAACAAGTAGTTTAATGCACAATAATTTAAGAAAAAAGAATAAAGGCAGTGTAGTTTGTAGTTTTAGAAAATGTAAAAGAAGCAAAGTCGTATAAACCACAGATGGAATTTCCACTCCCACACTTGCTGTAACCATCTACTTGATGTACCACCACACAGTGTGATTAAAAGTTGATTTAATAGAGATTCAGCAGTGGGGGAAGTTTAATTATGGATCCAAAATTCATAGAAATTATAGGTCTGGTGACAGAGACAAACAGCTGAATGCTTATGTTTAGAGTTTCTTTGGGGTTGAAATAAGGAGTAAAAACATGCCAGACTCCCTCAGCCGCTTACAGATCAATAAGACGTAATGGGGTGTGAGAATGAAGAGACACCCAGGGTCACAGGTGTCAATGAATCTGCTTATCTGCATCCACCTAGCGGCACTACGTATACCTGTAGATCTGCGATACTGGAGTGTTGTTGGTTGAGCTCTGAACAAAGGAGCTTGAGTTTAGCTACAGGCTGTGAATTCACAGATATCAGTAGTCTCGTCCAGAGCTATGAGGGCAGAGGGCAAATGTTTGAGAGAGTGCAGTGGAGATAATTAAACACTTTCTATTGCTCAGAATGTATAAGGGGTATGTGGTACTTCTGGGAAACATGCTTTAGAATCAACTATATCTAGATCCAAAAAAGGTGTTGTTGGTTTAAGATATACTTAGTTTAAGAAGGGCATAGCGATATTAGTCAAAATATGGAAAATAGAATTCCCCATGCTCCTCTAAAATAAAAAGTTTAATTTAAACAGACTTAACTATAACTATGGTCCTAAGTCCACCCAGAACAATACTGAAAAGTGCTCAAACCTGAAAAAAATGTCCAGCTTAAAAGCATGATCCTATTGAATGCTGCATAATGTAAAACATAATCAGAATCAGAATCAGAATCAGAAAGAGCTTTATTGCCAAGTATGCTTGCACATACAAGGAATTTGTTTTGGTGT
>JAUCNO010000236.1:16651742-16677371 GCA_032353835.1 Enteromius viviparus | reverse complement strand
CCGTTATTGTAACCCCTCTACGTTTTGCACTTTGGACCAACGTAGTCAGGGTACGTTTTTATATGAGACTGGGTTGTGTAATGATGACTGTGATATTTAAATCTCACAAAGCCATATTCAGATAACATGTCACAAAAGATAAAACAATATATTCAGCAGAAGCATAAAATTATATTCAGTAGAAGGAAGGAAAGCTTATTTTAGTACTACAGTATAATACTTTTGGACATTTTGACATTATTATTCATGACAATTTTATGTATTTTATAGGTTATTACTAAGAAATGTCATTTAATATATTTTAAACAAAATAAAAATTACACATACACACACACAGATACAATTTATATTTTGAAAATATTTACATGTATATACGATTGTTTATATTCTTATGTTCCACATAGGTATACACACACACACACACACACACACATGCATGTGTTAGTAATTGTATATACACAATAAATGTACTGACATATTCTGTATACAAAACTGTATTTTGGATTTTTGACAGACAGATTTTATACACAATGGTAATCAAAATTGATTGACATTAAAAGGAAACAAAATAATCATAAGATAAAATAAAACAAATATGGGGATGTAGCTGGTAGATTTAGGAGGAAAATGAACAGGCTGGAGAGATATGGAAGGGTTAATTAAAGGCCAAATAGTTAAAGAATGTAAAGCGGATCTGCAGGCCGTGCAAGTGATATTGTGGTATCCGGTGAAGACTCTATTATGAAGGTCGAGGACTCCCCAGTACACTGGTTCCACTGGGAAATGCAAATTGTGGCTTTAGCGTAAAAACAACTTATATGTAACAGATTTGCTCAAGAGGGGAATATTTATAATTAATTATAACTGGTTACAGATAATATAACCATATTTAGATTTATAATAATATATAATAATATAATATAATATAATATAATATAATATAATTCTAGGAAATGTTATTTCCTGGCCAAGGAAGAATAGCTTTCTTACCCTGCCGTACGAGCAGTAATTTAGCATGTAGCAACATTTAATAATTGAATAATAGGCTGATTAGGGATAAGGAATCAGCTGCAGTTAATAATTTGTACGTGTTTCTCCCGAAATTTGTTTATATCTAAACATCATTCAATGAAAATAAAACAGTTAAAAATAGAAAATTCTGTGCAATTAGTTTGGACGTAGCACAGTGGTCACTCAGTAAATGCACAGCTAAACAGTTTTGAGTCTAGATTTAAATGTAGCTAATGTTTTAGGACATCTGCCCCCAGTTTCACAGACAAAGCTTAAGATAGTCCCAGACTAAACTGCATGTTTGAGCTGTCTCAGATGTATCTCGCTCTGACATATCATGAAACATGTCAGTGGCATTGTTCTGTGTTAAGATGCACATGTGTAATATTTTCTTATGAGGCATTTTTGTAAATTTGCTTGAATATCTTAACTTAACTAATGCCTAGTCCTGGCTTAAGCTAAGCCCTGTTTGTGAAACTGGGCCATAATCTTTTCTGGAAGCTGATTCCAACTGCGGGTGGCATAACAGCTAAAAGCGGACTCCCCTTGTTTTGTGTGAATCTTTGGTATGGTATTTCTATTTGACTTGATCCTACTGATCTGAGTGCTCTATTGGGTTTATATTCGGTGAGCATATCTGCCATGTATTTAGGTCATTAGCCACTGAGTGATTTACAGTATAAATTAGTAAAAATACTTTAAAATCAATCCTAAATGTCTCAGGAAGCCAGTGTAACGATCTGAGGACTGGTGCGATATGCTCAGCTTTTGTGTTTCTAGTCAGAATCCTGGCAGCAGCATTCTGGATGAGCTGCATCTAGTGGTCTTCTTGGAAAGGCGGTGAGGAGACCATTACAATAATCCACTCTGTTGGTGATAAAGCCATGAACAAGTTTCTCCAAATCTTAAATGGAAACAAAACATCTTTTTAGAATACACATGCAAACCTTACCCATGTGAGACTTCTATCCTTCAAGACCATGATTCAAACAGATAAACACTGACAAGGACATCTTTGCATCAGATTTGAATGTATCGTTTATGTATCATAATCATTTTATTATTTGTCATGTGTAGAATTTGTCTTTTATTATTATTATTTCTCTTTCTTTCTTTCTTTCTTTCTTTTTTTTTTACCTAAAAAAGTCACAGGTGTAACTGTGTGTCGGGAACAACAATGGAAATCTTTCAGTGTTAGAAGGCCAGCACAAGGTCAGAGAGAGAGTTGGGTTGTTATGTGATATCAGGAGACAAAACAGCACATTATAAAAAGTGTTTTTCTCATAAGAGTAGCTGTGAAAAAACGTAGGCTTCCTACAACCATGACTCTGTGCTTCATTTATTTCCTTAGTACATCTTGCCAACACAAACTCATTTCAACTAAACTCGTTTTTTATAAGAATCACTTGCAATGCATCTTTGTTTAAAGAAATCATCACCCAGAAAAACTGTTAAATCAAAATGGTGAAAAAACAACAGTAATATCAGATCAGAGCTTTTTGTATGATTTATTATTTGTTTAGTTTTTCTCTGGTTATCATTTATCCTCCTTAAATGAAAGTGTAACAATGAGACAGGAGCTGTTCGGATCCAAATGCAGACTATTTTATTTACAATACTCAGGGTTGAAACAAGCACGGTCGTTAATGGAAAACAGGGACATCAGAAGTGGACATAATCCAAAGAGCGTGGCAGTGATCAGACAATCAGCAAATGTAATCCAATGGGGCGAGGCAAGATAGAGAGTACAGAACGGGCAGGATCGAGAACTGTAATCAAAGGTGAAAACACAGAAAAACATAGGGAACACAGGAAAATATGGAAGACTTACATAGGGGTAAATCCACACAGTGACATAACAAGCATCAAACAACCTTTAAATACACTTCATAATGAGGTAACAAGGGGGATGAACTAATCTGTAGGCATGGCAACACACAAGCGGGGTGAAGACATTACAGAGTTGGTATGGAAACAAGGAGAACATACAACAGAGAGACATACAAACGATGAACACAGTCCGGCCTGGAGTGCCCTATGGATGCTTCCGTGGGCGACTCCAGTGCAGCTCACGACAGAAAAGGCTCCTAAGTGAATGCGGACTTAAAAATAAAAGGAAGAAGGCATTTAATTTCTAAATAGGAATACAGAAGCTTTGGTAAGGACTTTCAGAAACACCTTTTTTCCTCCCATTGAAGGTCACTTGGAATGATTAATGCTATAGGAACATTCTCAAACCGTTCAGGATGATGTGGATTATAAGGTTGCATTTACAATAAACAAGTGTTGCTGGAAACAATGACCTAAAAATGCCATGTCTGGTTGATTTACCAGCAATGTGCTTTTAGCTGTTAAGACCTAACAGAAGCTGTGGAACTAAGTGAGGTGAAAACACAAAAAAAGGAAATGAAGCTGTGGATTTTCACTTTGCTGCATTCAAATTCATACAGATAGCAGAAATCGTTGCGATGTAGGGTCTCTTTAAACATGAACCAATAAAATCAGGGGCCAAATGCATCAAGCGTTTCGCAGTCACAATCCAATATCAACTTCCCTGGCCCCTTAAATCTGTCCATTTGTATTCGAATAGCAAAAGCTTATCAAACATAAGCCACCTGCCAAGCCTGATCCACAAAACAGCAGCCAACGGTGTGAGTCATTGTGTGCTGGCTCTACGATTCTAAATGAAGCGGATGCATCTCTGCTGAGGGTAAGCCCATCTAGTGCTGCTTAACAAAGCCATCTATACCTTTAACGCACATAACCACTAAATTGGATTCTTAAGGTGTCATATAAAAGATCCAATTTCAGTTTATAATGGAACCTCTCTGATTCTGGTGTCTGGCATTAAATCTTCACCTTATTTATGTTCTGACATTCATCTATGGGTTATCATCATTAAACTTCTCCCCACGTCTCATCCATTCTCTCCATTTCCCGTGTATAAGGTAATAGTTCCCTATCTGTGGTCTGTCTCTAGAGAGTGTTTAGCCAAAGCCAGGAGGCTGTGCTGAATAGGGATGTTCTTTAATCTCTCACTCATAATGGGTTCTTCAAACATTATCACACCTCTCCGTACTTAAATTACTGTGATTGATCCACCTTGGGTATCAGGGGTACTTTAAAGTCTGTGCTTTGCAATCAACTGACCTTGTCACCTGCGCTGAAAAACAAGGCATATAAAAGCCCTTCATTTGGATGCAGTGCAGCTTGGTTGTTATACCTCTATCAACACATGTTCTCATGTGGAACAAAGTGCTAGAAGCACTATGCATTATGACAGGTGATATTAGCAAGACTTCCACACCCAATCAAAGGCTTCCTCAATGAGACATTTTACTATGAAGTAGATGAGTTGGGAAATCACAGTTTTTGGTTTGGGCTGTTTCCACTCTCTAATTTACTTAGACAATAACTTGGGCTCCGGTTTTCAGCTGGGTTTGCACCAAAACATAATATTTTATTACAGACATCAAGCTACGATAAACACACAATTGCTAGTTACAAGGTCAAAACTAATAAATAAATAAAGTCAGTTTCTCACAATCATGAGACATAAGCTCAAAAATTAAAAACTAAATAAACAAAAAAATGTAAAAAATTTATTGTAACAGAATTCAGCTAAATGAAAATTTAATTGATCTGAATTGCGAGGATGCAAGAAAAGAAAAGAAAAGAAAAGGATGACTAACAGTCTGAACACAGGAGTCTCACACTTCAGTGATGCATAATCATGTGCAAAAACATTTGCTCATTAAGATACAAACAACTTACACACAGATCTGGTTAATCCAGGAGTAAAAGTCCTTTTACAAAAAACGTTGCGCTCAGTATTTGTCCCTATTTAAACCCCTCACATGGTGGGTGTGCAGGTTTCAGTGCCACCTTTAATACCTCCCTGAAGCAGGGTCAAAAGACCATGATGGGAAGGACACTTTCTAAAGAAATCCAAATGTCTTTGTGAAGATAGTGCAGTCTGGCAGGGTCCATTTTGACTCCGTTCTGTGGACAGGAAATTAAGCCGTTGATCCATGACTTACTAAATCACAGCAGGAGGAGAAGAAATATATTTATGTTTCTTTTTTTTTTTTACTTTAAAGCAATCATTCCCAGTCTCTCTCTCTCTCTCTCTCTCTCTCTCTCTCTCTCTCTCTGTTTGTGTGTGTGTCCACTGCAATACAGTTTGCAATTGAGGTTGATATTCCTATGTTTTGTACATTAAAACTTTTAATGCCCATTTTTATTTCCTGTTGTCCTTTGCACAGAATACATATCATTATTTATTTTCAAAATTTTATAAAACTCACAAAATTAGTAATGGAATAAAGAATAAAAAAAAAAAATTATAGCATTCCACTGTTCAAATATTTGGAGTCTGTAAGATTTATATATTGCATAAACTCATGTTATACACACACACACCAACTTCCTTGTCTTAGGACAACTTTGTTAAACTCTTTTGATCTTCAAATGTTTGTACTGTATGTTTATATATATATATATATATATATATATACACACACACACACACACACACAAATACATATTAGTACTGTGCAAAAGTCTTAGGCCACAAGTATTTTCACCACCAAAAAAATAGTTTTAAGTGGGTTATTTCTATATTTTGCGGTAGCGTGTCAGTTGTATATATTAGTTTACATTTCCAAACATTATTTTTGTCATTGCAGTGAGATTATTGTCTGCCCAAAGAGTCTGACAACAGCCAGTGCTCCACACAGAGATCTGATCTGATCATCATCCAGTCTGTCTGGAAGGACATGAAGTAACAGAACAAAGCAAGACAGACTAAATCCAGAATAACTGTGGCTTATCTCCAGGATGCTACAAAAAAACAACCTGCAGTATGTTAAAAGTTTTAGAGATTTAAAAATGCTGTAAAATGAGTATGCTCATTAAGACTCATTCAAGTTCTACTTTGGTCTCATCTGACCACAGAACTTTCTCCCATAACTCCTCTGGATCATCCCGATGGTCCCTGGTAAACTTCAGACGGGCCTGGACATGGGCTGACTTAAGAAGGGGAACCTTCCGTCCGATGGAAGATTTTAAACTATGACGTCTTAGTGTATTACTGATAGCCTTGGAAACGATGCTCCCAGCTCTCTTCATGGCATTGACCAGCTCCTCCTGTGTAAATCTGTTCTGATTCTTCACCATTCTTAGCAACACTGATACCCCACGAGGAGAGATCTTCCGTGGGCCCCCAGTCTGAGGGACATTGACAGTCATCATTAGCCTCTTCCATTTTCTGACAATTGCTCCAACAGTTGTTTTTTTTTTTTTTAACAAGATGCTTGGCAATTGCCCTGTAGCCCTTTCCAGCTATGTGAAGGTCTACAATTTTGTCTCTTGTTGTCTTTGGTTTTGTCCATGCTGCTACTTGTGGGGTGCACATGTGTCTTTATGACAGCTAACGACCTGAAAAAGGTACTTCTAATTTAGAATCATAAGCATGTAGCTGGACTATTTAAAAGCAAAATAACAGGTCTTTGAGGGTCAGAATTCTGGCTAAGCAAGTGATCAAATACTTATTTGACACAGTAATTCATACAAATCATACAATGTGATTTCCAGACTTTTCTTTTTAGATTCTGTCTCTCACAGTGGAAATGCATCTATGCTGAAAATTGTAGACCTCTCCATGATTTCTAAGTAAGAGAACTTGCAAAATCACAGGGTGACCAAATACCTATTGACCTCACTGTATATATATATATATATATATATATATATATACAGTATATAGTGAGGGGGTTGAGTCATCAAAATTAACGTCTCAGGTTACATATGTAACCCTAGTTCCTCGAAGGAACTGAATAGTAAGTGCAATAGGCGGATAATGTAATTGGCTAATGTTATTATGTTATTAGTTATCGTTGAGTGTGGTTTTGAGACGCTGAGTCTCCTTCCTTTGAGGAACTAGTTACGTAACCTGAGACGTTCCTATTCAGAAACTCGAGCCGCGTCCAACGAGAAGCTATGGGGAATGAGATGCCCATGCCCTCAGACCAGAGAACTCGTAAGCAGTGTTAATGACATCCACTGTCCAACTACTCAAGGTGGGAAGCAGACCAGGAGTTGCTCCGAATTTCACCACAAGGCAATATGCTCGCGTATGCTCACACTGGACACATGCAATTCAGCTTCTGTTGGAAGGGAGGAGGATAGAAAGCCTACAGTACAACTGGCTGTGGTGTGACCATAGGGACCTTAGGACTGTAACCCGCTCACGGGTAAAAAAATGCCTTGGCCATGTCCGGTGCAAACTCAAGGTGGGATTTAGGGGGTCACCAAGAGGGCTTAAAGGTCACCTACTCTCCCCAGAGAACACAGCACCAGCAACAGTGTGGTTCAAATCCTAAGCATTTGACCAGAGATCTCCTCTATGGGCTCAAAACTGGGGGGTCTCTACCAATTGAGGGTCCACCGGTAGAGATAAACTGACAGCAAGTCATCAAACGCGCTGGTTGAGAGTGCAAGGCCAAAGGGAAGAACTTGATATTGGTATGCTTTGCCCCCAAAAGCGAACCTCAGGAACTTCCTGTGAAAAGGATGGATTGACACATGAAAGTACGCATCTTTTAGATCTATCGTGAAAAACCAGTTCTCGGACCTGAATTGTGTCACAACCTGCTTGACAGTAAGCATCCTGAACTTCAGCTTCATCACTGAGCGGTTCAGGAGCCTGAGATATAAAATGGGCCTCAGTACTCCATCCTTCTATGGAACAATAAAGCACCAGCTATAAAACCCGGCCTCTTTTTTTGTCATCAGGAGGGACCACCACTGCGCCCTGGAACACTGGCAGGGTTGGCAGATCGATCTTCTGAGGGCCCTAAGAGGAGAATGGCACCGTTTAATGCAATGTACACCACTCTTCCCCAGAGGTGCAGGCCCTCAATTGCCATGGTCCATTTGTGTCTGGACATAGCAAGGAGCTGGAACACAGTTGGGCCTGCTCTACCCAGAAGCCCCCGCTTCGACCTCAGCCTCCTCAGAAGAAGAGAGTGTTCTTTACTCAAGAATTTATCGTAAGCACTCCCCATCACAGATTATAACAACATTTAATTCATCAGAATCAAATGCAATTAATAATCCAGACATTTAAAACTTCAGAATTCTGATTCTATGTACAGGTGTTTTCTCCCCTCAGGAAGAAACGTGTCATAGCAGCAGCAGCAGCAAGCTCTCACTCAAGAGAGGAAGAACCACTGTGCGGGCTTCTGAACCTTGAGTAATAGAGCGCTAGATCTAGGGAATACAGGTGGAGATAGGCTGAGCCAGTCTCCAACCCAAATGCGATCCTTGCGATCTCAATCGCCGCCATGCCTCAGCAGCAGCGAGAGAGAAACCGTGAGCTCGGATGCACAGACAAACTCCTCAGAGTGTGTCTGGTGTGCGTGGAGCATTTTGGGAGAGAAGTGCAAACAGCCCCCTTGAGGACTGACAGCGTGTTGGATGTGGCTCGAGTTCCAGAAGAGGAACTACGTATTTTATGGATGTAATTGCAATACTATTACTATGCAATTAAATTTGAATTGTATTGAAGTAATAAAACATTGTTACACTATGTGTTATTGCAAAAAGTCAAATAAATAAATCACTAATAAAACTTTAGAACTTTAAACAGTATAAAAACACTAATTCATATCACTTCTTTAGCTAATGGTCAAAGGACTTGTTGATAAACAAATTGACTTAGCATACATTTCAGTATGTCTGAAAAATTGTAATCCCTGTTGGAAGACAGTTGTTTATGATCTGCAACATTTTACTGCCTTTTATAATTGCATGTCTTTTCTTTCAAATATTTTCTCACTTTTTACAAAATTGATGCGCAGTGTAAAACAGTGTGTATACAGTTAGTAATGTTAGTATTCCATGCTGAACATAGTCACAGACAGTCGAGGGCAGTCACAGTCACAGAAGATTAAGGTTAGGGGTCAAAGCTTATTGCCCATGGTGGTGTGGCTGTAACACCACATCCAGAATGGTTAAACAGAGCTTTTAAAGATCTGTCTGCTGCAGTGGACACCACATATTAAAAGGTTACTAGGTCATGCTGTCAGAAAAGAGATCATGATGAGGATAACAATCACAATAAAAACATCTAGTTCCCAAAAGCAATATGTCTCCCTCAACTGTTATTCTATGCCTCTTTTTATCCCTCTCTGGACCCTCAGCAGAAAGATTACTGCATGGAATGCATGCTTTTATCTTCAGTCATGCATGCAACATAGCCCTTTCACTTTGTAGTATAGTATGTTGACAATCCCCTGCAGCACTGCTCATCATGCTGTTGACACATGCACACATTTGCACATCAATGTCTCAAGGCATATGCCAATTTTAAGTTTGGTGGGTGTACAATACCAAAAGCATTTTTTTTTATTAATTAGTAGCAGACTGTAAAAAAAATTCAACTGTCATACATGAGAGCATAAACAGGGGAGTTGTTACCTCACTCGTTTTTTTGTTAGCAGTATGAGCCCGGGCCCGTTCAGGTAACACTAGCTGATTTAAAGTATGTCCATTTTTAGACATATGCCCTGTTAAGGTACGAGAAGCGCAAGTGACAGTATGTCTATTTTTAGACATACGCCCGATGCGTCTAGTAAGCCATATCTAGGGTATTCTCTTTTATAAATAAAGCAATATAACGTAGGAGATTATTATTCATTAGTGCATTGCATGTTGTATAAAATTGTATAACATTACACAGTAATTCAGTGTGAAACTTAAACATTTATTGAAAAGATCAAGCCATAAATAGTGAAATATGTGTAAAGTTGGTCTGTTTTATTACCTTATAATAGTTTTTATTATAATTAAATGGCATGTATTGGTGTTTTTTTTTAAACAAGAGCCTTATAATTGCCAAAATAAGTGGTACTACCAGTACTTATACTACAAGTAATTTTATTTCTTACTATATATTTACAAATAAAAGTCAGTATTCTTTGTTTTCTGTAGATCTGTTTTCTGTAGAGAGCAGCCAGGCTAACCACATGGAAGAAGGTTGATCTGGACAACCAAGCCCTGCCTGAATATGAGCACTTTCCCCCTGACTTCATTGAGACTCCATATAATTATTTCAGCAGGTACTTCAGCCCCCATGTTACCAAACCAACTTATATGCAACACAGAAGGATGTCAACACCACCTTCTATACCACTGAAGATGAGATGAGGACCTTTGTGACTATCCTGCTCTACATGGGGATTTCTGAGCTGCCTTCCATTGATGACTACTGGGCAATGGAGACCAGGGTCCCTCAAGTTGCAAACCTCATGTCTTCCAAGAGGTTTAGGCTTATGAGAAGGCTTGTCCACTTTAATGACAACACCCAGATTCCTGGCAGTATAGATAGATTCTTCAAAGTCCAGCCACTGTTCAGCCTCCTGGTTACTGCCTTCAGAAGTGAGCCACAGACCCCCAAGCAGTCTGTGGATGAGGTTATGGTTGCCTACAAAGGCAAGGCAGCCAGCAACCTGCGGCAATACATCAAGAATAAGCCAGACAAATGGGGATTTAAGTTGTTTGCCAGGGCTTCAGAGGATGGCTTTATTCATGACCTTGTACTATACCAGGGCAAAACTACACTGGAGACCCATGGTGTCCTCCTGACGTCTGAACAACAAGCCATGGGTGTCACCAGCCAGATCATCTCTGTCCTGGCAGTACCATGACTTCCTCCACCACCACAGCCATCTTTGCAGACAATTACTTCACCAGCCTGGAGATGCGGTACCTCAAAGGCAAGAACTGCAGGTACACAGGGACAGCCAGGGACAACAAAATAGGCAAGCCTCCATTGAAGTCCACCAATGGTATGGAAAAAAAGACCGTCCCTCATGGTATGCCGTCCCTGCATTTGATAAATAAAGTTTAATTCGCATCATTATACATTACCATTACTCTATTTGATAATGTTCAGTGCTTTGCTACAATCTGTATTGTTAAAAGCGCTATATAAATAAAAGTGACTTGACTTGACTTCAACTGTTTGAGTTGGGCATACAATCCTGCCATTGTAATCCTCATACTTTGAACGTGCAATGTTGTTTCCAGTGCCTTCATGTTTTGTCCATGCGTTTCATCTATTCTGAAATCTACTATTTGAGCGTGCCACAGACAGATCCAGTGCTGAGTGTCGTGAAGCAGATAAAATATTTTCCCACCTTAGTTTGGGTAGCCTTAAGTGAAAGGTCAAGCACCTCATTCTGAGACACTGATGGTGTATGTAAAAATACAGGGAAAGCTGTGCTTCTGGTACAGCAAGAGATAGTAGGCAAGTTGTATGCTTTTTTCAATCATAGAACCAGTTTTAAAGAAGTTTTTGAGTCCAAACGCTGAGGTATTTGGATAGGGATTGGGATTGGTATGGGTAACGGCACTGGCAACGGTACCACAAATGGATAAGGGACCAATAAGGTTGCTGGTGGGATCAGTGAGGTCATTGGTGTGCTAGTGGGCTGAAACATTTTATGTGGCAAGAAGTTTGAAGGTAAAGATATTGGTTGGTATGGACCAGTCATTTAATACTTAGTTTGATAGTTTGAAGCACAACTGCTCAGAGATGGTTTTAGATCTTGCAAACATGTGGCAGTTTTCTGACTTTGAAACACTAGTGCATCTGTGTGGTAAACCAAAGCTCCTCTTTGGCTCAAAGGCAGGTTTTCAAGTAAAGCTCTTATCTGAATATTGTCAAATGGACAAAAGCGTAAAGAAGGTGGAAGTTGGGAGAGTAAATGTTCATCCAGTACCAGTGGAGACATGTTTGATGCAGGCAAGATCAAAGGAGACAACCCCGTCTCACCAACCTGAGGTGGCAAACTGCCAGCTAACTGGAGATTAGCAGGCAGTACAACAGACTGACTGCAGGAAAGATGTGGACACCTCGAGAGAAAGATTCACTGTGTTCATTAGAAGAATAAATTCAGTAAATAAATTCTTGTTTGTTCTTTGGATTTGAGATTAGGCGAGCTTGATCCACTGCCATTCAGTATGTCTGTGTTGGTCTGATGTTGTGTTACCTCTTTTGTTTGATCTGCCATTGTAGACCTTTTAGACCTTAAGGTCTTACTCAAAAAGATGGCGAACTTTAGAACAGTCCTTATGGCGAGGCTCTACGTGTTCCTGGTTTAGAAAAAAAAAGAGTTTGACATTAAAATAATGTTATTTGTTCCTTGTTAATGAATGACTTCAGGGGGTGACTGCAAATGTGATATGTCCTAGCACGATATAAACAGCCAAATAACTGATTCTGCTTTTGATTTATTAGCAATCTCGAGGACAACAGAGTTATTTACTTTGTGGAGTGCAAAATGTCTCCAGGATATTGTCTCCCTTATTAAGTCACCCTGAGCGAGGTTAATCCATAATAAATAAATAAAAAATCCCTTTAGGATGAGCAAAAAAGCACAGGCATTTCAAATAGCCCTTTTACTGATAAAGAATGCTGTCATTATACTGTATCTATAGATCAAAATTGATGAAAAGTTTACTTAAATAAACTTTAAGTTTGTGAATCAGGGAACAAATTTATAGGGGAAAGAAACAATCGATAATTTCCTGAATATGCTTCCAGGAAATTTTGTCATAGTGTTGACATTTATACAGATTAAATGGTCATTTACAGATAATCTTCACCTCCGGTGAGCTGCTAAGTAAGCTGAACTCAACACACTCTTCAACTAAAGGTTTAGATCATCAGATAGGTTTGGAGAAAGTTAAGGGTGAGGAAGTCAGAACATTTTCATTTCTGTCTGCGCCATTCTTTTAAAGGCAGCTCTGTGGATCCCAGAGGTTTCATGACCCTGACCACAAATACTCTAACAACAGCGCAATAAATTTTGTGCAACTGCAACCATGATACATGCTATTTTAACTCCAATTGACCCTCTTGTGAGCAGTATACAGTTTCCATGCTGGAAACAGGCTCATTCCCTCTATTTAAATGGTGTCTCCAGCGGAGGAGGTTAATTTCAGGGTAATAAGCCCATGTGTCACTACACTGAGGAAAAATGCAATATTTCATCAGTTGAGGGTTCTACAACGCATTTGTCTCTGGAGAACACATACACAGTCACACATATAAAATAGGCAACATCCCTAAATAATTTGGCCAATTTCCACATGTAAATCAAGCTGATGATAGCTCAAATTGCATATATGCTACACCAATCATTTTTGTTCTGAAATCTAGCTAGCCTGAGTAAACATACGGCTTTTAATTTATAACTACTTAATTATTAATAATAGGTCTACTTACTCATGTGGCAATATTGTGACTGAATTTACAGTGAGATAACATTCAATTTTGAAACTCAAATTAAGATATTTGTATTATATCGGAAAGCTATCGAACCCTCCATCTATGCAGCTATGCAACTGAAATGTTCCCTGGTCAAGAAAGTAAGTAAATACATCAACAAAACAGTCCATGAGACATCAGTGGCTCAAGCTCAGTTATGTGATACGTTTTTGCGCAAATATAACTTTATTTACACAAGCATTCTTCTCCCTCCAGTTACGTCTTTTGCCATTTTACAGGGTGAGTTATTAACTACAGTATTTTCATTTTGGGGTGAAGTAACCCTTTAATACTCAAGTACTGATTTAGTGTGAATCACTTTTTTTTTATGTGGGTAGTGAAAATAAATAAAAACATCTATCACTGTTTATTGGAACAAACACCTTTAAAATGCTTGCCAAGAACTGTAAATAAACAAATTGGGTTCTCGAGTGGGGAAATTATGAGGTCATGCTCTATATGGCAGCACTATACAGCTATGCTTAAACATTTAAATGTACAAACTGCATTGCAATCCACTTCTGTTCATCCTTTCATACATTCTTATAAATGTGGGTGTTAGCTTACGCATTGGGGAACATTTAGGATCTCTCTTTTTTTTAAATTTATGATGGTCCTGGGCTGTCGATATGTTTTGAGAAACTTAATCCACATAAGCTCTTGTTTAGCGTTAATATAAATGACTAATATTGAGCAGATGTTAGAGTTGCTTTGAGATAAACTGCAGAGAACAAATCTGCTTGATGAGAGGAGACAGGCCTGAACTATCATGAAATGTCTTGAGCGCTTTGACAATTCTTTAAAGATATGAAGTGGGATTTCTTTACATCACAAATCACATACGGTCAAAAAATAAAACATAATACGAAAAATAGGATCAGTAAACAGGATGTCAGGATATCAGATAACCTACAGCTTAGAGAGGATACAGAAGCAAAAGTCTTTTCGAAACAGATTCATTTTAATCTAGTGATTGGTAACAAGCCAGATATATGCAGCAAGCTTCAAAGGTCTGAAACATTTCTTTTAGACTTGAGTGAAAATTTGAACTGGATAATATACCACGGTTAGGTTAAACATAGTTTATTTCCATGTTGTAAATTAAAAAAGCATGAAAAAACGTGCATGAAAAAGCAAGTATATATATATATATATATACTGTATATATATATATATATATATTACCTTTTCATTATTCTATTTATTTATCTAAATGAATAGGGTGGTTTTTAATCTGTCCTCCACTGGTTTATTAACATGATAACTATTTTGCAACTAAATGTTTATCCAATGGATAAAAAAGTGCCAAAGGAGATCTGTAGACATGATAGGAAAGTTCAGATCTATGCACAGGGTTCATGGTACCAAAGCATGGATTTAAGTTTAAGCATGGACAAGTTTACTGATTCAAGGGAATAGGAAGACAATATTTCACAAAGGATTATGATGATAATTTTTAACACAATTATCAAAATTATCAAAAGTATATAAATCAAAAGTGAACATTGCTCCAGCTTACCAAATTACAACGATGTTAAAGATGAGAGTGGTATGAGTGTTTACAGGCTGGTGGGGGTACTTGCTTTTATCCATATGTTTGAACAGCTAAACTGTATTCCAATGTTTGTGCCACAAACCCAGTGTGATTATAAGCCACTTCACCCAAATTGCTGAGATAAATACCCCAATTATAGTCCAAATATTCACTCCCAGGAGAGAAAAAAATAATAAATAAATAAATAAATAACGTTTTCAATTGTTAAAGAAATTAAATTCCAAAAGACTTGAGAGTTTTTGAGAAACATCACGATTCACTTAATATCTTTCTGAAAATGCAAGCAAATAATGATGTTATGATTTCCAATGTAAGCAAACAGAATGACGCATCACAAAAAGAGCATTCTTCATTTAAGTCATTAGACAATACATTGATCACCAGTTAGAAAACACTGACCTTACGAGTCAAAACAATTTATAAGTCTGATTAGTGTCTGTTTTTTTTTTTACTTCGGCTTTTAATTCTTATACTGACGCACATTTTAGCAAAACAATTAAATGAAAATTAAATGCATTTCAGTTGTCTTCAAAATGCTTCAATTTACAAAAATTTATGAAACACTCTTTTTATGAGTTTGGAAGTTAAGGCGCCGTCTTAATCTATTTTCAAATTGGCAATTTATAGCTTGGCTCAATTGCTTTTTAAATTTTCATAACCGGATAGAAACAGCACACTCTTGCTGAACACTGGGTTCAGTCTGATAGCCAGTGGCGGTTCTACATGGAAGTACGCCTTGGGTGAGACCCCCTCCCTCCAAATTATATAACAATAATTGATTGGTGATTGACGCACTGAAAGATACTGTATACCTTAAGGGTAGAGTTGCGTCGTTCGCCGAGTCGGGGCTGGGGGGGGCGTTCTTTCTGTCGTTCTTTGTTTCCTATGCGTGTACACAAAATAGCTCCTTCACGAGACAGAAATTAGTTATAGGAAGATTTCTACTGCTTACAGTATCAGTGCTGCCATCTGTTTCCAATGAAAAGTAGCTGCCTGCCCGAAAAGTAGCTAAATGTTGCACGATGATGTCACGCTCTAATTTACATATCAGTGATGTCATCACGTAGTATCTGACAAGCGTAAGCCCGTCATGTTTCTACTCTCTGAGGCGCCGTGTATTATATTTAAACATTACATCCTGATGGACAATAAATATGCTCTTATTAACATATTACTTTGCGTGATGACGTCATTGCGTAATCGCAACACAAAACTACATCTTTATGTAGTATACAAAATAATTAGTGGTTCATAAATTTCCATTTTTTTTGTAGTTTTAATTATTTGACTACAAATCTTACCTCATCATACATCCCAGTGATTATTGCCGGGATAAACCAAGATGCCACCAAGCTGGCCTCTTAAAACTGACTAAATATTTTAAAAGAGCCAAAAGAGCCGTTCGCTAAGATTCGGATCCCCTTAAAGAGCCATAAATCTCATCTCTACTTAAGGAGATAATCACGGAGAAAATCAATCAAACGGAAAACTCAAACTCACTTCTTAAAATGATTAGCCATTATATGACTCAATACTGTTGAGGCAATGTCAACAAGTGGCTCCCCAACACACCTTTCTCCATTATGGTAACTGTAACACTTTTTATAACAGTCCTGCAAATGAACCAAACCCACCCAAACAACTTAAACATAAACACACAACATCACTAATACAAAAACAAAAAATAAGTAAAAATAAATAACCATAATGCACCTGGCTGCTAGCGCTGACTGCCGGATCATTACAGTATTTTAAATTGATTCTCAATTATTGAAATGTACTAGACTATTCATTATGTTTCATGTTTTATACCTGATTTCTTTATTTTATAGTTTATATAGTTTATAGAGGATTATATAAATAAAAAAACTATCCAAACACAAACATACTGTTCCTAAAGCCATGATAAACTACCATCACAACAGTGATCTGTCAATTGATTGCATTTATTCATGTGTATAGTGATGTTTGCTCTCACGGTGCAGAGTTGCTCACTGGCCAGTTTTACCACGTCTTTGCTGCCCCCCATGTGACATGAAAAAATGCAGCCCGGTCGACTGCCCCGTACGCCCGTGCCTAAAACAGCCACTGCTGATAGCTTCAGATCTGAGAAAGTCTGGTGCAGTTAATTAACTTTAGATCTGCCCCTTAAGGGTGGCTTTGTCATCTGTTTTATCTCCTATAGCAAAACAAAACTGTTTACATTACAAATAAATATTGTATGGAGTTTTCATTACTCACCCATTTGCCATCTGTTCTGTTCATTATGTGCCTTTTAACATGGCTGAGAAAGACTGCTCTAAAAGGAAAACCCATTGTAATTGAATGAATGGTAAAAACATATCATTAGTTAGGACATAGTGTATTAAGACCTCATATTAAAACATACCATCTCCATGCCATAACCAGGACCACACAGTGGGAGTTATGGTGATATGACAAGTGCAAGAGTGACCAAGAGAAACATGTCTTTCAGTTTTGTTATTAATTTCTTTTTTTTTCTTTTTGTAATAAGCAATCATTTTTATTTGCCAACTTATATTTGTCAATACTATTGATTTTGCTCTCAAACACAATATGTTTGATTAAATAAAAAAGATTCAAAAATAACTCGCAATTTGTCAGAAGTGATGGTGGTCTGTTGCCCCATGCCGCCTCTGGTCTCCTGCTTATGAAAGACCCATTGTCCCACAATCAGCCTCAAAGACTGCCATGACCTTCAACAATGCTGTGCACTACCCTCTGGGGCTAAAGGGTCCTCCTCTGACTAACACTCTCCAGCCATATCTTGTCTGGCGCTTAATCACTTATCAGTGGCTCCTGTCTAATCTCTTATGCTAAGTTCAAAAAGCCTCACGGATCATGGCAGCTTTGTTCACTTTGTCACAGTGATGTCTCACTCAGTAAGAGTAAGCTTTTTAAGTAATCAGTGAATTCCAAAAAGAAGTGAGCAACCATGTGCCTTACTCTCTTCGAAGGGCAGAGCCATTGGATTGTGTTCTTTGAAGGGTGTAGCATTACCAGACGGTAAAAACGATGGACCATGTGTCTCTCCTTCCCTCCACTACAGAAAGCTAAAGCCAAAGCATCTCAGTACGGTGGCTGCTGTCAACTTGTGAATACGACCTCATGAGTCTGAAAATCCCTTGGGAATGATTTAAGGGAAGGACTGAAAAAATGCTAACTTGACAACTCTGGTTTTGTGTGTGCAGTATTCAACACTCCATCAGTGTTGTTGGAAATAAATATTTTGTATTTGGTTCAAATATTGCTTAATTGCTTACTATTAAACTTAAACAAAAACAAAAAACTACATTGGCTTAAACTTATTGAGGTTTAAACTGTTTACTACATTTTGTCATAACTTTCTTATATTTCTATCACTTAATTTTTCTTTTTTTTTTTCATTTATTTTTGTTCTACATGAAGTCGAAAATAATTTACTCACCCTCGAGTAGTTCCAAACCTCTTTGAATTTCTTTGTTCTTCTGAACACAAAGCAAGATATTTTGAAAAAAGTTTGTAACCAGGCTGTTTTGTATCACCGTTGACTCACTGCCTTTCTGTGAGAAATAGGTTTCATGGAGAAATAGCGTCCACTTGTGGTATTCTCCGAAATTGCAGTCACGTCTAGTCCACAAAGCAAAAGGTTTCAACTCAGCTTTGTTATGGTTCAAAACGTCCTAATTTTTCTCCGTAATACGGTGGCCTAGAGAGCTTAATGCGCTGCAAACTTAAGAAAACACATGCAAACAGAAGAAAAAAAACACATGTAAACTGCAAATTCTCACAACACAACCAAACACAGAGAGGCGCTGCAAACACAAAAACGCGCTCCAAATAGGAAATGCACAATGGAAATGTTTCAGGGGGGGACCTCAAAAAGTGACGAACCCATCTGGGACCTGATTATTTGTTCACTGGCTTTTGGTCAGAACAGAAATGTTATCGCTGAACTATAAGGTGAGTTTTATTGTTTTGTTTATTTTAACAACCTGATCATACAGTCTTTTGGATATTATTAGACCAATCTGACGAATTACACACTTAACTGTGAAACATTATTTTAATGCTATGGTTACTCTCAGATGGGTTCATCCCTTTTTGAGGTCCCATTTCCGTCGTGGTCCTTGCTATTTGCAGGGCCTCTCTACGGAAGAGGATTAGGGCCAAGCAATAATATATTTTTTTTAAATTTCAAGATTAAAGTCGTTAAATAACGAGAAAAAAGTCGTTAAATTTTGAGGAAAAACACTCATATTTCGAGAAGTAAAAGTGTAGAACAAAAGACTTGTTTTTGGAAAAGATCTGCTACTTTTACACAGCGTAAATTAAACGTCTATTTTTATTCAGTGGCACATCTATAAAAATGGGCTGATTTCATTTACACTGTAAATAGCATCTATGGCAGGGGTGTCCAAAGTGAATACAGCAGTAAATAAATTTCAAACACCTGGCCCGCATCTTGAAAACCAGCAAATGCGAAAGAGCACTGACTCGCGTGAAGCGCGCTGCACGGGCTGTAATTCTGTCTAAAGACAGCGCCTGCGCGAGCTCAGATCAAACGCACTGCTCGTCTCAATCAGGCGAGTACTGAACAGCGAGCGCTGTGAGAACAATCCTCTGCCATAGATGCTATTTACATTGTAAATGAAATCAGCCCAAAGTGTAAATAGTAACTAGATTTATAGCCTACTTATAAATGGTGACAATTCCAATACCAGTATTGTTGTATATGTTGGATGTGATCAACATAGAATGTAAATTAGCCTATTTTATATTTACATTAAGAAATAGCTGTGTGCTGCCTTATTGGGGGTTAAGCTCTCCATAATAGCCCTTTACCTCTAATCAAACCACAGACTCTGTGGTGAATTAAACTAGAGTTTAATGCAGAAATGCAGATGAAACACTGTGCCATAACAGCATTTAGAATATTTTCCGATACACAAACAAATAATGGATTTACTGTAGTACCACTTAATGCATTATAATTAAGGCAGTTATGATGAAAAAGAAAGGAAAGAGAGTTTGGCAAGAAATGCTTTCAATCAATCGGCCATGTTTTACTCAAGCGTATTACTCTATGAACTATGCCTCTGGAGATGCTGAGGGGCACGCTCCAAAACAAGTCTTTTGTTCTGCACTTTTACATCTCGAAATATGAGGGGAGTTTATTCTAGTAATTTAACGAGTTTATTGTCGTTATTTAACGACTTTAATCTCGTAGTTTAGCAAGTTTACTGTCATTATTTAAATACTTTAATCTTGTTATTTAACAAGTTTATTCTCACTATTTAACGACTTTAATATTGTGATTTAATTACTTTATCTCGTAATTTAACAAGTTTATTCTCAACATTTTATTTTGACTTTTTTCTCATAATTTAACACGTTTTTTTGCTCGCAATTTAACGACTTTAATCTCAAAATTATGTCCATTTTTTTATTATTGCTTGGCCCTAATCCTCTTCTGTAGTAACCTCTGTAACTTTCATTCACATTATTCTTTCTTTGTCTATTAATTCATAGACCACAAAAACAAACAAACAAAACATTACAAGGATTACAATAAAAGTAGCATAAAATGCATGGTCAAATGCATATTTGGATGCATATTGGATACACATTCTGTTTTTGTTGTATAACTGTTCCCCCAAGACAAGTAATGCAAGTAAAACTAGTCAAACAGAGGTGCAGTTCTTGTTAAATTATGTAACCCACCATAGTACAAGTAGTGTTGTGGAAACAAATTAGTCACCACTGTTTTGCATGGTTGCACCTTGGTCATTTAAACCACATTAGTTAAACAACATACAGGAGGATCATTGTCAATGATATTGCACGCATGTGGTGGAGAGGCAACTTCTGCTTTTTTTTTTTACTGAACAGAGATCTCTAAGATGCTGCTGTATTGAACATGACACCCGAGTTCCTCTGTATGGTTATACGTTATAATAAATGTCATTAGATGCTAGTTCCTGCACTGCTTCTCTGACAAAAGAAGTGACACAGACAGTGATGATGAGAAAATTTAATAGATGAGAAGACTGGTTTCAGTGACAAATGAGTAAAGCAATAGAAGATAAGAAAAGTAAATCACAAGACATGCCATGTATAGCCTTATAGAGTTAAGAGTGGAGTATGAAGTAATGTGACTACATTTACAGCATGTTCCAGCTGCACCAGGAGGAAAAGAAAAGAAAAGAGAAATGATTTAAGAAATCTTACTCTAAAAGGGAGTGTTTCAATAACATGAGTTAAGCTCAATTGCATTAAGTCTATTTGAAATTTCCACCCTCTTGATGCTTTGCACATTTTCACTACAATGGTGCTTTCAGTTAAATCCTATTTTGTTTTTATTGCGCTTATCATAATGCATAATATTTCAGAGCAGCTTTACAGTGATCAGTGTCTTAATACTCCCAGTGAGAAAGCCAAAGATGAATATGGCAATGAAAAGCTAATGAACAAGGATGAAACTTTGTGAGTAGGGATGTATATTAATCCGTTAAATTAACACAGATAATTAGCAATTTGTTTGGCCAGTGCAATCAATAAAAAGTGATTGCTTTAATAAGAGCTACCTAATAAGAGCTCAATGATCAGTTTATCATAAACAGTAGCACAGGTCTCTGAGAACTCATAGACTTTGCCTAAGCCCCTACTAAGTTACTAAAAGTTAGGAACGATGGTTTAAGCCATTACTAAAGAAGTTGGTCAAAAGGTCTTTGTAATGGAATTTTTCCACTCAGACTCATGAATGTGCATATAAATGAAAACAGAAACTCATGTTATAGATATAGATACATAAAAATTTACTTTGGCATGTATATGCTACACAATGTGGGGTAGATGCATATCATACGCAAAAACTGCATATCATATGCATGCCAACAAATGGCACCACACCTGAAAAATGTGCATTATATGCACACCAAACATGATGATTACAAAACTTTTGTTTCAAATCAGTGGTTTGGGAGCATGTATCATACTGGCCACAACACATGATTTTTTTTAGGTCTCAATACCCACACTTGAGGTTTTGACCATGTGATTGTAAACATGACAGAAACTACTGTCCCAGATCTGCACAATAGCCCAAACTAAATCAATTTCAGAGCAGCATTTGAGGGCAAATAAAAATTAATATGTACACTTCATATTTAAAGAAACTTAATGGTATGTAATGATGTATAGTTTTTTTTATAGATATGTTAAAGGCACAATATGTAAGATTTTTAAATATCCAAAAACCACTTGCACAGTGTTATATACAGTATTTCATGCAGTTGTGTACTTCTGCTGTCTCAAAGGTTCTGTAGGATGTGTAAATTCAAAGAAAATCCAGATTTAAAAAATTAACCATCCTGTCCATAGTCACCAATCATTGACGCAATATCCGCGCTATCCTATTTCCGCCTATGAATACTATGGCAACACCGTGACAAATATGGAAGTGGTAGTTATTTATTGTGCATTTCGATATCATGGATCATTATTACACTCTTCACAATCCCAAAGATGTATACAAACCAAGGCAAGAAGTTATTGAAACAAATAGTGAAAAAAAGAGAGCTTCGCAAAAACCTTAGACTGGACAGAGACTATTTTTTTTATTAGATGGGTAAGCAAATATATATGTGGCTAGATGATTAAACAGATATAAATGAGCTTTTCAATCCGTGAACATGATTTGTGAAAATGACATATCACAGTGTTCTATGCTCTGTCTTGGGTCATAGAACTTTGCCTATGGTATTGTTTTAAAAAATGTGACCTCTAGTGGTGAAAACATACATATTGTGCATTTAAGTCTGTGTTCTCATTCCATTAACGGCATGTGAACAGCAGGGATCACCAGTTAATGGCAAGATAGTATGATAAATTGCTTTGGCTCACGATAGACAGAATGCTTGGAGGGGAAATGCACATTCCAACCTGGATATCTTGTTTCTTTAGGCGTATGCTTGCAGTTTCCTTGTATTTCTTTATGAGTAAGGTTTTAAAAAATAGCTTTGTGCTTGGTGTTATATTGACAAATTGATCACTGCCATTGGTTTTCTTGCTCACTCCTCTGTTCTTATTTTCAGCTCTCTCTCTTTATGCGAAGACGAGAGTAGAATACAATTTTTTAATCGCTGAAAATGATCCCGCTCCTGTTAATGCACTTAAATCTCGTTCAAAAGACACTCTCGTCATGTAGAATGACACAATCAATCATCAGACACACAAGAGCCAATAGCATTTCACAACAACAAGGTTTTTAACATAAATGTTAATTGTGTGTGAATGTGTTAATGCAATGTTACCAGGTTACTTTGTAGAATTCTAACCTACTTTCTGTGGCTTACCCTCTCAAACTGTCCTTTTTGGGAATTCTGAAGGTGTCTCTTTAGATGCATTACTTTCTTGTAATCCTTAGTCCACAAATAGGCGACTGCCTCGGCCTGGCTGTTCATCTTCAGTTTCCCATCTCCTTCAATTTTAAATCCATTATTCGGTGTGCCATTTTTCAAATAATGGAAGGACACATTAATTACTAAAGTATGGGAACAGGATAAAGGTGAGTGTTCAATTACAGAATTAAATCAAGTTGCTGTTTAGCTTGTCAGTGCTGACAGAAATAATTTGGGTGAATTATTAAATGGTTCCACTGCTTCCCAAAATGGAACTGTAAGGTGTGTCTTTATACCAAACACACTGGCTTTCTACCCCAGTCAGATACCAGTCATTTTTTCCTTAATGGTAAATATGTGGTTTCCTCTTTCACCTCTCTATTAGCTTTGTTTGATTCCGAAAGACTGGACTCCAAAATTGAGTAAGGTAAAGCTTCTTTGATTATTTATGGCCAGATTTTCAAGGTTTTTTTTTTTTTTTGGTTAGTATGGTTCATTTACCTCCTTCTGGTAGATCCAGGAACTACACTGTCAGGCTGCAAACATGGTCTTTATTATTTGAATGCTTAATATCTGGACCTGTTGGCAACTCACAGTCCTGTTATGTAAAATGTGTTTATTCAGGGGCTGAAGTCATAGATCTGCAACAACAAAATGCATGGCTTCTGCAAGCAACCATATATCTTTTACATTATTTTATTTCAAATCAGTGTACAGACAACTTGAATCGCATGCTGCTTACAGGCTACAATTTCTAACAGGAAGAAATCCAGTCTCACACGAGAACCGTCTCAAGAATGACCTTGCGTAATTTTTATTGCATCACATGTGATCGGTTGTGAGACATCCAGTAGGCTGCATCTGAAATGGCATACTCAATGAGTAGGAACTTAATTTCAATAAGTACTTAGTTAACCCAAAAATTTTTCAAACTCTCCTGCCTTGTGTTTCACAGAAACTTGGCTGAACGACGCCATTCCAAGTTCAGTCTGCCGGGCTTTCAGCTGTTTAGAGTGGATCGCGACTCAGAATCATCTGGGAAAACCCACGACTGTGGGATGTGCTTCTTTCACTCAAGTAAAATCGAAAAATTTGCACTTTTACTTTTACTGAAGTAATGTTTTATAGTATGGATCTGTACTTTTACTCAAGTACTTGATTTGTGTACTTCGACCACCTCTGCCTGTTTGTAGACTTCAGCTCTGCCTTTAACACCATCGCCCCATTACTCCTCCAGCCCAAACTAACCCAGCTCTCTGTCCCTAGCTCTGTCTGTAATTGGATAAACAGCTTTCTGACACACAGGCAACAGCTAGAAAGAAAACAGAAGGAGACCCTCCAATCTCGTTAGTATTAAGACTATTCAGCATCAGAATCTGCAACGCCAACAATTATGCAGACTCAAAGTGGCCTTACTGAATATTAAAGCTTTGAATAGCAAAACGTTCTTTGTGAATGATCTGATAACTGATCATAAACTAGATTTTATGTTGTTGACTGAGACTTGGTTGAGTACAGATGGATCAGTCTCTTTAATAGAAGCTGCACCACAAAACTATAGTTTTAATTTTGTAAATCGTAATGGGGAAAAAGGAGAGGGGCTTGCTGCTGTCTATCCTAATTCTTTTAATTGTAAACATGTTGCACTTGGCACTTTCCCTTCTTTTGAGCACTTAGCAATTGTGGTGAATGCTCAGGTAAAAATTATGTTTTTAGTAATTTATAATCTACCTAAATACTCTAATGCTCTCAGTTCTCAGAACTGCTTTCTATATGTATTACTACGTATGATCAGGTTTTATTAACTGGTGATTTTAATTTGCATGTAGACTATGCTTCTAAAGAGAATGCTATGGATTTTATGCAGCTTTTACATTCTATGAATTTTACACAACATATCAGCAACAGATAACTGAGGACATACCTTAGATTTAGTTATCTCAAGAGGACTTAATGTAAACATTAGTTGTCACATTGACGTAGCAGTTTCAGATCATCAGTGCATATTTTTTTTAAATTGAGACTCCTATTTCTAAAATAGAGTTAGAACCCAATTTCATTAAAAAACGCTACATTAATGAAGCAACGGCTAAAAGGTTGCCTTTTCCCCCTGAGACATTAAATGTTGATGAAAAGGTGATTTATTTTAACAGTCATATGAGAACTACGTTAGATATGGTGGCACCTGAAGTTATCAACAAAAAAGTTTGCCGTAAGGCAGAACGTCTGTCAATAAATGGACCTATTAAAGTGCCCCTATTATGCCATTTTAAAGGTGGCTAATATTGTTTTATGAGTGTCTTAAAACAGGTTTATGTGTATGC
>JAUCNO010000236.1:16631539-16650972 GCA_032353835.1 Enteromius viviparus | reverse complement strand
ATGAGAGAGAGAGAGAGATAAGTAATTATCTTCCCAGGCTTCTTTGATCATATTTACCAAGGGTGCCAATATTTTTAGCCATGACTGTATCTATCTATCTATCTATCTATCTATCTATATATATATATATACGTATATATATATAAATTAAATAATAACAAGTTTATTTCATGTATTAATGAATCTCCATAGTATCCAACTGATATTGTTTCTAGGACAATGATAAAACAGTATACATGAAGGTCATTTTAAACGCAACAAATAAATAACTTTAACATTACCTTAAAAAAAAAAAACCTGCTGGATGTTGAACACAAATGCAATCACTGAGAGCAATGCATGTGTACAACTCGACTGTATACTACCTCTCCTATAGACAATACAAAAGAAGGGAGAACTGCGAAAGTGACATTTTGAGGTTATGTAAACAATTATTTTAAAATATACAGTAGCCTACTGATGTAGTTAAATGTGAATGATACTTTGTGAGTTCATATTTGACATCTATTGTAAGTATTTCAAAGATTAACCAATGCTATTTTTAAATAATGTAATTTCTGTTGTTCAGCAATCTCTAGCAGCTCAGAATCTCTGTATGATGCTGTAATTTAAATGTTAGCCTGTTTAATTCATTTATTTAATTCATTCTTATTTATTCATGTTATCGAAGTTATCAAAGTTTAAAACTGCAGTACAGCACAGCAAGGTTGTACTGAATTGCACTATTGTATTGAAACCAGCTTGCAGGTTCATGCTATGACAATCTCTTCTTTTCTACCCGTCCTTTTTCTACATTGTTCCATATTATGGTAATGTGAGTAACAATGAGACCGCTTGGCTTACCTTTGCGGTTCCATGACAAGCCATAATCTCAAACGAAACAAAATGGAAAACTGTCAGACTTACCAATATATGCTTACTATCCAAGATTATAGTTCACAATAAGGTTTTTGTGTTTTTGATTAATTAAAGCAGGTTTTTCCTATGCTTCCCCAGTGCAGCCTCACACAACTCCAGAAGTACATCTCCCACTTGAAAGGACCTTTCAGAATCAAGAAATAAATTAAAAAAACGATACATTTTGTGGATGCAAAAGGTTATGCTTAGCAGTTCATAAATCAATTGCCTTGAAAAAAGAGCTGGTTTTAAGCCTTTCTCCCTTGAACGCAAATGGAACCGTAATTGACAGAACAAAGTGAGGCAATTAACTATGTTTTCTTAAAGAGTGGATGTGGAACGGCATGGCCATTCATCACCATATGTCGGACTGGTGCTTCTATGAAAATATGTGGACTGGGGGTGGGGAGGTTATTATTATCGGCAAGCTTGGTCCTTTATTTCGCGGTAATAGTTAATGAAAGGATTGAGCTCTTGTCTCACTGTCTCAGTGAGATAACTAGTTTAAGAATCATCTTCTTTATTGAAATTTTAGAAAATTTTAGGCACTTTAGACATTGTTCTAACAAGAAGTAACTTTGCAACCATTATATGTTAACTTGGAGTCATCTATCGATCTATCTAGCTAGCTATCTATTATATCTACTATGTATGTATATGTAAACTTATTCTATCAACCTTAAACCCACCCTAACAGTCTACTCTGAGAGTTAAGGAGAACTTTCACAACTGCCATTAAGAATCTAACACAATTATAGATTAAGGACAGAATGTGGAACATTGTGGGGGATGATATCTGAAAAGCTGCTGTAGCTTAAAAGAACTTTAAATCTTTGGATCCTGATTTAACTGTGAATAATTTAGCAAAATTAACACTTCTGAACATCATCTTGACAGAACATATTGTTTTTCTGTATGCTTTATGAAAAAAAAAATGTCTCAGTTACGTTTGTAACCCTCATTCCCTGAAGATGGTATGATCAGGATATAACGGACAAATTGGGATCTTGCTTCGAGGGACCAATCTACTTTGTGTGTATAAAAACACGCCAATGAACAGTTGCAGCTGATCACAGCGTGAGTATAAATAGGCAGCTGATACAGTGCATCTTTAGGTTTTCGCTAAGGAGTCAAGCCGGTGACCCGGCCACTCAGTGGCATTACAGCACCATTGGCGATGGAATATCTCCATTCCCTTCTTCAGGGAAACAGAGTTACATACGTAACCGAGATGTTCCCTTTCAGTCGGTCACTCCGAGTCAAATCGATTATAAGCGACAAATTGGGATCCTTACTAAAACACCATGGACGCTGACGCTTCCTGTGTACTGCGGGAGTCTGCACTACCTATTCAGTAACTCTGGAGCACTAGGTTCATTGAACAGAGATGTACAGAAGTCCAGGCTTCCCGTAGGAGGTCTCAGGATAAATACTCACAACAACTGGCAATGAGAGGTCTCCTAAGTTGTGACATTGAGACGGCCCAGGGTGAGTCGTACCGCCAGCAACTCTAGATGCCACTGTAGATAAGGTTTTATCCAAACTTCTAACACTACATGCTCGTTGTACGTAGCCCACCAAATGGTTAATGGTTACCAACTGGTGGTGGAGGCATACGTGAATACCACAGCATGCCTGGAGACCTGCTCTAGGGAAACTTCTGCCCGTGGAAATAAGAGGTCTGACCATGGGGAGAAGATTTGGTGGCAGGTCACTAGAACCGTGCTCCGCCGTGAATCCAGTGCTGAAGTTGGCTCATATGAAGCAGCCCAAATGGCGTGACTGCTGCTGCTGCTGCCATATGCACTAGGAGCCTCTGTATTTCAGTGGGACCGCCATCCTGTCCTTGAATGTATTCAAGCAGTTCAACACATGCTGTCTGTTCGACCAAATCCGAATGAGGTGTCGTAACACCAAATTAATGTGTTTGCATAAGCCTGAGCTAAAATTAGCCAGTTGTCTAGGTAGTTGAGAAAGTGAACCCCTTGCTCCCAGAGTGGAGTCAGGGCAGTCTCTGCTACTTTTGTAAATACATACATACTGAGGTGGTGCTGTCAGCAGCCGGGTGGAGGCAGCAGCTGCACGCCGAGGCAAGATTTGTCTGATGGCCTCAGTCTGCTTCTGGGCATTGGAGTTGTGGTGGGCGAAGTTCTCCAAAGTGTCAACGAAGAGGCCGGTCTGAAAGCTTCTCCACAGGCCGTATAAGCACTACCAATCAGAGCCGACAAGTACCTTCAGGCCCAATTGCATCACTACCTACCGCTCCACCAGGAGGACCCCCGAATACCCATTAGCTGCGCCGCCGTCAAGGGTGGTGAAGGAAGACGAACCACTGGGATGGTTTCTGGCAGTGAAAGGTGCCATCCACGTCCTAGTGAGCTTGTCATGCACCTCCAGATAGAAAGGCACCAGGTTGGGGTGTAGCAGCACTAGCCACCCCCAGGTACCAATCGTCCAGCCTCGAAGGGTCCAGATGCAGTGGAGGCAGAATTTGACTCTCCTTCCAATGCAGCGATCGATATTCGGTCATTCGGGGGAGCACCAAAGGTAACAACTCGTACCCCTTGCGGGGGGCCAGGCTGCTCCAATGGCAGCTCCATTGGTAGCAGACCCCTGTGGAAGGAGGAGCTCTTGAAGAGGAATTCCTCACCGTCTCCGTTAGACCAGTCTGCCCTCTGTCAGAAGCAGCGCCTACCCGGCTTTCACCAGGGTGAACCCTAGATCTAAGCAGAGGTAAGGGTACCCTGCCCCCTTGTAGGTAGCGGAGTCTGGTCTGCAGCTCCACAATGGTCATCTTTCCACAGAGAGAACATGACTTATCTACATGACCACCTCAGCATGCTTCAAGCCCAGGCACATCAGGCAGCGATCATTACCATCACCCGGTAATGACCGCATCCAGAAATGCACAAGTGGTAAGTCATCTTTAAAAAGACGTGTCTTTACAAAGACGTACCACCCGTGAGCTGCTCTTTTAGCACACTCTTTAAGTGTAGCAGGTGTAGCCTGCTGTGGCAACCCACTTGACATGGGGACCACCGCCACTGAAGAAACCATCACCCCATCCAATTGTTCTTGTTCTTCGTCCAGAGTAGAACGGGGGGGTTGGACACATGAAGGTTCGGCTCTGAAGTGAAAGCTAAAGATGAACTGCATCAGCTGCCTATTTATACTCACACGGTGATCATCTGCAGCTGGATGCAATCACTGCCAGCTGATGTTTTTATACACGCGAAGTAGACTGGTCCCTTGAAGCGAGATCCCAATTCATCTGTCATATGTTTTACTTTTATTTTATTTTAATGCTTGAATTTTGTTTAATGAATAATGTTGTTGAATACAAAAATTACCGTTCTTGTTGTTGTTACATCCACACCAGGCTCCACCCTTACTTCCTCACAATGATCACTCTCCCCTGATTACTGATCACCAACTACTGTCACCTCCACCTGCAGTCACTCTCTACACTCATCACATACCACATAAAACCACACACCACCTCTCAGTCACTTTTTTTCTGGCAAAATCTCTCTCAAGAATTACCTATTATACTTGCTCTGTGAATTTCCCAGTGTTCTCCGCGATCACTGTGTTCTCCCCAGGCTCCAAGGAATCCATCTCTGTGTCTTTATCCTCTCCAAGTTGTGGTATGTGGTCATGGTTCTCTCTCTCCATCTCTGTGTCTCCATCGTCTCCCTACGTTCTCCAACGTTCCATCACTCATATAACCAAAGTCATTCCAATTACTTCCAACATCAGTTCTCTCCAAACGATTTTGTCTGCTGTGCAACCATATCCAATTCTATGCAATCCCTTCACAGAGCTCTGTAGCATTCTCTCCCAGCCCACCGGTCACCATCAGCCCTCCAGAACCAAATCCAGAGCTCATTCAAGTTGAACTTATACGCCTCACTCTGAATGAACAGCGACGATGGATGATGATAGGATTGTGTTTATATTGTGGCATTGCCGGACATAATACCTGAGAATGCCCTCGCCGTCCTTCACGCCCCCGTGGTGAGTACTATCCTTCCAATGCTCAAGAAAATCCCTCCATTTACCCTCATTATGTCTCTGTTACAGTTGCAGGCCTCATTGATTCCGTCTCTGCGGGGAACTTCATTGCGGGACATCTAGCCCACAATCTTAGGCTCAAAACCTCACCCATTGAAGTAGTGTATCGTATTCAGTCCATCACAGGGCAGCCTTTTGACAATCATCATGTGTGATGCAAGATGGATCCGGTGTACCTACAATCCTGTAGGATATAGTATCTGATCATAGACCACAGTTCATATCCAGGGTATGGCGCTCCTTCCTTAGACTCCCTGGGTGTGACCATTAGCTTTATGTCCGGGTACCATCCTCAAGCCAACGGCCAAACTTAGTTGGGGTGGTTCCTCCGTACCTTCTGCCATGGCCGCCAAGACTCCTGGAATCAGTATCTGGGCTGGGCCGAATACGCCCAAAATTAATTCAACCAAGCCTCCACCGGACTCACTCCATTCCAGTGAGTACTCGGATTCCTGTCCCCTCTCTTCCCATGGAATGGCGAACCATCGGATGTGCTGGCTGTCGATTACTGGTTTCTGGAGAGTGAGAGAGCCTGGGCCGAAGCGCATCACCTTCTGGGCAGTGCGCAGGCAGAAGACAACCGCTGATCGATGCCAATCCAAAGCCCCAGCGTATCAAGTTGGCCAGAAGGTGTGGATCTCCACTCCGGATATTTGCCTGCACTTGCCCTGTAAAAAACATAGTCCCATGTATGTTGCTTTCTTTTCTGATTGTGGAGGAGATCAACCCTCTCACCTTTCCAGAAAAGTACTTAATGCTCTTTGGCTGTAAAATTATGTTAAGTTAAATATTGACACATTTTGACCTGTAATTCTGTTCAATCCCAGCTGGCTGGTGAATTAGGTGATAAAACAACAAAACGTGCAAATAAATGACAATTCATGCTTAGTGAATACCCATTCAGACAGTATGTATGTATTTATTTATGTGTAATTTAATTAATTTTATTTATCAAATAATCCATTAGGCACATTTAGTTTGTTCACCCCTGAAATAAACTACCTCAATATACTCCAAAACTCCTAGTGATCTTTACAGAGTCATTTTCCCCAATGTCCCTCAGCCTTTCTTTCCTTACTACAGCACTTTGCAGATCTGCCAGGGTTAATAAAACTCTATTGTTTCCTCACTCTCACTCCTTCGTGTTCTTTGCTGGTTGTCCCTTGCCACGCGCTCTTTCCTGCGTGCAGCCCTGCCATCGCCACTGACCTGTGCTAAGCAGGAGATCAATAGTCAATTCCATTTTGTGGCCTACCTCTGACAGGTATTAGATAGGAGGGGATCAGAGGCTTGTAAGTAGCAAGAGCGTGAGTCTGAGCTTATCTGACCCCTCCTCCTCATCCTCCTCTCCTCCTCTGCTGCTGTCTCAGTCTGTTCTCATCAAGACAGCCATCAAGCGCACAGAGCTGCTTTCCCATTTCTGTTCGCTCAAAGATATGGGATGGTCTTGAGAGGATCCAAATTAGCATGTCCTGTGTGAAAATCTCACATGAAATCAGTGACGAAAAAAAAAACATGCTGTGACTTTTATTGGTCTGCACTTTCACTGGTCTGACACCTATGGAGCCATTAAAGAGACAAAAAAGGGGAAAAAATGAGATATGAAAAAGGAAAAATGCTAAAAGAAGAAAAGCAAGTTTCTTTTTACAGAAACTCTCTGGTCTGCATTTTCTCTGTGGTCCTGAGAAACTGCATTTGCTAACTGGCTAAACCACTAATGTTTATTGAATGTGATGCAATTCAGTTTCTCCATAAATCAGAACACTGGAAATTAGTTTTTAACCTGAAAATAAAAACATTTTTATTAGCTAAATTTTCTTGAAATTAATTGTCTATGTTTTATATGGTTTTGTAAAGTAAGATCTTTAAAGGTGCTATAGTAGAAAATGAAAGCATCTTAGTTTTGATATTCTGTTTGTTGCCACTACACTCATTACTCATTACATTACAGATTGTAGCAAAGCACTGAACATTATCAAATAGGAGAACAGACTGATGTCAATGTATAATGACGAGATTAAACTATTTATTTATCAAATGCAGATACGGTCTATGTAGTCAAGATAATGATAGTCGCTAGAAATGAGGTGTACCCATGCAAGCTTTATGATTAAATGTGACCCTGGACCACAGAACCAGTCTTAAGTCACTGGGGTATATTTGTAGCAATTAGCCAAAAATACATTGTATGGGTCAAAATTATAGATTTTTTTTTTTTTTTTTTTTTTAAGAAAACACTTAGGATAGTAAGTAAAGATCATGTTCCATGAAGGACAATTTCTTATTTTTATTTGACAATTTCTTACCAAAAATATATTAAAACTTAATTTTTGATTAGTAATATGCATTAATAAGATCTTCATTTGGACAACTTCAAAGGTGATTTTCTCAGCATTTAGATTTTTCTGTATCTCAGACAAATATTGCCGTATCCATCCAAATCATACATCAATGTGAAGCTTTTTTATTCAGCTTTCACATCGTGTATAAATATTAATTTTGGAAAATTAACACTTACGACTTTTGTTGTCCAGGGTCACAAATAAGGAACACATCTATATGTATGAAAATGTACCACACCAAGGACATTTTGTGTGCCCTTTCTTCTGAGAGTGTATTAGTGCAAATATTACACACTTCACCTTTAACACGAAATCCCACACCCATTGCTGTTTTAGCACATAGGGACCCCTTCTCTTTCAACACTTCCTGTTTCAAACCCACATCTGTCTCCAGCTTCCTTTCTGAAAAAATGCACAATGTTCAAGGAATGGAAACTATATTTATCTTCCAAGAGATTATCGGTAAAAGACTTTGACCACTGAGTCAGATGTTAACCTTCGAAATGAGGATTGGTTCCACACTTATTTCTCTCTTCAGAATGGCTCTCAGGTCAACTTTACTGTTAGAAAATGAATAAATACCTTATGGGGTTCTCTGCTTATAGGACTAAATATTAAAATAACATCATAGCATGTTTAATGGTTGAATCATAAAGGCTGTTTTCATCAATTACTTTTGTTGTTTTTCATGAAACTCAGCTGACACAGTCTCTCAATCTAGTTTACTAAAAAATAAATAAATAAATAAAATATTGTTATCACTGTCACACATCTCTTTAGGTGAGTTAACAACACTGTTACTAAATTACCTTTTACCAGTTTTAATTTGATGAATCTGACATTTTTTTTACATAAATTCACAATTCATAATGTTTGTTTTGAAGGTTTCTTGTATGCTGTCTTGTAAAGAGAACATGAAAGACAGAGAAAATCTTCCCCTTCCTCTTTTTACATTGTGCAACAACACTGTTTATTTCACAATAATGGAAGACGAGGTGATTTTGGATTTTTTTTTATTATCGTTTTCAACATCTTTTAACATTCCATATTTAAATGTGTGGACTGAGGAAAGGATGGACCATATGAGAAGCTATAAAGATATTGGAATTTATTTTATATATTTATTTATTTGCAAGCACAAACCACTATAGAAATGACACCAACAATTCTAGAGAAAAGAAAAACGGCATCAGCTACTGCATCAAGTTCCTGGAAGTAATTTGAGAGAAGGGCAAAAACACGTTAAAATAAGAAAAATACACGGAACTACATAAATGGAAAAGGAGAAATTGGCAACCTCATTTGTGTTCGCAGGCATATTAAATTGTGAGGCTGAAGCAACATGCCAGACAGTGACAAAAGAAATCACTATAAATATAATAACTGCTTTCTAGCAGGCGGGCTGCAAAGAACCACAGGCAATTAGCCCCCGCGAGAAGCCGCAATGCTGGGCGGCAGTCACACAGAAGAGAAGGCCTTTATGTGAGCCACTGATAAGCAGAGAATGGAGAAGAACTTTAATACTGTGGGTCTGCTTGTGTTTGCTGTGCGCTCTGAGATTGGCAGAACTCTATACCTCTGAGCTTGATTACATTGGTTTGACCCAATTGTATGTTGTAATAAGTAGCAGAATAAACTGGACAGCAGCTGAATTAACTCACCAACACTGCAGAAATCCTATATGGGCCTGTTACCATGCTATTATTATAATGTGCTGTAATATTACAGTATAAAAACAAATAATTTAAATTGCAGTAACTAAGTATATTTGAAAATATGTATATCTGACAGTCATACAATTATTTAAATTAATTACTTGATAAGCTTATTAATTATTACAAATGCTTGTTTTATGCTTCTAATTTATGACTGGCTTTTTGTTTTGCTGTCTCTCCTCTGCACTCCCGGTGTCGTTAATAATCAAATAGGCCCTCCGCCAGAATGGCTTGCACAAATGACTGTCAACAGAAGTGACAAAAAAGTATTTATTACATTTTTAATATGGATATATGTGAGGCACATTTTATTATGGATGTACTACTTTTGGACTGTTGAACAAAAACATCCACCCACTCCCATTCTAAAGTCTGGAAGAGCAATAATATTTTTTTTATATAACTTTAATACCCTAAAGAATAATATGATTTATTCGGCATCCGTTGACCCTTGAAGGTGTCTTCTCACAAAACATGTTTAGTCTATCTTTAAATTAGTCTATGTAGATTTTTGTCATTATCTCGCAATCAGGAGTGCCTTGTTTTTAAGACGTTATGTCAAAAAGAAGGTTATTTGTGTCTTTAGAGCACTGCCATATTTGATGAATGTATCCATGCTTATTAATGTTTTACTAATTTCATCATTACACAAAATTAAATTAAATAAACTCAAATTGTTAAAGTTTCCTCATAAATAAGGGTAAAAATGGTGAGCAGAAACTGACACAGGTTTCACAAGAGTCTGACATTTCCTGCTTCGGTTTGTAGTTGTGGTTCAGGATGGTAAAAACGAAATGCCACGTAAGGACTGACAGCAGTGACTCTTTAGTCAGAGCAAAGGAATCGTTTTCAGAACAGCAGCTGGATTTTTTTAAAGAAGAGCTTAACTGCGCACCAGACCTCACTGGGAAGTAAATACACAGAAGTTTAAATGTGAATCAGAGAACCTACAGATGCAGAACACATCAAAGTATGTATTTGATTCATATTTATATTTTCACCCCTAATTACTTATTAACAAGTCATTTCTGAACATGTTTTAAACAGTTAGTGTTCTTCCGAATATAAATGTATGAGAAAAAATTTCAATTAACATTGAATTACTTTTCTGAATTAACTATTTATATATTACATTATTGGTCAATAATTATATTGTATTGTTGTTATATTACTTTGAAATTTCTGTTTTGACTAAAAACTTAGATTTCTTATCATTTTCATTTCAGTTTCGTCAACCCACTTACTTTCTTTTTGCAAATTTTCAGATTGCATATTAGGTCTTGTCATTTTAAGACTTGTATTTTTCTGAAATGGTAACAAGATTTCACTTGTTTTTTTTATGTTTTTTTTTTCATTTTTTTTTTTCAGTCGTCATAACCATGGCATCTATCTGGCCTGTGCTTGCACTGTGGATATTTTTTAATGCCTTGATAACAGGTGAAATTACATTTTTACTAATTTCATTATATTATTTTTTATATTATTCATTATATAATGTCATTATATTGATATAGATATACTGTTTAGACAAAACCAGCCCAGTCTCACAGCAATTCGTACATATTTTTTACACAGTGGCTAATTCGTACCTCACTCCGAATTTATACGATTTTTGCAAAATCATACATATTTTACAAGCTGCTCATTTGTATGAATGACTTACACGTAACCCCAACCCTAAGCCTACCCGTCACTGGGGTTTAGACAAATTGAGTGAGGTCGTATGAATTTGTATGAATTAGCACGAATTTGCCACTTTGTACGAATACATACTAAATAGTTATGAGATTATGTTGGACAAACCAGTTTTTGTGGGGGTTTTTGATGTCGCACAAGTATTACACATTTTGAAACAGGTTTGTTGGAGGATGTTGTCAGGGATATATCACGCAATGCTAAGTCACAAGACTTCTGTAATAGATTGATTTGTTGCTAGCTAGTTTATAACTAGAGCCCAATGTCTTTTTGCTGAATTCCCTTATGAGTATGATTTAAAACAATGATGTTAAAATCCCACCCATTTATTATCTGCAGGGATTCAAGCATCATCATGTGCTACGATTTACACTCCTGCTTTAGTGGTGCCCACAGGATCACCCGTGTCAGTGTCCTGCTCCATCAAGGAAAACTGCACACTGACCAAAGGAAAAGACTTTCGTGTGGCATGGAAAATTAACAAGAATTTTGCACCCAGCCATCTCTCTTACCAGGAGAGTAACAGGACGTATAGTGTAACAATCCCTAGTCTACCAGACACAGAGACATCCATTGCTTGTGCTGTATGTGACGAGAAGAACTGCCAAATTGTCAGTGGAGTGCAAGTGATATCAGGATGTGAGGATATTTTATATGATTATAATTTAGTACTTCTGTTACTAATTACTTAATAACTTAATCAGGGTCCATATTAAATATATTATGTTGAACGAAAACAAGGAATTGAGGGGTAGATGTTTGTGCTGATTGTTCAACCAACAAAACATTTATTTAAAAGACTGTATTTCTGTCGTTTATATCCTTTTTCCCATTTGAAAATTTCACATTTATCTACAGAATGTATTCCAAGTAAAAGTTCACCTGACTTCTGCCCCTTTTTTTCTTTTCTTTTAAAGATCCTCCATCCATTCCTAAAAACCTGAGCTGCTCTTTGAATATAACAAATGGATTGCTGTGTCAGTGGGATGCTGGTCATGCAAATCTTCATACAAACTATACCCTTCAGATTTTTAGGTAATAATTTCTGCAGACATTTTCAGAAATGTGGCTTGTTGATGGATCAATTTCGTAAAACATTCACATTTTATTAATTGACAGGAAAAAACAAATTCTAATGTAGGCTATTATTATAATTATTAAACTAGAGTAAATAACCATAGTCTTAAAATAAATTATTATATAAAATGATTAAATATTACCAATTCATTGACTTTGTGAAATTATTTTTTTTATGTTCATTCTAAATAAATCTGATTGATGATATTTAATCTTTTCCAGGGTCATGTTAAACAAGGTTATATCTGAAAAACATAGCATCCAACATGGAGAACATTCCTACATTATTCCAAGGGGATCTTATAGATTATTAACAGAAGTGGAGATAAATGTGACAGCAGTGAATGTCTTAGGGAACGCAACTTCTAAAACCCTGAGGCTAATCCCAATAGAAACAGGTAAGAAGAGCAATGAGCTGTATTCCTAAATTAAGAATTAAGAACGAATGTGGATGTAGCTGCTTTAACCAGACTGTGCTTTAATTTAGAAATCTTTATTTTCATTCAGTTTTTAGTTTTGTTCAGTTTTTTCAGTTGCTGAATGTGAATACGAATTAAGATGTTGAATTTGAATACGAATATAACGCAATAGATAGAATGGAATGTAAGTTTTCATTTTGTGCTACTAAACTTGTTTGCTTTTATTCAAAATGGAGAAAACAACATTTTATTTATTTAAAAAAAAATGCCCCTCTGTCTTAATAGTACAGGGAAAAAGTACATTGTGATCAAAATGCCACATAATCAACTAGAACTCAATGTTTCTGAATTAATCTCTTTGAACATCACAAAAATCTAAATCTTAATATTTACATTTTACGTATGTTAATAACGTGTTAAATAATACTTATCTATTATTTTGTTGTACTAATTGTCATGAGTGCCCTCGTACTCATATCATCTCACCTCCCTTGGATTAATTTCCTATGGACTTCATATCTAGGGGTGGGAATCTTAAAGCACCTCACGATCCGATCCGATTCCGATTCTGGGAGTCACGATGCGATTCCAAAACTATTCTTGATCTACTTTATTTATGCCAATTAATTCTTCTGCTGTGCAAATACATCTTTACAACTTTAAATCTTAACCAACGTTGAAGTTTTTATTCTTTTTGTTTATATTTGAGATATCTGTTTGAATCTTGGTTTCACAATTCAATTCAATAAGATTATTATTATCAACACAAAGGCCCAGTTTCACAAACTTGACTTGGCTTAAGCCAGGAATAGGCCTTAGTTAAATTAAGATATTAATGCTTCTTTTACAACATTTTAAGATACGTATGTCAGAGCAAGATATTTTCAGTTGAGACAGCTTTAAGTCTGTGACTAGCTTAAGCCTTGTCTGTGAAACCAGGAGAATATCACATTCTCATTCAATATTACAACACATGGTTAACTTTTAAATCAAATTTATTATGTGCAATTTTTTTTAGCATTATATAAATAGGCTGCTCATTACATAAACAATCTATTATTTTAAAAAGTGCTGTTTGAGAAATAGTTCTGACTTTTAATAGTTGGATTTTTAATTTTCTCCTCTGAATTATTACTGATTATATCATATACAGTGGCAGCTTTAACAGACTGCATTCAGACTAATGCACAGATTACTACGATTCTGTCTTGCCTCTGTGGTTCTGTTTGCTGGTAATTTGACCTTGTCTGTGTATTCGCATACCTCCGCTCACCTCATTACACTAACAAAGTCAGAACTTTTTTTAAGTTTTTTTTTTTACTTCGGAAAATTCCTTTTTATGTCATTCCATTTCAAGTTCCAATTCATATTAATGTGATTATATTTAAATTTTAATATTATGTGTAGTGGGTATAAGGCAGGGGTGTCCAACCCTGCTCTTGGCGATCGACTGTCCTGCAAAGTTTAACTCCAACTCTAATCAAACACACCGGAAGCAACTAATTATGTGTTTTAGGATCGTTTGGAAATTAAAGGCATGTGTGTTTAATTAGAGTTGCCCCTTGATCTAAGTCAATTGTACTGTAGCAATCATCTTTTACATTTGTATTTGTTTATTTATTTTAATGCAAAAATATAAGATTATAGTTGTTGATAATCCTGGTGCTGAAAGTTGTATGTGTTGTTTAGTTCATGTATAATATTTCAGCAATATTCGACCCTCCTGAGATTAAAAGGATTGAAGAAGATGTGCTGGGCTGCTTTAATTGTAGCTGGAGTCTTGCAACATCTCAGCAATGGTTGACAACAGCCATCAGTTTAGAGTTCAGACTGAAAACAATAAACAGCCAGCAAAATAAAGAGATGGTAAGCGATTGCTTTTCACATAAATGTTTTATCTTTAACGGCACTGTTTGTGTGTTTTTCATAACACGTCTTAAACATTTACTCCACTACAGGTTTTGCTCTTTAAACAAAAACAAAGAAGCAAAATAAATGTATGTGGCCTTTTTCCTGGGACAAATTACAGTGCCACAATGCGAGTGAAGTATGGTCCATTGAGTAAATGGAGTAAATGGAGTGATCCGAAAATAGCCAGCACACTTATGAAGGGTAACATCTTATGTTAAATTATTGGGCAACATTTTAGTTTAGGGGATTATTTCTCATTAACTAGTTGCTTATTAGCATGCATATTACTAGCACAATACCTGTTTATTTTTAGTACCTATGAAGAATATATGAATTACTTATTATGCAGTACCATATTTTGAGAATTGGTCCCCAAAATAGGACACGGTTTGCCAAACATTTTTACAGGAAATGCAGGGGCTTCATGAGTTCAAAAAAAGCTACGAATTACTCAAATCACAAAATGGCTTATTAAAACAGATTAAGTTGCAATTAAAATTGTGATATGTCTTGAATTAGGCATGAATTTCAGATCTCATAAGCTTGTGATTTAGCTGTCACAGTCAGCAGGAAGAAACCCAATTGCAGAGGAAGTCATATATTTATTGGAAGCATAAGTTATAATGAGAGAATAAAGTAAAAAAAAAAAAGGTAAAATAAATACCTGTGTTTAGACTAATATGAACTAAAATACAAAAATCAAAGCAGTTCAAGACTAGAAACAAGACTGATAAATCTGAGTTAGTATTACAAATAATAAAAGGATGATAATGGAGAAACAAAACCTTCATTATTTATTGTATATGAGCTTGTTTTCTTATGGAAAAGCCTATCCATACCCCTGCCCTATAACCCCCTTACACAAAACTTTCTGCATTTTTAGATTGTCAAAAAACTGTATGATTTATAAGCTTGTTTCCACATAGGACCCTAAAAATGTCCCCACAAAGACAAGGATTTTGGATAGTGTCCGCATAACATAACCAAACACACACACAGTAATTGTCAAAAGAATTGTCATGAAATGAGGGCCATTAATATTTCTGCCAAAGTTTTGTCTTGAAACATATACAACAATATCTGTGCACAAATATTAAATAGTTGTAACCTTTTTGTTCTTTCAGCTCCAACTGGTGGCCTGGACACATGGCTTAAAGTGTATGATCAGAATGCACAGCTCTACTGGAAGGTGAGAGTCAATCTGACAGTCCTAACCAGGCAGTGATTGAATGATAGATATGTGATATGTTATATATGCTAGTTATGTTGTAATGAAATTGTGGGGATTAACTTGGGAGCCCCAATCACCACTGGCTTCAGGAGAAATTATTGTCTGCCTTCCACATCTTCACTATCCTCGATGGTGGGGTAGCTTGGGGGTACGTTGACATTCTCCAAGTGGAGAGTGCAGTTGCAGTGCTGTACCCGCAAAACGCCACCACTTGTCCTCGCCTGCTGTCCAAAGCCTGTAAGCTGCCAGCCTCTCCCACACCCAAAGCTTGCAGTGGTTCAGGTCAAGCTGCTTCTGCTCTGCATGTCTTGGCTTTCCTAAAGAATATTCCCTAGGGACAAAGAAAGTCGCAGACGAGTCCCTCAGGAAGGCAATGTCCATACTTGTGAGCCAAGAGAGCCATCTAGGGCTCAACCTTGCTGAGATGAGCATTGTCGACAAAGCGCACTTTCTTGATGCTTTCAACTCCCAGGCTGGACTGTTTGATGACACTTTTAGGACTGTGCCCAGTACTTCTCGGCAGTACAGAATGCAGACCAGGGCCATTCAACACATGGGCACAGAGGCATGTGGGAAGTTGCTCTTTCACAATGTTGCTCCTTCCCCCAGAGGAGAGCCAGATGGAAAATCTACCATTCTGTTTTATTTCTGTTCCGCCACTGCCTCAAGGGCCAGTGATAACCACAATGTCAAAGAAAGAGCAATTTCATTTACTATAGGTTTTCACACTTGAGGGCTGACAGTGTGATTCACTGCCTTCTCATTCTCATCCATGATTCCCCCTCTTGTCAGCAGCCAAGAGACTGCAGTTTGGAGATGTGATGCGTCTGCATCAGGGCCATGCACAGACCTTTTGAGGGGCATGTGCTGAAACTGAAAAAGAATTTACAGTGGTTACAATTGGGGCATGCAGTTTCTAACTGCAGTTTTAACTAAAACTGCAGTTAGGCAATCAGCTTTGGCTAATGTTTGTTTTATTAGAACACATTCACATACATTGGTTAACTGTGTTTGCGATCAAAAATAATAAAAGTTTTCAAGTTGTTTTTTTTTTTTTTTAATGCAACATTATTAGATTAGTAAACCATGTTTTTCTATGTTTATACAAGTGAAGATAAGCGGGGAGTATACAATACTAGATTTTTTTTTTTAATCTAGCACCGCAAACTTTAACCTACCATGCTGTGTAACCATAGGCTATATAATAGGATGAAATGTTAATAAATTACATCTTTTAATTTACATTCATCAACACATTCAGAAGACAGCCATAAAATCAAAATAGAAATTTCTTATAATATATTTTGCCTAGCTGACAAAGATCCCTCGGTTGCTTTGTGTCAAACTCAAATGCAGTTACACCGCAGGTTTTTGACCAGCGAATGTGTGGTATTTGTCCAACATTAAAACGACAACTTCACATTACATCAACATCACACCGGTGTAGTGATGCATTGTATGAACCTTTATAGACATACTAGTTTTTATTTAATAAAGACACAGTTGCACTTATTCAAACAACAAGATATTTTACCTTTACAAGACGAAGACGTTCATCTGCTTCTGCTCTATGACTCTGACTGCTATAACGTAAGTTTGCACTGCTCAGGGGGCGGAGTTGTGAAGTTTGACTGCCAGTTTGAGCAGTTCTAAGAAATACACTTTTTAATACCTTTAATTGGTAAAATATTGGTTAAAAAGACAAACAAACATAAAAGGGTTACCAACAGCATTGATTTATTAAAAATCACTTCCTAGTGTAATTACAAAAAGGGGAAGGGGCTCTGCACAGGTTGAGCCCTACCTGTGCATGTGCCTGGTCTGCATGCATCACTGGCCAGTCCCCCAGGGACTGCAGATGAGTCAGAACAAGATTCTTTCTGTACCATTCGGTTCTACTCCCTTCCACTGTACGTCCTCAAGTATGAAGATTATGCATTTGTTGCCACTTGCACTGTGTTTGGGAGCATGGCTTGTGCTGTCAAATCCGTCCTGCTGACTAATCCTCACAATTCGACTCGGCGATGTGATTCAGTTCGCCAGGTTACCCAAGTTCAACTCCATCCTCAAGACTTTGGTGGCCCACATGTTTTGCAAGAGGAGATTTCCGTCCTTGGCAAAGGATGCAATCGGGCCTGTTCTTCCAGCCAAGATCAAACCCAAGTACGATGACTTCGGCCGATCCTGGATCTGTGAGTCTTGAATTGGACACATCACAATTTTCCGTTCAAGATGTTGACAGAGAAGATTCTTCCAGCTCCAGGATTGAAGGACACTTACTTTCATGTCTCGATTTTTTTCTCAACAAAGACCATTTTTATGGTTTGCGTTTGAGGGTCAGGCATGGCAGTAAAGGGTCCTCCCCTTTTGGATTTCCCTGTCTCTCTGTGCATTTTGTCACATTACAGGAAGCAGGCATCAGGATCCTCAACTATCTTGAGCATGGCCCATTTGTAAGAACAGTTGGGTGATCACCGGCACCCCAGACAGTTGGGGCTTAAGTTAAGCTGAGAAAGGAGCAAGCTCTCCCTTGGGCAGAGATTCTCTGTTCTCAGTATGCAGTTAGACTCAGTTGTATGATAGTGTGTCTCGCACCTGAAACTGCCAGTTGTTCCAGGTAGGTTCTACCTCAGAGACAAATTTTACATATAGTTCTGGTCCAGGCCTGGGCCAGTACATATCAGTATCTTCTTATGTCACCAGTCATCTATTTATACCCGCGTTTATAGAGAGTGGCTCAGATACGTCGGAGGTGATTGGGGCTCAAAAACCTTTTTTTATTTTAATGTCAATGCTAATTAAATCTCAATTTTAGCCCTCAGAAAATTTTCGTGCCAATGGGTGGAATTTGTCCTACATTGTCGAATCAGAGAAACCGAAAAAGACTTTGTGTACTGTACAACAAAGCAACTGCTTTTTTAATCTCACCGAGAATGCTGAAAAGATTTACCTGAGAGTTACTAACACAGCAGGGAGCTCGGGTCATACCGAAGTGCGTGTGTATCGGAACAAAGGTATTTGAGTGCTGGAAATGTAATATTTCATACAGGTGCTCTGTTCACACTAATGAAATGCTGATGTTTGATAACTGCTTTCTATGCTGTTTTAGGGCTGGGCTCTATCTCTAAATTCAGGGTTCACCCCCAGTCAGAGACATCTGTCCTGCTCATATGGGGGGGGACACCAGCGTCCCTCAGTGTCACAGGATACGTGCTTGAGTGGAGATGTCTTTGTGAGACGCCAGGCCTGTCCTTCACTCATTTGGACAAAAACATTTCCAGTACTGTACTAACAGGTGTTTATTTTTGATGATAATTAATAGTAACTGAGCAAATGAACAAAGATTTCGGAAGAATCATGTGACAGTGAAGACGGGAATTTTGCATTAGAATTATATATATATATATATGTGACTGATTCTATAGTTGCAGGTACATTTGGTGTCAACAAGGTAGAGTAACAATGCTGACAATAGTGTAACAGAATCTCACACACATATCTCTCAGCATGACCAAAGCCGTTGAGATAAAAGCCTCTGAGCATGACAAAATTTCTGTTTTTCGTCTCTTAGGTTTTAAAACAGACGGATTTTCAGCATAGCGCGAGATTGCAAGCGTCATTACAGTGTAAACTGATGGACATTCATAATCATACCTAAAACAGAAAACTAATAGAAAGAAATAATATTCCCTCCACACATTGGAAATGTCCAAGTTAACTGTAGGCTTTAAAAAAGACACAACAAGAAGCTTTTATTAGACAAGGAAGGGTGTGGTCTCAAAATTAAAGATGAAAGATACATCATAATGCCAGCAGGGGTCAGTCATACTTCATTACATAAATAAATAAATGAATAAATAAATAACATTTACTTTTGCCGAAATACATAAAATACAGAACAGTTTTATGGTGTTAGTGATTAGTTTATGTGGCTAGGGGGGGTTGGTAAGGTTGTTGCTTAGTGATAAACAGAACCGTCGAGTGAAGCGGGCAATTTTATATATATATTAGTGCTGTCAACGGATTAATCATGATTAATCACATCAAAATAAAAGTTTTTCTTTATATAATA
>JAUCNO010000236.1:16602481-16613093 GCA_032353835.1 Enteromius viviparus | reverse complement strand
TTTCTAGCATTCAATAAACACTGTTAAACTTACCTTTTGTCTCCTCCTCCTTACTGCGAAAGCAGCTGAGCGTTACATTAATAGTTATTATAGTAATTGTTATTATAATAATTATTTAATAAAAAATGTAAAAAAAAAATTAAAAATCCATTGGATATGGGAAGCAAACTCAGGTTGTCCCGTGTGCTGATGCTGTAGCCAAACCGCTACAGTGTTTCAGACCGTGTTTCAAAGCAAATGTCAGCTCTCAAACTTTACTTGACTTAAAAATGGAAACATTTAAAAAAAAAAAAACATTTGTTACTAATGTTTGGGTGCCCGCCAAATATCTACTTGTCACAAATTTTTGACAATTATCCCGGATAGCTCAACCACACAATACACCGTTACAAGGAAAAAGACAAAAAGATCCATTCTGGGTCTCATTTTTTTTTCTCTTTTTTTTTTTTTGCGATGTAGAGTACATTGTGTGTTAAGGGGAGTGTTCCCTGTTTCGGCTGATTTAATTAATGCAGCCTAACAATCCTTTAATGGATTTGATTAATAAATGTGTGTTAAGTGTAAGCCAGAGTAAAGAGATATGTATTTAACCTATATTTAAACTGAGTGTGCCTTCCTCCCGAAAAGTATTAGGTACCAGAGTTTGGGTGCTAAATAGGAAAAAGATCTGCCACTCGTAGTAGATTTTGATATTCTATTTTATCAAATGGCCAGTGTTTTGAGAACGCAGCAGTCGTGGAGGACTATAATGTAATAAGAGCTCGCTCAAGTACTGAGGAGCTAAGCCATTCAGGGCTTTTTTAAGTAATTAACAAGATTTCAGTTTAAAACGTTTTACTTCTTGCCAAACCTCTTTGTTTCTCTCTTGCACAAAAAACTAACAAAGTGCTACAACAAAGATCACAACAACCTAAAGTTGAACTATGAAGCCAGGTATTTGTTTTGTATCTGAGAGAACCTTTTAATTCTTCCTGAGCTGGAGGGGATTGCAGATTTGCACTTTTTATGTTCTGATTTCTGAGGTGACAACAATATGTTGTTTGCACAATTCAGTTACAGACTCTCTTTCCTGCTTTCCACTACAAACTTGTTGCACTACTTATTACAGGGGATGGTCGTTACTAAGAACTTTAGAATTTCCCCACTGTGATCGAAAATTCTTGTAATGCATTATTGCTCAACACTGCATTCTAATAAGCCATTAAGCACTGATTGAGCGTGATGATAGGCCTAGAACTTACCAAACTTAAAGTGTATGTGTCTTTATTCAGAGCCACAATTACTAAAAGCCATTGTGTTCGCGCAGAGGAGAATAACCTGTTTGGTGAGGGTTATCTAACACAATGAATCGAAAAAAAGAGAAAAACACAAAGATCTATGAAGGTCAGATAAAGCTCTTTTGAAAAAAAGAGAAACAGGCAGTCTAAGTCTAGTACTCTCTGGTACTGTATCTATAGTGTAATTCAAACATGGAAATGCTTATGTTTTGTACCTGTTGTCATGTTTTAAAGATATCAGTTATGATATTGTATTGCCTACTCTTTACAGTCTTCACTGCTGCTGCTGCTGCATACCCAACATTTTTATGTTATGTTTATTTTGGTCTCCTACTGCAGGATATGCAAGGGAATTTGGCCTTTGTTTTCTCTCCTTTCTGTCCTGTGCTTGGACCATGGTTTTAATTTTAATAATCGCCTTGGTGTGCTCAAAATTGTAAATATGAATTAAAATATACTTCAGAGCATTTTACCCATAATCATTTCTAGAAGTGTCAATAGTTTATTTCAGCGGGATCATTCATAAAAAGATTTCCCCCTGTTTTTAATTGTTTTATAGTTCAATGAAAGATTTGTTGTTGTTGTTTTTTTTTAATAAAAAGATTTATCAGATTTGTATTATTTATTTACTTGGCCAAACTTCATATAACATCAGTAGGAGCAGAGCGTGAAAGTTAGCACAGCTGTAAATAAAATATTGCAATTCCCTTTACATATATCAGAGAAATATGTCAGAGTTCAAAAGTGGACAAATTGTTGGTGCGTGACTTGCTGGTGCATCTGTAATCTCTGAGAGGCATGATATTGAGAGACATGGTGTGTAGGGTAATGTAAGTACAGATATGAAGTATACACCACATCCAGCAGGAGCAACTGTTGACAAAAGAGATTATCTGATTCCCATTGTCCTCTATTTAAAATGAGGATAAGAGTTCATTGAGCAAAAATGTGGAAAAAAAAATATACCTATTATTTTAAGGTGTAGGCTTATAATACACTTAAAGGTGCTCTTTTATTTCCTTGTTGGACAACCAACCAATCATAGTCCTCATAGCAACAGGGTCAGCCAGCTTGCCTCAACAAGCTTTTGTCTTTTCCTCACACAGAGCTCTTAGATTGTTATTAAATTACTCTAAAACTCCTACATAGATTTTTTAAAGCTAAATTAGGTTATTTGAAGCTTTAAGAATTCCCAGGAAATTTAGACCTGGGAGTGCACTTACACTTGAAGAGTTTGCACTTGATCATTTGCCTATACTTACATATTTTCAGTATTTGACACAAATGTATAAGTGGGTGTGAAGACAGCAAGTTAGAGTAGAGAATTTGATTTCATTAAGAGACAATTTAAAATAAGTAAAAATGTAAGATACGTTTTTTACAGAGCTTCATTAGCACATTTTGATTTGTCAATACTTTTCAAATGTGGCTAATGTAATTGTTGGTGTAATATAAAACATTGAAACAAGTTGCTTCTTTTTTACACTAAATCAATTATTGCCATTTTTAATCTTGTGATCTTGTCATATTATAGCTATATATTATGTAACATCTATTAATTTAATGCACACTGGAAATTTGACTTGACATCTCATGTTTTCCAGGGATTTCCTGACAATACTTAATTCTCAAACTCCTTATGATATTGTCACTAAATTTGCTTTAATGGTAAAGTGTTAGTTTATTTTAGTTTAGTTTAGTTTTTGTTATGTACTTACTTAAAACTTAAAATACGTGTCAGGTTGCAGTTTGGTCTGAAAAGAAGTATGCATTTTGATATCAGTACATGGATATCGGTTGGAGTCCATTTGCAGGCTTTTATTCAACCTTAGATCTTGGGCAAAGGTTCCCGCTGCTGTCTTCCGGAGAGAGCCACAGAGGCGCGACTTATGACATTGTATTGGGATAAGACATTGTATAGGGAGGATCAATCCTTCTATAAAAATATTTGTACCAAATGTTTCAACTAGACACTGTACCCGTAGGGATCAACGGAAGCCCCTTGCTACTGGAGGGAGCCACTGCCACTGCAGTTCCACCCCCAGGGGGAAAGAGTAGTCCGCAGAGACGGGCCGACACGAGAAGGGAAGACACGAGTTTACCATCTGGGAAACTTTCTCGTGGAGTCACCCTCGCAAGAGATTACCCTTGGGCAATCAGGCATGTGGTCACATATCCTAGTACAGGGGCTGACCTTCCGGGCTAAGCTGGGTACTGGGCCTAGCGCCAGACTGCTCCGTCCCGTCGGACCGCAGTTGGTGCTTGGAGGATGCTCGACCAGGGTCAGTTTCAGAAGACACGTCTGGGAGAGTAAAGGCACTCGCATCCCCTATGAGGGGGAATGGCGCAGCAAGGAGGACACCAAGCGATCTAATCTATCTGTTTTGCAACAGGTTAGAAGAGACCGGTACAAACCAGAAGTTGTAATACTGTGCAAAAGTATTTGGTGTCGCCCAGCCCGCAGCTCAACAAATATCTGCTAGCGAGGCCCCGTGTGCCAACGCATGGGAGGAGTGGAGTGAGCGCGTATCCAGGCTCACCTGAGAGTAGGCCGGCCTGAATACAAGGCACTCTTCGCTTACCGAAGATGCTTGGAGGTCCCCGACCCTCTTCATGGAAGTGAGCGCGATCAGGAGTGCTGTCTTAAGAGACAGGTATTTAAGCTCGACTGAATCCAGCAGCTCAAAGGGACCCCTCTGAAGGCCTGCTAGCACAACAGAGAGGACCCAGGAGAGTATCAGCGGGGCGATCTTGGAGGGATTAACCACCATGCCCCCCTCATGAACCTCACGACGAGATCATGCTGTCCAATGGCCTGGCCATTCACTGCATCGTGATGGGCTTCTATGGCAGCCACTAGGGATACCGCGATATTTTAGTAGCCTATTTGAGGCATTAAACTTTCATTTTGCTTAAAATGGGCATTTTCTGTGTATTAAGCGCATAGACAATGAGGCGATGGTCAGAAGTTTTCAAGACTAGTGATGCGTCGTTGTGACTCTGGAAAAACGAATCGTCTTATGGGAGTGATTCGTTCAGTTGCACATAGCTCAGGCTGCATAGGTTAAGCTTATGGGGCTTTCACGTGATGAACGAATGACTCAAAAAACCTGAAGCCTCGAGAGACAAACTAATCTATTCTATTTTTGGATCAGGCTGCATATGTTAAAGTTACGGGGCTGTCACGTGAAGAACAAACATTATTTTTTAATAATAATGAAACACAGACTATTTTAAGTAGTTTAAAGTGTTAAGGTTGAATAGTTTATTTAACCCAGTGGTATTGTAAATGTTTAGTGTAAGCTTAAAGTGTTCTCTTATCTGTTTGATACTGCACATTGTCATGCTACCTCACCAATTATTGAAATGGACAATTGTCCACCACTTAGTGATACAATTTGTTATTTTTGTTGTTTGTTCTGATGGAGTATTTAGAAAAAAGTATTTTCATGTTGCTGTCAATATTTTTTTTTAATAATGTTCATGTTTATATTTCACTTTATTCTTAACTTTTTATATTGTCGTTTTTTTTTTGGCCTTGAAAAATAAATGTTGTGTTTTGACTTTGAATCTGCTCCTTTTCTTACATTTAATATTGTCTCTGTACCTTAATAACTTGAAATAGAAAGGGCAAATGACCTCCCGCTATTGATGTATCGAAACCGAACCATTACCGTGGCCAGAAAATCGTGATACAAACCAAAACGTGGACTCACTGTACCGTTGCTTTCCTAGCAGCCACATACACTTTCAAAGTGGAGGGTGACAGCCTGTGCTCCAACTTTTTTTGCAGGAAGGAAAGCACTACTCCAATCATGCATGATCAGGGGTTCTTTACACGAGCAGAACACCAGTCAGCGAACAGACGCCACTTCAAGGCATAAGCTCGCCTCGTAGAGAGGGCTCTTGCTTAAGTGATCGTGTTACCCACTGCGGGTGGAAGAACACTTCGGTCTGCCGTGTCCCATCCAGGAGCCACACATGCAGGTTCCACCGTTCTGGGCGAGGGTGCCACAGGGTGCCGTACCCCTGAGAGAGGAGATCCTGCCTCAGAGGTATGCGCCAGGGAGGAGCTGTCACGATGAGCATGAGTTCTGTAAACTAGGTCCGGGTGGGCCAGTATGGCGCTACCAGCAGGACCTGTTCCTCGTCGTCCCTGACTTTGCACAGTGTCTGTGCGAGTTGGCTCACTGGGGGAAGGCATACTTTCGTAAGCCTTATGGCCAGCTGTGTGCTAGTGCATCCTTGACGAGGGTCCCCTCGGTGCTGGAATAAAACCACCGGCAGTGGGAGGACTCACGGGAGGCAAACAGGTCTACCTGTCCTTCCCCCGAATTGACTCCAGAGTGGGGTAGGTAAGTTGTTGTGAAAGCGCATCGCCACACGATTGAGCTGGCAGGCCAGCACTGACTGAGCGTGTTCCTCTGTGAGGTGCGCTGTCATACTCACCGAGTCTAACTCCACAACGAGAAAAGAGATTCTCTGCACTGGACAGAGTTTGCTCTTTTCCCAGTTGACCTGAAGCCCCAACCGGATGAGGTGCTGAAGCACCAGCTCCCTGTGATCGCACAACTGCTCTCGCGAATGGGCCATAATGAGCCAGTCGTCGAGGTAATTGAGGATCCGGATGCCCACTTCCCTTAACGGGGCAAGGGCACACTCCACGACCTTCGTAAATGACAGGGAAGGCCCGAAGGGGAGGACCCTGTACTGCCATGGTCGACCCTCGAACGCAAACCATAGAAACGGTCTGTGTTAAGGGAGAATTGGGACATGGAAGTAAGCATCCTTCAGGTCGACCGCAGCAAACCAATCCTGGAGCTGAACGCATTTGATAATGCGTTTCTGCGTCAACATTCTGAACGGCAGTCTGTGTAAGGTGCAGGTCCAAGATGGGCCGGAGGTGGGCAGGTCCAAGTAAGGGCTGTAAAACACTGACTTCATCTCGACTGAAGGGACCGGCTCTATTGCATCCTGAAGGACAGCAATCTCTTTGCGCAGTACAGAGGCGTCTCGGGCTGTCACCACAGTCTTGAGCACGCCACTTAACCTGGAGGAACGCCGGGCAGAATCGCATAGTGGAACCGGATCGTCCGGAGGAGCCACCTCGACGGGCTGGAAAGCGCGGCCCATTCCTCCAGTCTTGAAAATGGAACCATCGGAGTCACCAGTCTTCCAGAAGGTGTGCAGCGGTGAGCAGAGCAGCTGGGTTAAGCAGAGGGTTTCCCGTACTGACTTGACACAGTCAAGTCAAGTCACTTTTATTTATATAGCGTTTTTTACAATACAGATTGTAGCAAAGCTCTGAACACTGAACAAGTGTTAAAAGGATGACTGCCAACCGTGTCAGAAACTGCTCTTTTGTGAAATGCCCAAGGGAATTGCTGGAACACACAGGAACTCCGTTGATCACGTTGTAACGCCACACCGAACAGCCTCCACTTAAGGAAAGTTTTTTCTCAGCACCATGTTTAGGAGAGAACTGCACATAGACAGCTCTCGGCTCCGAAGCAAAATCTGATGAATGGATGCACCTGCTGCCATATTTATACCCGCTCTGCGGGGGAATGGTTCAGCATGCAAATTCCACTAACCATTCAGAAGAATTCTGATTGCCATTTTCTCTATATCAGAGAAATCAGGGCTCCAAGTAATGACCCCAGTCTGTCGTCACGACATAACATCATAGTGACTGACAGACAGGGAACCTGGGCTGTTCTTGGGACAATAGTCTTTCTAGGTGTCTTACTCAACATCTGCAGAGCATCAGCGGATACTGCAGGAATTGACCTCCCCGTTTTTGTATAAAAATTATATTTTCTTAATAGACTTCGATTCTTGTCAGGTGGTTGATCGTCTTCGCTACCTGATGGATTCTCATTCAACTGAAATCAAGCGCGCTTGTAGAATTTCTCGCTTGTGACGTAACACACAGTGTTGGTACTGGATGTCCAAAAGACGTCATTAAAAGACGTCAAAAAAACGTTCATTCTGGCTTGTCAGGGGATGTCATTTCAACGTCTGACAAAGATGATTGTTCAGTGGGCACAGTCCTAGCATATTGAGCAACTGAGCTTTTTTTTTTATTGTGCTTGACCGGAAGAATATATATAGTGTAATTGCAATTGAGCAGCTTTTTGAAAAGGACTGGCTTTTTGCACATTTTAAAAAATAACACTAAAAGGGGACACCTGATTTCTAGTGACTATTGTCATCTTGATTACACAGACCGCCTCTATTATTTGATTAATAAATAGTTTAATTATCATCATTATACATTACCATCACTATGTTCTCCTATTTGCTAATGTTCAGTGCTTTGCTACAATCTTTCAAAAAGCGTTTTATAAACAAAAGTGACTTGAAAATTTACTTAAAATGTAACGTTAGGTGATCACAATTTCAATGCATTTTTTCTTAAGGACTCGAAAAGCCTGTTATCAATTTGCCATCAAGTCTTGGTAAGACTTTAATGAGGGGTGTTGAAAAGCGATAACTTAACTGTTCAAGTGATCGCTATGCAAAACTAGCACAAATAGAAAAGCAGTATGCATTGCTGGCTGTGTAAGATTATCGCTTACCTACTAAACGCCTTCATTTTATGTGCTTATATTTAAATAGACAGATCGCGAACAGATTCAATCACACCATCTTTTTTTAAGCAAACAATGTCTAGGGTATTAAACATTTTTTTAGTGTTTTAAAAGACTTCTAAGAAGGTAGAAGTACTGAGACTACTTGTCTACTAAACGTAAGTGATTAAAATACAATAAATTAAATAAAAATGGGTTAATTTGGGTTAAATTATGTATTTATTGATTACAATGTAACGCGACAAGTGACAGTTAAAATGAGATTCATTCGAAAACTTGATTGATTCATAAATTAATCAAAAGGTTTAATCAGAAAAATCTTCACGAGGTACAAATTTGTTTTTGTGACAGAAGCTTCAACAGGACAAACAGAACACCAGTGACAAAATAGATAATAAAATGAAAAAAAGAGAAAATATGATAAATAAGAAATAACAATTTACAAAAGAAAAATAAACAAACAAACAAATGGCCTAAATGTAATGCATGGTATTAATGCAAGTAAATATAAAGAAATGGTAAATGTGTTAAATAAATATTAATAGTGTTGTAAATTACATGTTGATTGTCAAGTTAACCCTTAATTGCCGAGGAAATAAATGACTGAGCCATTGAGTCATTCATACAATTTGACTTATTTTATTTATTTATTATTTTTTATTCTATTTTATTTTTTACCAATTTGTTAAATATTGAATATGTTTTCTAAATAGACTGAAGCAATTAGCATCACCGTATCCATATCATGATATCTATGAAACAAAAAAAAAACAAAAAATAATAATAATAAAATGAAGTAAATAATAACACTTTACAATAAGGTGTTATTTGTTAACATTAGTTTATGTATTAACTAACATGAACAAACCACGATCAACATATTACAATATTTATTAGTCTTTGTTAATGTTAGTAAATAAAAATACAGTCATTCATTGTTAGTTCATGTTAATTCACAGTGCATTAATTAATGTTAACAAGCACAAACACTTGTGATTGTAGTAATGCGTTAGTAAATGCTAAAATTAACATTACCTAAGATTAATAAATGCTTTAGAAGCATATTGTCCATGTTAACTAATGGTAGTTTTTCAGTGATCTATATTGTGTTACCAAATAAATAAAATACAATAGCCTATTGATTCTCTATTCTTAGTGTATCCAGAATTGTCATTGTCATGGTCATTTATCCACATGTAATGTAAACAAACAAATCAGCTACTTTATTTGAGATTAAGCATCAAAGATGTGGTCATGTGAGGCTCAGTACGCCTATGTATAAATTTAAGGGGGCCGTGCTAAGCCTCTAATCTCTCCCAAATCAGTAACTATTTTTTACCTTCGCTTATTACCCCATTTACTTATTTTACTACACCAAGCTAATGTTGTTAAGCAACTTAAAATCAAAAACAAAAATCTCTGTGTAGCTATGTTACACGTGCATAATTGTTTTCTTTTTGTAAGGAATTTGCTTATTCAGATATTTCCCCGTTAGTATTTGATACATTTTACATTTGTAAAAATATAAAAATAATTTAAAACATTTAGGCCAGAAAAAAATACCTTCAAATAGTCTTTGAATAGTTTAAAGGTCAATGTCCAATTTATTGAATGGCGCCACGTCGTGGACCCATGTGTGCCAAGACTACATTTCCCACAATGCATTGCAATAAAAACAGGAAGAAAGACACCATGAGGAAATATTTTCCCAAAATGAATCAAAGAGCGATGGAGGGATATGTGTTGTGGAATGAGTCGTGAATACAGCGCATCATCCGACAGCAGATGGAAGAGCTCAAAGCTTTGGCTTTTCAGAGAGAGAGCGAGAAAGAGATAATACGTGTTCCATGAGCTGAATTCTGTGTTGGACATCTCATATGATGGAACGGGCGATGGAGCAATTAAATGTACAGCTGAATCGACTGACGCGCTCCCTGCGCCGTGCGAGGACCGTGGAACTCCCAGAAGGTGAGAAGTCACGCGATACAATACATACATTCTATTTTTGAGTACTATTGAAGTTGTCAAGGAGACCCTTGATACCATGTTATCATCTCGGCTTCCGGCAAGGATTCCTTGTCTACGGCCATACACGTTTATCCACCTTCATCCATATATGGTCATTTACAACAAAATACCTGCAATTGTATTTGGATGATTCACACGAAAACACGTCAGGTCATTTTTCACAACAACATCAAATGAGGTGTTGTGGTACAAATGAAAAAGTTAAATAAATAAATAAAAAGCAACGTGCTTTCCAACTGTATGTATGTATGTTCTGCCATTTACAGCGGACCATTACAAAAAACAAACAAACAGCAGCAACAGTTGATTAGACCTATTGCACACATTGTTAACCCCGGCGCATTCGAGCACACACACACAATTGACTCTGACACAAAGAAAAAATAATTATGATATTAAACAATCTGTGACAAACAATTCATTATCATTTGTGGCTACAGTCATGCAGAAGGCCCTTAACAACAATTGTATCTAAAAATGGGCTTAACAGGGCAAACTAACTGCTAACCCAGTTTTACTATATTAATATTAACTATATAATTAATAATTATATTAATTAATTACTATTAAGAATTACTGATAAGATTATTTTTAATGTATTATATTGTAAAGGAAACAAAACATCAATCAAAAAATGTTAAAACACAAATTACAACAACTGTATAAAATAGTCAAATTACAATCAACTCAAATTTTTGGTTCTAACTGAACAGA
>JAUCNO010000236.1:16558936-16569252 GCA_032353835.1 Enteromius viviparus | reverse complement strand
GTAACATTAGAAATATGACTTTCAAAAGACAAGTTGCTGTCTAATATAACACCCAGACTTTTGACTGTAGTGGAAGTTACAGGATATCCATCTAGTTGTAAATTGTAAGTCAATATATAATATTGCCAAGGGGCAGCATGTACAGTATATTGAAAATAGTAGAGGACCTAGGACAGATCCTTGTGGCACTACATACTTTACTCCTGATAACTGCGATGACTCCCCATTTAAATAAACAAAGTTTGGTGGACTAATGAAATAATGTTACTGTTACATTTGAGATATAATTTATATTTCACTTTTTTATTATTGTGGAGTTTCATAGATTATATATTACATAATGCATGGTGTTATATAGACATGGTGTTAGCTTTCACTGTTATGCTGATGATACTCAGCTATATATTTCTTCTCAGCCAGGTGAAACACACCAAATGGAATGCATAGCCAATATAAAAATTTGGATGTCAAGTAACTTCTTACTGCTAAATTCTGACAAAACAGGTGTTAATTATCGGACCTAAAAAACCCACACATCATAATTTAAAACACTGTATAACACTTGATAGCTTCTCTGTCAGTTCTTCTTCATCAGTTAGGAGCCTAGGTGTGCTGTTTGATAGCAATCTTTCATTTGAAAGCTATGTTTCTAGCATCTGTAAAACTGATTTTTTCAATCTCAAGAACATATCTAAATTGCGTCCTATGCTCTTAATCTCAAATGCAGAAATGTTAATTCATGCATTTTTGACCTCGAGGTTATATTATTTTAATCCTTTATTGGGTGGTTGTTCTGCACACTTGATAAATAGACTACAGCTAGTTCAAAATGCAGCAGCTAGAGTCCTTACTAGAACCAGGAAGTATGAGCATATTAGCCCGGTTCTGTCAACACTGCACTGGCTGCCTATCAAACATCATATATCAAATGGCCAGAGTTTTGAGAACGCAGTAGACGCGGAGGACTTTAATGTGATAAGAGCTCACTCAAGTACTGAGAAGCTTAACCATTCAGGGCTTTATAAGTAATTAAAATAAATAAGTAATTAACAAGATTTTAAAATATTTGAATTTCATAAGCCACTTTTAGAATGTATTTATGTGGGTCACCTTTAAATGGACTGAACATAATTCAGTTAGGTTGTTAGAAAATTGTTCTAGAATTTTGTTTCTTGAGATCATTTTAACAAAACAGAGTGAAGGCAGCAGTGTAGGAAGTGTGAGACCTGATGGCTGAACAGACAAAACTGGACTTCATTCTGGAGCAGACCAGAGACATAAAACTAATGAATGGCCATCTTGGACGCCTCTTTGTCTGGGGAATGGTAACCGACTGACCACTCAGGAGACTTAAAGACACTCAGGGGTTGTTCTGCTGAACCTCACAGCGGCCTTCACAGCTCCACAAATCATGACCAGCTCATAAACAATGAATCGCAGATCCTAATCTAAGCTACCTTGGACAGATAACGGTCACAGAAAATTTGAGACATCTGGCCTAGAGAACAAAAATAAATGAATTCTCATGTAAACAGAGCCTCTGATTTATTTAATGTGTAACGAACGTGCAGAAGATGGGGAATCTCTCTGTAGGAACGGGCATTCGATATCTTTAATCAGGAAGAAGTTATAAAAGTTTATACCCCAGCTTTGAGACATGCCTTTACGTTCCTTGGTGTCACATGAATGCTTAATGTATTCACCACAAGGGACCACTCAGGGTGAAGACCCTACTTAGAGCATCGGACTGATTGGCTGTTCCTCCCTCAAGGGCAGGACAGAACTCCACATGTTAAAACAGGATGCATGCGAAACATCTTTGTGCTTGGACCATGTGCAAAGATGTGAAGAAAACTTGGTGATCTTTCTCCACAACAAAGATCACCATTCATCCAACGCATCAAGAGAGAAGGAACAGCGAACCCAGAGAAGAACTCAAGAAGTGAAACTCAGCCGTGCACCCGCTCTGTGTCTCTCTCTCACAGACCTCATTAGAACAGCTCATCCTTCTACTGCCAAAATCCATAGAACCACCAACGGCAACTAACTTCTACGAACTGCGTGCAAGGACGTCAGAAAGCCAATCAGAGTGCCAAATTTTGCTGCAGACGAACTCGTCATCTGACCAGCTCAAAGAGGTAACACAAGTTTACTTTGCTTGCTGAACAGTGCAACTAAACTTAAAGAAAGCTAAACCTCTGCTTATGATTTCCCTCTGGTTGGGTTCTAGAATTATTAGCAACATTTTGGACATTAGTAAAGCCCTCATCTTTACATATTTAGACAGCGTGTGTGAGAATGTGTGTGTGTGTTTACGTAATCCTATGTTTACTGTTTGTACAGTAGATTAGTTGACAATAAAAGTGTATTCTCATTAATAAGAAACATCTGCTCTGTGTATTGTGTTTTGGAAAGGTAAAATATTGCTCAGATCCGAGCTAGCTACCCTGCTCTTAGAACTAAAACACTAAACTTTTGTTTTGATTCGCTGATCACGAGTCAAGGAAACTTGTTTAAAATATGCTTATTGTGCTTAACACTGGACATATTGGTCAATAGTGTATTTCATTTCATTTCATTTCAAAATTCAAGATAACTATATCTGGAGATTCATTTACGTTGATTAACCAAAGAGCTAATAAAACAAAGAAATGAAACGTAAGGTCATTCTCCGAAATTGATTAATCATCATAAAAAATCATTTATTAAATCCTTAATAATTCCTTACAGAAGAGAGAGGGGGAATCAGACTGGGACATGACTTAGGTCAGATCTGAAATGGGCCCCTATGAGCCAACATCTCTTACAAGTTCTGAGCATGTGAACAGTCCACTATTCTGCATATAATCAGAAAGATCAGGCCTTTCCTAAAACAGCATGCTGCACAGCTTCTTGTCCATGCCCTTGTCATTTCTAGGCTAGACTACTGCAATGCTCTTCTGGCTGGACTTCCAGCAAGCACAATCAAACCTCTACAAATGATTTAGAATGCAGCAGCACGACTGGTCAATGAGCCCAAAAGACCCCATGTTACACCTCTCTCGAACCCGGCACAAACTCTCGGTCAAAGTGGTGGCAGCAGTTTTGTTTTATTTGCATTTACGAGGTTCAGTGTGACTGCGGGAGTTTAACTAGTTTAAAAGTTCTTAGTGGAGTTACTGTAGCACGCGCGAGTTAAACACTGACACTGGCAACATGTGGTGTAAGGAAGAGGATGATTTATTTTCGCGGTGAGAGCGCTTACAGAGGGAGATGGCGACGCATCCTATATTTACAAACTGGCACAGATTCTACTGACACGACTCACCAATGCAGCATTTCTTTTGTGGGACAGCCTTCCTCATACTGTTCAGGTTGATTATACAGCGGCCAAAAAACGGCTAAAGGAAGCTTTTGGACAACAGCAGTTTATGGATCGCTTCAGAGCTAGCTTATCAGCCCGTCCTCGTGCTTTGCGGGGAATTTGGAGGTGTATGTGCTAGAGATCAGTAGGCTGGTGGACGAGGCTTTTGCTGAATACGGTGATAGAGCTCAGAGAGAAGAAAAATGTTGTTGTTTCCTGGCTGGTTTGGATCCTGTGCTCAGAGCTAAATGCCATGAACAAGGAGCAACAGATTTGGAGCAGGCTGTGATAATTGCAGTCTGTGTGAGAATGGTGGATTCTCCCTAACAACTGGATGAGTCCCCTATTTCTGAATCAGAGAGAGCTGCACTGTATGCTATGCTGTGTGCATTTAATGACATCTTCAGCTCTAAACAACATGTTGGCAAATCTAAGTTGGTGAAACACCACATAAGAACTGGTGAGGAGGCCCCCATCAAACTGTGTGCACATCGTACATCCCCTGAAAAATGGTCTGAAATAGACAGACAGGTGGATGATTTGCTAGCGGATGGTGTGATCAAGGAAAGCTGTAGTCCCAAGTGTGGCACATGGTGTTTTTGTGTGGACTACAGACGTCTGAACAGTATGACTGTTAAAGACTCTCATCCAATGCCTCGAGTCGATGTCAGACTGGACTTTTCTAATGGATACTGGCAGGTGGAAGTCGTGGAGAAGGATTGAGAAAAGGCAGCTTTTACAATGGGACAGGACCAATGGGACAGTGGAGATCTATGCCGATGGGCCTTTCCAATGACCTGACTACTTTTCAATGTTTGATGGAGCTGGTCCTCAAAGGTTTTATTGTAAATCAAAATATCATCAAGGTGTATCATGCAGATGTGCCATGGAAGCCCTTTGAGGACCAGCTCCATCAAACATTAAAAAGTAGCCAAGCCTTAAAGCACATATCAAGCCTTAAAGAGGTGTTTTTAAGAATCCAGTCTGTAGGTTTGAAACCGAACCCATGAAAGTGCCACCTTGCCAGGGATCATGTAGTCTTCCTGCGCCATGTAGTTTCTTGTAAGGGTCTTCAGCCCAACCCCAAGAACACTGAGGTTCCGGTTCCTCATTCTCCTTTGGAGGTGAGAGCCTTTGTGGGACTGTGCTCTTATTATAGACGTTTCGTCAAAGACTTTTCTAAGCTTGCTGCACCACTGAACCAACTTGTTGGTAAAAATGTGCCTTTTATGTGGAATGCTACATGTAATCAATCATTTAATCACCTGAAAAATGTGTTGTCATCTGAGCTTGTCATGATATTGCCTGAATTCAGTGTGCCATTTAAAATCTACACTGATGCCTCCAACTTGGCTGTTGGCGAAGTTCTCACACAGGACAGAGATGGACGTGAACACATGTTGGCATATGCCAGCGGAGCATTAAATTCTAAACAGAAATGCTGGTCTTCTTTTGATTGTGAGTTGTGGACTATTGTGTGGGCAGTAAGAGAATTCAAGCACTACATTGGACTTGCCTCATTATCGATTATAACTGACCATTGTCCTCTCTTAGCTCTTCGACGGATGTCAATTGTTGATGACCCAACAGGGCTTGATCCATTGAATCAAGTTATTGTTCACAAGGATATGGACAACATCATAAGAACGCAGATTAACTTTCTCACCGCCCTAAAAAGACACTTGATGTGGTGGAGGGGAAAGTTAAAAGAGCATATGCAAGTAAATATGGTGAGTTCTAATCAGACGTACATTACACAGTCCTCTAAAGTCAAAGATTCTTCTGGAAACACGACTGCAAATTCACTTGAAAATTCCCATCCATTTATTGTCTCACAGTTATCTGACATCAGGGCTAGGCAAGCTTCTGACCCTGACATTAAAACTGCATTGGGCTGGTTAGCATGTACCCAAAGACCGCCCAGGAGAAAAATACAAGGGGTTTCTCTGTGTTTACGGAAGCTTTGGACTGAATTCAACCATCTGTCTATCATTGATGGACTGTTCCGCCCCTCAGTTTCCTGCCCCCTAACATGTAATCCTGTAATCCAAATAGTTGTCCCATCTGCACTAATTTCTGACATACTTTTGCAGTTGCATGGAGCACCAGTTTCTGTGGGAACGGGCAAGGAAATTTTTTTACTTGCCTTTTATGTACAGGGACATCAAGGACTGGTGTGAGCAGTGTGAGGCATGTCAGACAAGGAGCAGTCCTTTTTCCAGCCCAACGTGCACCGATGGGTAGATCTCAGTCGGTACGCCATTTAAAAGGATTGCTATGGACATTTCGAACTGCCTGTGACTTCAAAAGGAAATTGATATGTGTTGGTTGTTGAAGACTATTTCACTAGGTTTTTCAATTTGTATCCTCTGCCTAATCAGTCAGCACAGACTGTAGCACACCTTCTTTTCGAGGACTATGTTCTGCTTCACCGTGTTTTCAGAGACTTTGCATTCAGACCAGTGTCGTCAGTTTGAGGCTGAGGTGGTTCAGACCCTCTGCCGTCTTCTATCCATTAAAAAGAGTCGCACCACGCCCTACCATCCTTAGTCAGATGGCATGATCGAACATTTTAACTGGACTCTGATTGATCAACTGGCTAAGACACTGTTGACTTATGGTGGAGAATGGGACGATTATGTGAAGTATGTGGCATTCCCTTATAACACAACAACTCATTCTAGCACTCGCTTCACACCTTTCTTCTTAACCCATGGTCGGGAAGCACGTGTTCCCACTGATGTACTGTTGCCCACTCGTTCTCTTGACTCTCAGATGTCAGTATTGCATGCTGAATTTGTTTCTTCATTGCTGACAAAATTGAATTCTGCCTTCAGTGGTGCACGGATGCACAGTGAGGCGGCACACGACCATCAAAAACCATACCATGATGTTGGCTTGCATCACCAGCCTTATAAGGTAGGTGCCATGGTGAAGCTCCACAACCCAGTGGAGAGCCGCATGAAGCTGGCACCCCACTGGAAGGAACCTTATGAGATTGTGCAAGTCATGGACTCATGTGGTGAAGTGAGACTGACGGGGACGTTTATTTTGTGAGGGGGGGTCTGTTAATATGTAACAGACTTAATTTAATCTTATTATATTGTGCTAAAGTTAGATACACAGGCACTCGTTGTATGCATATGTGTGTGTGTAATGCATTTATCCCCTTGGGGCTTGCCGTAGATGAGCAATGCACATGAGCACTTCCAGCTCTGGAGTGTTTTGAGTTATGTTTTTGAGTTCAGCGGTATGTATGGTGGAGAATGAAATGTTAGAAAGGATCCATAGGCTTACGTTTTTATTGTTTTCCTAGCATTAAGTGTTTTAGGAGAACCCGGCACAAGCACTCTGTCACAGTTCTCTTTACTTTCCGGCTTGTACATATTAAACAATGAAAAAGGCTGGTATTAAAAGCACTTTCTCGATCTGTTTGTCTCTTTAAGATGAATTCCTTAATATATTCCCCAATTGTAAGTCACTTTGGATAAAAGTATCTGCAAAATGACTGAATGTAACGTTGACAGAATTCTGGGATAGATAATACCACAAAAAGCCAAATGTCAACCATCTCTTTTCAGAGCATTAGTGGACTGTCTGCTTAATATTATTACTTTGCATTTTATATTACATTTATTTTCCCCCAACAGACATTCTACTGACTATAAGTATCTTTAATAATAATTAAAGTAATTGATTTGCTGATTTGGTTCACAACTGGTTGCACAGTGGTGAGTTGAAACCTTGCCACCTGAAAGTAAAACTGTAAGTATTGATTAGTTTACAGATTTAACTCATCAAACACATTCTGCTTGTAAATATTAATTTACAGCCAATTAAATCAAGGGTAATAACATGTACTTCCTTTAAAGGAAAGATACCGCATTAGTGAAACAGAAATCTCTTTGGGCTACAAACAAAAAAAGACCCTTTTTTTCCTGTCTTTTTTTTTTACATCCTTTATTGACTTTAAAGGTTACTTTAGTAAAGGCCAGTGCCTTTCTCAAGAGCACCCTGAATAAACTCTGAAATGGGGATTGTACAAAGTGAAATAGGTTTTTGGTTCCTCTCCTCCACGTACACAGTGAGTGGCTGGTCTGATCCATATCTGAAGTAATGACCCCCTCGTTTCTCTCGGCACCTACCCCCCAGGAAGGTCCTGCTATTGTGCCAGTGTGTTATTGACTCGTCTAAGAAAATCAGCAAACACAGAGTAATTGGTGGAGCTGGAGGTTCCCCTCAAGCGCCCTCCTCCTTTGACAAGCCAAAGATAAATAAAAGAGGAGGAAAGTGATGAGAGGGGCCTGGAGCCACACCAGATGAGGAAAAGCAACAAAGGCGGGCAATGACACACATATCAATGCAGCCCCTGCAAGGTAAACAATGACTACTAATTATGAGCTGAAGTTTTAATTAAGATGAGGCTATACTAATTACAGCCCTGACAGAGATGATTGAGTCTGAGATCCCATGTTCTGATTAGTCAGAACTGTCGGAAACCCTTACTGCTGGGGCTGGAGACGATGATAAAATTACCTGCCCTTTCTCAGCAGGAGCGTCGCTCATCATCCTCAGCTTCAAGCCCCTGCCGGTGCGCTGAAAATGACACAAGTGAACTGTGGACAGACAAAATGACGTGGAGCTGATCTGTGGCATGGCACTTCATCGTGTTCTTAATCTTAATCAGAAATATCCACTGCGTAAGAAAAGACAAAAGTAAATAAAGGTTAAGGCTGGAATATGTTTAATTAATCGAGTCAGAACAAGAACATATTATAATTTTAAAATTAATATACCTATACCCCTTTTAAGAATTATGATGTCCACATGGGATGAATATGAATGATTTCAGGGTATTATCTGGCCCAGTAAGTACAGGATGAAAGGGAAATTGGTTACCTCTCAGAGAGTCAGAATGCAAAGTTTTTATTAGTCTGCTGTGAAGTAAATATTTGTTGACAAGTTACCAGCTGCTACAGTGAGTCATCTTTTTTTTTTTTTTTTAAGATATGCCATATCTTCAGGTTTGAAAAAATCACAGTGCACTGTACATTTGAAAAATATTCATCATTTTGTCTAAGGGTTATAGCAGCAAGTAAACAAGACGTCTTCAAGCCATTGATTTCTGTATGATTCAGACTCCATTCCTGGGCTGCATCCTTCATCAGGCACCAGGTCTCGACTGATGTTCTGCAGGAGGAGGTCTGGGTGAATCAAATATGAGTTGCAGCCATGCAAGACTTGGGCAGCGCAATTAGCTTGGCTTGGGCTGGCATTCTTCATCCCACGAGGGAGACAATATTCATGATTCCAGGTTTTTACAGGGAGACCAGATATGCCCCTGGATGAGCTGTAACTGTTGCCATAGAGCCTGGCTTGGGACCCTGGATGTGGGAGATTTACATGTACCTTTACTCATTTACCACCATTCGACAAGCAGTATACCTTTTATGTAGCCTGCTGACAACTAACATTCCAAGAAGTCACATTGCTGAGCAATTCTTTTGCATATAATTACGTCATGATATGGTTCCTGACATTCCAGTGTGGCATATAAAGTTCAGCGACCATGACGTCAAAACTAAATAATTATCTCAATAATATAACATCAATAATCAAACTAAAATCATGAGAAACCATTAGATTTTTTACAACATGTTGGTTGTTATAACTGGGGTTTTCAATTTATGAATGAAATAAGGTCCTGCTGTACAACCCATAATAAAAATGAAAAGCCTGAGTCAGTTATGCTTACTTTTTATGCTTATAATAAGTAACTGCATAAGAACATACGCAACATTTTGCAGTCGATGCTGTACACCAACCTGGTCTCATAAAAATACGTACATCTACATGTTTACATGTCTTAATTAACTTAAACTTTAGTTAAGTGCGGAGCGGAGTGAACACACTCAGTCTCTCTCATGCACTGGTGCTAGCAGAGTTCGTGCCTCATAGATGGGGTGAAGCAAAAAAAAAAAAAAAATGAGCAGAGGTAGAGGAAAGAGACACGGCAGAAACAGAGAAATCCATTTCGACCCAAGTCATCCAAGGTGTGGGAGCATTGCACACTAAATAAACACAAAAAGTGTGTTAACTGCAAAATATGCAAAAGCAACATGGCATGGGAGCACCACTGCAATGAAATGATTTTAAAGTGAGGAATGTTATGTCCCTAGTCCTGGTGTTTACTCGTTATCCAGCTTGACAATCAATTAGCATTAGCTCATTAATAACAGTAGTAAAGCAGGAGTGGTATAGTTACTTTGCACTTTGCATTGCAAGAGACACATTTTTATTCACTCGCCTTTTTTGGACCATTCATTTTTTTAAATCTGTTGTCATGTATAGCTACACTTTTCTTACTTAGTAATTTTGTCTCTTTTCAGTCCAAATATCTAAATCTTAAATCAAGATTACTAGACAAGAAAAATGGCATGAGGAAATTATTCTTAAAACTTCTGTTTGAGATTATATCTCATTAAGATTATTTTTCTTACCCCATTGGCAGATAATTTAGCTTGTTTTAAGCAAACAATCACTTAATTTTTGTGTGTTTTTTTTTTTTTTTCAGAAAACAAAACATAATTTCTTATACTATTTCATGTTTTTTGGATATTTGGACTATTTGGATTTTGAACTATTAAGTTACAAAAGCATTTTTTTGCAGTGTATATTCTGTGCTTTGTCCCATATACTGTAGGTCATTATTGACAAATATATTTGTGTGTGTTGTCCCTTTTCATTTAATTTTAAAGTTCTTTTATAGCACTTGGGCATCTTAAACTGTGTTTCAATGTATATAAATGAACCTTGCATTTAATACAATGATGGTAATAATTTAATGAATAAGCTTCAAGTGAACTTGAGAGAGAGAGAGAGAGTGAGAGTGTGTCAGTGTCAGGTGTGAACAGGTGCGTTGAATGAAAAGGGCTCAAAAATAGATCTGGTAAGAAGAGAATTGTCTTTAATG
>JAUCNO010000236.1:16517396-16546632 GCA_032353835.1 Enteromius viviparus | reverse complement strand
TGTGTTAAGGGGAGTGTTCCCGGTTCCGGCTGATCTAATTAATGCAGCCTAACAATCCTTTAATGGATTTGATTAATAATTGTGTATCAGTGTGTTATGTGTAAGCCAGAGTAAAGAGATGTGTCTTTAATCTAGATTTAAACTGATTGAGTGTGTCTGCCTCCCGAACAGTATTAGGTAAATTGTTCCAGAAACAATGTTCTGGTCACTTTTTTTCAATTCAGTTAAAATAAAAAGAAACTGGTCCAAGTTTCAACAAAAATGCAACAGCAACATAAAGGTGTCTTAAATAAGTTAATCTTATGAAGTTGTAATCCTATTTGTAGCCATTTTCTTTCATAGTATAAAAAAGAAATTCAATGGGGTTGGTTACCCACATTCTTCAAAATATCTTCTTTTGTGCTTAACAGAAGAAAGAAGCTCATTAAATGATGACAGAATGGTTTCATTAATTATAAGTCTTGACTTCAGCACTATCTCACCCTGAGCCAAGCAGAGAAGTAGTGTTTAAATCATACATTTTCATTTAGGTTATTAACCGTTTTGTTCAGGTTCTTAACACCTAAATGATTCTTTTACCAACAGGATTGATCTGGTTCTCGATTTCAACTGATCTGGTAGCATCTGTTCTTAAGCTAACAGCTCATTAGAGGAAAATATCATCAATGATTAAGAAAGTTACATTTTGTGGAAGAAAGTAAGCCATGAAATTGCATAAACAATGAAAGGAATTGTATTTTTAGAACTATTCTTTAATAATAATCAGGCAGATATATAAGGGAAATCACAGCACTTCACCTCTGACCTCTCAGTTCGATGCAATGTGGACAGGAAATGCCAGAACAAGTAACAAGTGCTAGATATGATCAGAGGATGACACAAACAACAAGCGTGGGAACAAGATGCCAAAAGTCTCTCAACCTCAAAGAAAGTTATGGTAATGGTGGTGACTCATTCCTGGCACACCCTTTCCCAACAAGCTTCACTTTTCGCTGCTGCCCCCGTTCACCCCCAACCTCCTCCACCTCCCACCCCAAACCCTCTACCTCTCTGGCTCTGGGCCCTCAGGTGTGCCTCCAGGCCCCCGCTGGATGAACGGCCCTTATCTGATGTATCTGAGTTGTCACGCCACCACCCCCTTTCTCCTCTCCTTCCTCCATTTATTTGGGATTTGTTTGTAGAACAGGCCCTGTTCATTTCCTTCTCTATGCAAACAAAACGACATCTCATTTATTGAAATTAGAGATGAAAGGAGTGCACTTTAATAAATTATCCTTCTCTCTTGCGGCGATAAACCATATTTTTATGTAAATATAGCTAAACAAATCTATCCAGGTGAATTCTATAAAGAAGATTAAAAAAAAATAATAAATAAAGGCAAATGAAGGGTATTTTAGGATTATTGTAATCTTATTATTTTAATGACAGATCAAAATTAAAATCAGCATACAGTAAATTACATAAAATAAATAAACATACAGTTTGTACTCATAGTTGTATTTTGTAATGAAGTATGCATCTGAACCTTATTAACATTAACATTATTAATTTCAGTGCTGTCCATGATCGCAATTAATCACATCCAAAATAAGTTTTTGTTAACATAATATATGAGTGTGTACTGTGTATATTTTAGTAAATATATTTATATACAATAATAAAAAAAGATAAATATATGTACATGTAAATATTCTAGAATAAATAAACCCAGTACACACACATGCGTAATGTAAACAAAAACTTTTATTTTGGATGCAATTAATCATACTAAATAATTTATAATAAGTATAGTATTACAGTAAAGAATTTTTTTTCTTTGGTATTTTTGTTTGTTTGCATTTAAGTATAGGATAGAAATAACACGTTAATCACTGTTCTTCTTTTTACAGTCTTTTACAGCAAAAAAAAATCCAAATATCCAGAAAGATTTTAGTTTGTATTTGTTACAAGAGGGGGAAAATGTAAAAGAAACAATGCAATATTTATATAAATGAAGTGTAAACTACTTACAATATATATGCCCTTATGATTGTATTAATACCACATATAATAAACATATATTAAAATGAAATAAATAATTGTAGTACTACAGTTTTCATTTAGGTATTCAGATATTCTTGCATGTCAAAAAAAGGACAGAAAATTGTATTATTTATAAAATAGAAACGGCCCAATCCCCCCACCGAGAAAAAGGTAAAAAACACAAAGATATGCAAGATTTATCTTTTTTTCTACACTTAAATTTAACTCAGATGTCTTAATAAAACACTTAAAAATTAGAGTAGATTTTACAAGTATAAAAAATAAAATAAAAATAAAAACCTTAAAGTTTGATTTTTTTTATTTGTTATGCATTTTAAGTCATGCACAAATGCAGAACGCAAGACACATGCACACAATTCATGCTTTAATTTGTGGGTGTTTATGTCATTAGGTTTTAATGTATGGGTCTGTGGGGTAACTGGCTTTAATACGGCTCATAGTCACCATTCTCCCTGTAAGCTTTAGCCCCTTAGCAGCTTAACGGAGATCCCTTTTTCAATCCAACCGTCCCTCATGACAATAAGAACCACATGGGGCCAGCCGGAGCATATGGGTCTCCTTACGTAATAACTCATCCGATCTTTGTTTCGCGTGATTAAGATTAATTCAGCGACACAGGTTCTTCATATTTCTAGCAATATTTGGCATGACTTTAAGGTGTACAAAATGCAACTTATCATTGTAAAAGTCGCATTCAGGATTCGGGAGTTTGAGTGTTAACTAGATCAGAATATTAACTGGACAGTTAGTATCATGTTTAACTGATTAACCCCCATTTGTGAGTGCTTGCTACATTTCTTAGTGGAGTTGACGGTACAGTGGAAATGCAAAATAAGGCTTGGGTTCAAGGGGTGCAGGTGACCTGGTCCAGTGACCTCTATGACCTTCCAAGCACATTAACCCTAAAACCCCGTCACAGACCTGATGACTGTTTCCCTGGAACACCTCCGACACAATAATTCACACATGAAGTCCATGTCTCGAAAAGTTTGGTTCAAATATAGTGACCTTCCTGTGCTTCTCTTTCTCTTTCATAACACGCAAACACACTCACACTAACTCACATGTGTGTTGTGTGGAGACAGATTGGCGGTTGGGAAGGTTGGGGTGTTTCAGAGGTGATGTTACTCAGATGAGTTTTAATCAGGGAAGGCCTTGTCCTGGACAAATTTGTGGCCCCTCATCCTAATTCATCTCCCAGACTCCATCCTTGAGTTGTCTCTTGCACTAATGAAAAGGTTCACTCCAACTGAAGGTCAACAAGACTCGCCCCATCACTCTCTCCTCTCCTCTTCTCTCCTCTCCTTTCCTCTCCTCAATATTTCTATCGTTTCTCCTTTCTTTTTCTTGAAATTGAATTTTCTCATTTAGTGGTCTTACTGTAAATGCACCATCCTATGTTTGAGGTTTATTATGATATTAAAGGGTTAAATTCAAAATCACAAATGAAATTTTGTGAAAGATACTTTGGCTAGGGATTCAATCGCATGACTTCTTATTTCTTTTCCCCTCGTTTTATTTAAATCATGGCCACTATTTAATAACATTCAGCAAAATTACACAGGGAGTAAATTGGTACAACATGAGCATGATTTATCTAAAATGAGTTATGAGAATGAGTTAGGACAACGTTCCCACAATTTACCGTATTTTCCCCAAATTTTAATTGTGATTATGTTTGACAATTATTCTTTAATTTGTGTTTGGTTCATATATATTTTATATTCCTGTTCTTTTCTAATGTAATAACATGTGACTTATACACTGTTGTGACTTTTATTCTTTCTTTGATCCTGTGTGACTTATTTTCCAGCAAATAATAAATAAAAGAAATTCATTACCATAACGAGGGGACAAAAATAATAAACCATGCACACAAATGAACAAATGTTAATTTCCTATAATATATTATTGTTACATATACATTGTTGCAGGGCTCCAGAGATATACTGGAGAAATATTCAGTGAATAGACCCAAAATTTTGTTTTGGTTCTCAGACAAATGTATTTATATTGTTAATTTTGTGGAGATCCTGTGATCAATTTTGATTCCGATCTGTCCAGTGCTTAATTTTTGGATTAAAAATAGCAGCTTGCACAATCTTCAGAAAGAGGATTTTGGGCAGCATCAAGTAAAAAAATATATTGTAACGCTTTTTTTTAAGGTGTTCATAATACAGAGTAATTACCTAGTAAGTACATAGTATTAGTCATTGTACTTGCATAAAACAAAATGTACTTGTAACTAAGTTATGGAACAGTTTGCACTTACAGTTACTGTTAATGTTACATTAGAATTACAGAATAGTACACAGCCATAAGCTACTTAAAATAAAGTGTATCAAGATTGTACTTAAGTGTAAGTAGCTGTGTAACAGACTCGGTCTGTAACATCTACATACTTACAACCTGTATTTAAAGGCTGTTCCTTAACTTAGTCACCTAATTGGGTTATTACTCTGTATTATGACACTTTAAAAAAAGTGTTACCAAAAAGGTTTTAATTTTCACATAAAATTTGGTCATGTTTGAGAAGAGAAGAGAAGAGAAGAGAAGAGAAGAGAAGAGAAGAGAAGAGAAGAGAGATTTCCCCAGAGTGCAGTGATTGCCTTGATAAACTCCTTAGGGGAGCAATACAGCATCATTGAGGTTCCTCCCACACACACACACACACACACACACATAAATACACACACAGTAGTCAATACGATCATGATAACTGCAGCCCCATCTGTTGCTGGCTAATCAGACTTCAGACCCCCTTACAGTGAGGTGACTTTGTCAATTAGGAGTAATTAACAGATGTCAGATTGCAAAAAAGGACGGGCATCCAAGCTGTGTGTGTATGTGTACATGTGTTCTATATGTGTGTGATTCCTGAATGATTTTCTGAAGAATCTGACAGGATAACACATTACTGCTGTGAGAAGATTATATTAGAGATTATATTAGTTGTGTCAAACCTTCCCCTCCTCAAATTCTTTACTGCCAGCGTGTGTGTGTGTGTCCATATGTGTGTGTCTGACCTCCTCTTGACAGTTGGGATACAGATGAAACATTCATCATGTCCTGCATCCGTCATGATGGCTTCTGAGTTTCTGTAAGGAGAGCAGGGACAGGGCCAATGAACACACACATCACTGCAGGATGATGAATCCCTGTATGAAACACAAACACACACACACACACACACACACACACACACACACTGCTGCTGCTGCTGACACAGTTGTTTGTTTCGCTTAAGAGTTTGCAGCTTCTATCAGGACCAAAATACCAACCAGAAGAACAATGTGGTGAGTCACAGATACCCGCTGAACACACACATATACACAGTGTCATACACACACATGCCGACACAACTTGTAGCTATTGATTCCTCGAGCAGTTGTTGCTGGCACAGGTGTCAGTGATTCACAACTTAAAAAGACAACAGACGTTTAAGCTGAAGAGTTTTGAACTGTCAACATTTATCTCTGTCATCTTCTTTGGCCTTTTTCTGTTTCACCTTGAGTCATGGATTTGGTTTCAGTTTTATTGGCTCTAAAATTGGTGTGAAGGACCGCTGACCTTTGACCAATGAGGTAGGAATAGAGCGTCTGTCAGGGGTCAGGTATTGCAGCTCTATTGTCCCTGTGATCTTCTGTCTGTTTGGTAGGCAGTACCTTCTATTCTTAAGTTATTTGTTGTTGTTGTTTTCAGAGATTATATTTTTATTAGAATCTTCCAAATCCATAAAAACACTGTATTTTTTTTCTTCAAAAAGTGGTACTAAATTATTGCCCTATTAATACTGCACATCATAGCATTTAAAGGAATAGTTCACACGAAAATGAAAATTCTGTTATCATTTACTTACCCTCAAGTAGTTTCAAACCTGTTTGCATCTCTTTGTTCTGCCAAACACAAAGATATTTTAATATTTTAATAAAGTTGTAACCATTTTTGGATGAAGTACTCCTTTAAGAACTGAATTACCACAGTACAAATCAAAATGCTATGGTAGAACCATTGATGGTACTTTACACTCCATTATTCACTTTTCTACTAACAGTAATAACTACATCAACTAGCAGTCATTACAGTATTAGTAGACTTTATGATTAATATCTTTAAAACACTTTTTTAGGTTTACAACATACCGATTATCAGACACCTTGTAAGTATCTGTCAACTTATTCTACCCTAACAGTCTACTCTGAAAGTTAGCCGACATGCAGTTGCAAATTAATGAAAATTAGCTGACATGTAATTACAAAGTTACTTATAGTTAGTAGAATGTAGTAGAATGAGGTGGACAATCAAAATAAAGTATACCCTATTGATCTTTTTATACGTTTGATGATAGTGTTTTATGTTGTTATTGTTTTGCACTCTTAGTGTTCAGTAATAGTTAAATAGAATGATGATCCGTCACTGATACAAACCATTATAAAATTAAAATGTCTGAACCAAAAGCTTCACTGGCAAACTTCTTGTTCTCAAAAAAATATAGTAACACTTTATTTTAAGGTCTCATAATACAATGTAATTCCCTAATTAGGTACTTCATTGTACTTACATGGAATAAAATGTACTTATCATGTAACTAAGTTATGGAACAGCCTGTAGTTACAGTTTGTAATTATATAAATGTAACAGACAGCTACTTCTACACGTTACACATCGAGTCTGCTACTTATGCTTAAGTACAATCTTGACACGCTTTATTTTTAGTAGCTTAGTAACAATCTTTTGGTTACATACGTAAGTAGTTGTGTATCATGTGTAACATCTACATAATTACAAACTGTAATTATTGCTTGCTCCTTCATGAAATAATTTTGAAAAACAAAGTGACTATGGGGTAGACCACTTGAACAACTAAACTAAAAATTGTCAATAAATGTCCCAAAATGTCCCAAAGGGAAATAATAGTTTATGACAATGTCCATTTTATCGTTTATTTTACTTTTACTCTCCATTAAATAAGGCTATAATGCACACAATATTTATCCCATTTACAGAAAGTGTCTGTTACGTTATTTAATATTTATGACATGTTGACTGTTCAGCTTCTTGGCAGTTGAGTAGATTTCCCATCTTATATCCACTAAGTAATCACTGTGAATAAAGTCATTTAATCTAAAATTACCACAATTTTTTTTTCTTATTTATTTTTTGAGATAGAAATAGCATTTAAAGTTATTCAAACATCACAAACAGCGACTCTCTTCCTGTCTTATTTTCATATCTTACATATTTTACTGTAATAACAAGCATTGTTTTTGTAACCCACAATAATGTATATAATATTCATCTGTGTATTTACATGCTGAGTTCTGTAGTGATAACTAGAGGACACGCTAAATTGAAAGCTGATCCCTATTGTGGCGGATAATGGTTAAAGAGAGCAAGAGAGGGAAGGAGAGAGAGAAAGGAATTGTGTGTGTGTGTGTGTGTGTGTGCAGCTTTCACTGCCAGTAAAGTGTGTGTGAGGGATAGCAGCAGAAAGAGAGAGAGAGGATTGAAATGAAAAGATGAGAGCTGTGAAGGAGTTGAGTTACAGCACACGAGGACAGAAAAAAGAGAAAGAAAAACAATGGCGGTCGTTAAAAGGGAATGTGGCAAGTGTGTGGCAGACGCCCGCTGAACCGTTGACCCTCAGCTGCTGCGGAGCTGGCTGTCTGCGGGCCGCAGGGCGACAGGTGACGCTGCTTACGTTTGCCAGTTTGGGATAGCTGGAGTGACTCACGTTTCACTCAGATTCACGCACAAGGACAGAGCCGCTGCTCACACACACACACACACATATATGTGGTACAACACTTTCTAAAAGCAAGGCAACCCATGCTAAAAATATAAACGTTCACATTAGAACATGTATGCTGTGTTAATGCGTCACTGGCCTATGGAGAGGAAAGCAAAATCACACTCACTTTCAACACAGACACAGCATTGTTTGGCAGTCGTCCAGTGAATACTACAGCGTTTAGTGATAACATTATCAGAAGTCTACCGCACCTCTCAGCAGGGAAAACCAGGGGATGAATGAGGTTTTATTACGCCAAAACATGCAGAGCCTCCAATCCACCTTATCTCTGTGTGTATTCATGTTGAGACACACCTACATGCTATTCTGAGAGAGTTTCACTCTTAGAGATTATGGCATAATGTGATGTGGTTCTTTCAAAAATAAGTTTGTCAATCATAGGCTATTCTCAAGGATATTTAAGAAGCTGTTCCTCATTCATGTCATGATTCTTTCATGATTTCTCCGCTTCCCCAACTCAACACCTACACTAAAGTTTCTAAAAGAAGATTTCCTTCAGAATGCCTCAAAAGATCACCAAAAGAGCAGTGCTTAGTGTCTTAGTGTAAAGGACACTTTAATAATTCCACTACAAATAACCTTTTGTGCATTGGAGAGGTTCTATAGATGTTAAAGGTTCCTGATGCCAGTTATAATGTTATGTCTTTCTTTAATCAGGTAGTCCATTGAAGGATCTTGTGGTCTGCGAGTCTCAAGCCGTACCCATATCACGGATAGAACTCATGAAATATCTGTATTTCTGATCTTTTAGCCTTTGAATCTTCTCTGTGTGTGTTCTCTGTAACCATTTGCTCTAACTTGTGTGTTCCTCTTTGTGTTTGTCAATTAGAATCAATTTGTAAATTCAGCTGTCAGTGGCATTCTGCCACCCATCACACACTCATGCTGACTGTCTGCCGGAGTGTGTTAGGATGCTGTTATTCTAGGGCGTAATGACTTTGTTCAGTGTGTGGGGCAGTTGTTGTCTATGTGTGTGGTGGTTTGGGCTGCTTTTGACACTTTTCTTTCTAAACTTCTCAGGTTCAGGTAGCTTCACTGGCTTGGATAAATGCTTTACATTGCTGAAACATTGGCAACATGACATACACCACCATTCAAAAGCATGGGGTCAGTATTTATTTATCTAGCTCTCACTTTATATTAGGTGGCCCTAATTACTATGCACTTATTGTGAGCATACAAGTTTTTACATTGTACTAATATTTATAATTACACTGTTGACCCTTCCAAAAAAACTTAATCCACAGTTAAACCTACCCATTTTACTCGTATTCGAAATTATGCATGTCAGTAACTTTACTGAAAAGGTACTGGTCTTTTTTTTTTTCTATTGATTTTTGTAACAGTGTGTTTTCAGCATTGATAATAATAATATGAAATGTTTCTTGAGCAGCAAATCAGCTTATTAGAAAGATTTCTGAAGGATCATGTGACACTATAAAGACAGAATAATGATGCTGGGAGGTCAGCTTAATAAATTGCATTTATATCAATTATATTTAAAAATATCTTCAAATAGAGAAAATATAATAATAATAATAATAATAATAATAATAATAATAATAATAATAATAATAATATAATGTGATAATATTTCAGATTATAATTTTTATTTTTAAAAATCCCAGAATCTTACAGACTCTGCATTTTTAAATGGCAGTGTACAATATTTACTTAAAAATTACATTTAATTACTTCTGTATTCAAATTTGATATAGGTTTATCCCCAAATTATATATATTTATATATATTTTTTTATAATATGCTAGTTATAAGGTCAAACAAAGCAAATATCTTTATATATTTTATCTGAAATGGATGAGCAATGATGCACCCAGTTTAGCTGTCAGGTCAAAGGTCACTCTGTTTCAGAGCGTATTAGATCGTTTATCCTTGATACTTTTTGTTTCAGTAATGAGATGATTTGTGTGTGCATGTTTATGTGGTTTATGGTTAAATTTGTATGATGACATGGGTATGACATAGGTATTACAATATGAAGGTGATTTATGAGAACATTTTCAGTGTCCCTGTATTTCAAAAGACTTAAAAAACATACTAAATAGCGTTTTTTTTTTTATCTAAAAATGCACAGTTTCCTGTAAGGGGTAGGTGTAGGTGTAGGGCAATAGCACATAAAGACTGTACAGTATAAAAACTATTATGCCTATGGAGAGTCCCCATAAATCACAAAAAACAATGTGTGTGTATGACCACAAGCCTGCGTTTCTTTGCTCATTTTATCAGGCTTTCATGAGTCATGTCGCTGTAGGTCTGAGCCACTGACTCACGGGAGATAAAATGGGTGTGCATGTGTTTTTGTTTTCGACTGGTCGCAGGTTCAGAATCTGTGTGTGTTATTGTCTCAGAGGTCAGACTTCCCTCTGTTCTTTGTTGTAAGGAGCTGCATTAATGATTACAGGTTTTGCTCCTTTGACTTCCTGTGTAATTAGGTTGCGGCTAAATCGCCACCGACCATCAACGTGTTTGTGTGTGTGTCATTTCGTCTCAGATGAGTGGCGTCACTGAGCTGTTCAGGTGAGGTGTGACTCATTCAGAGTCAGGTAGAAGGATGTGTTAAACACAGGGGAGCTGCGGCGGCCAGTCAAACAGTCTCCATGTGTTTGTCAAAGGCTGTCCTCCAACAATGCAATCAACACTCAAACACACTTACACTCATTTTCCTCTATAACTACAGGCCTCTAGCTGTGATTGGGAGTTCACGCACTGTTGTCCTGAGGTTTAGTGTTCTGGGTGTGTGTTTGCTTGACATTTTCTTCTTGTACTGTTATTGAGATTGTCAGGTAAATTGAGTCTTAAAGGGACAGTGACAGAAACATCCGCGTGTCCTCCTGCAGGGCTTACGCTGTGATCTGTAGTGCCGCTGTAATTACAGGTCTGATGTCAATTGTCAACAAATTATGGGGGATCGTAGTCGCTCTCTCTGACACATACACACATATAGTCACACATACATTACAACACAGGCTTATGCATACACACAAACAGATATTTTTAGCTACTTGAAAATGCAGAATCCTACTAGGCTCTTGAAGGTGTTCATAATGAAATAACCCTGAAGGAGAGACATTGTGTGACATTGACCGGTTATTTCTGTTGCGTCTGATGTATGGTTAAAGTGTGATGTTGATGGTAAACTTAAATTAACTTTAGTGTAATTCCTACTGACATGTGTATTTTAAGTTATCTAAATATACTTTTGCATGTATATTTAAAATGTATGAACTGTATGTAATATCTCATAACAGCATGTTAGTCAACATACCAAACAGCTTATTATGGGATTATTTATTAAAGCATTGATTTTGTTGTTGTTTGAAACCTAAAAAGTGCACTGTGTTAAATCTCCCTTTGTATTTTATTTCATTGTCATTATATTATATTATATTGTATTGGAACTCAAGCTTTGAAAATATAAAAAATATCCCTATGCTGATCATTCTTCCTGATTCTGAAGGTTTTTCTTTTCTTGTACAATGTTACCAGTCAACCCAAGAAAGTCATGCCATCAAGTTTATTTTATGAATAGCCGTTCTTCAAGAGTAGACCGGAAAACTTTCATGTTTCACTTCTGTATACATCTGCATGTTTATGACAAGACTGAATAATGTTTCCACAAAAAAGCACTCCTCCAGACATTTCTTTCCGCACTGAAACTATTTCCACATACTATCTATAGAGTATCTTCCAAAGTTAAACTTTTTTCCCAAAAAATATTTAATTTGTGGCAAATTTGTTACAGTGCTCACCACGGGAGGTTGCAGAAAACTAGTACCCCTGAAATTTTAGAAAGAAATATATTTCTGCAAAACATGGGTTCAGATCAAGGAAAAAGCAAGAAGTCTGCAACAAACGGGTGTCGCCATTGCATTGTGTGTGTGTTTGCGTATCATCGAACTCTTTTCCTGCCGTTGCCCGCTAGATGCTCGTGATTGCGGGTGACCTGTCGGGTCACAAAGAGGGCATCCAGAGGTGGATGGAGGGGTAAATCAACACCCCACTGCTCCATGCAGCACTTAGAGAGACTCTCGCTGACCACCCACACCAGACAGCATCAGCAGCTGATGGATAGCAGCTATCTGTCTCTATGGTGACATGAGAGTTCCTTTGCATGCCCTCTAAATATTTACTACATCAGCGCCAATCAAAGGACAATGTCACAAGAGCTCCATTGTACCCATAGAGAGAGAGGATATGGAGTCCGTTCGAGGAAACATAGCTCAATGACATCATATTAACTGCCATCATGACACTTGGTTCCTCCCGATTCTATTTTACAACTCCTAAAACCCTTCTTAATGGTGTTGGCACACTTCACACATATATTTGAGAACAAGTTCATTGCTTGGTGAAGTTATAAAACCTGAATCATGCTTCAAAATGAACCCCACAAACTTTCTTTCTTTACACTTAAATTAATTCTAAGGTATTGAAATAATGCAGGATCATTTGTTCCGTGAGGAATTTGGATTATTAAGGGTTATTTTGACTATAAAAGCACTTGATAAATAAGGCTTCTTTGGGAAACCCAAATGGTCCTCCTCCTTTTATCATTGCCAAAAAAAAGAATTAAATAAATGTTAAAAATTTACACACAATTTTTAAAGGTCCACTTTCCTCCACGACACAAATAGTCAAAATGCATTTGACAGAATAATCCAATCCTATTCAAATAATGATTCAAACTTTTATAAAAGATCAGCAGGAAGATGCTTCTACAAAACATACTTGGATGGAAATTTACCTCCAGAATGAACAAAAATAAACATCTGTAATGCAGACTGGTCCAAAACACACATCTCCACAGTGACTGATCACTTATAACGTGCTTAAATAGAAAAAGATCCAATGTTTTGTGTGCTTGGATGTGTATTTGGCATCCTCGCACAGTGCTGGAAATAGAAAAATATTAGAAACTACTGTTTTACCCAAAAATGAACATAGAGAAATTCATATAGTTTGGGAAAGAAGGAAAAATGTATCCTGGCAGTGCAGTATGTGTCCTGCCATCAAATCAATGACAAATCTAAGCCCTCCTTTCCGTTCACAACTGCTCTGCTTTCATTTACTTTGGCAATCTGTCATTAAGTCTGTATAATGTCTGTATAGTAGTGGCAACACTGTTGATATTACTCAGTCATGCCGAAAAACTAATTTCAATCAAATTGATTTTTTTCTACATTATATATTAATGCAATCATTTTATCATTATATCATGAGCATATGTTAACAAATTCAGTTGGACTGACTAATTCATCTGTTACACGTTGAATGAGGGAGTTGGTGGTTTGACATATCATAGATGAGTGTCTGCGTGTGTGTGTGTGTGTGTGTGTGTGTGTGTGTGTTTGTGAGTGATCTCTCATTAGCGGCCAGCAGCGGCTTAAATAGACTCATTGTTCTGAGCATGCTGATTAAGCGTGGCTGCTGGTCACACTCATACACACAGCTGTCATATCCATCACTCGTTCATCTAACACACCATTCTGATCCCAAACGCTCATCATATGTCATTTTAAAGTGATTAATGCCATCCAGGCTACTATCTACACCAGAAGAGTAACAGTAATGCTAAACATCTGACACGTATCTTTAAACGGTGAGCGTTTTGAAGGGCATGTGCTACCAGGAGTTTTATTCAGAGCACATAAAGCATAATAAAAGTAACCTGGAATACTCAAATAATCAAACAAAGTGCTTTATTTCCTTTAGTGATATGTAAGCCATCATATTTGGTCATCACGAGGATTTGTGTACAGGCTCAACAAGTGATGTGTGTTTTCTCACACATGGATCTATTATTTGAGCTACAATAACAGGCAGTGACCCTGAATCTTTTAAAAGTCGCTGTATTATACTGTACCTCGCCCCGGTGTCTTATCTGATGCTCTCGTTTTCATATATCCAATACAGGTCATTCTACAATAGCTCCAAAGGTATGCATCCATACTTCTTATTTATTGAGTTTTTTTCATTAATTGCTGTTTTTTAATGGATTGCATATGCACACTGTAAAACACCGACTGTGTGTAGCAGGTGGAGGTATGCAGACTTCTGGCAGCTTTTTTGCTGTACTTTTTATGGCAGAGATCCAAACTAAACATTTCCTAACATTCACAGCACTTCACAGCGTGCTGATGGGCCAAAGGGCTTCCCTACTCACTGTATGTGTGGGTTTAGATAAATGACACAAGATAACGCCAGTTCTTTTTCTGATCATCTTTTGCTAATCAGATCTTATTAAAAGGTTACATGGTTTCTTAAAGCGTTTCCTCTCAATGCTGATGAAGTCAGTGGAGAGTAAAGAGAAGAGCATGTGTGCTTACAGTGTGTCTGACTTTGTTCATCCTACACACTTTTCTCTGCTTCTTTGATGGTAAGATGTTTGAGTTTTTGAGTGTGTGTGTGTAAGGGGGTGGTCAGGAACATTATGTCTGTTTCGTGTAAAGATCTGAGACGCAAAGAGGAGGGGAAGTGTGCCGGTGGGGCAAACTCATTCAACATGGACACTATTATCAGCTCAGCATAACGCTGCAGTTAATGCCTGCGCGAATGTTTGTGTGTCTACAACAAACACGTTTCTGTTAACTACAGTCAAACTTAAATGTCTGGCTGGATTTAAATAGGTCATGACAGCGATAACACTGAAAATGCATTCAAAAGTTGAAGCTAAAATGCACCGATATATATCATGTTTAATTCATTATACCAGGGATTGAGAAGGTTTTAATAGTTTTCTCTGGAGCTGAATAGATGACGATAGGAAGTTAATTTTCTTAAACTTTTGCTGTGCCTTGGATTTTGCTCTGTTTGCTTTCTTAATGTCTTCCGTTAATCCTAATGAGGCTGGTTTGGGTGGAGGTTTGTGTGTGTGTGTGCATGAACTCTGTGTGTATCTGTAGGATTAAAGCATCGCTATCATTCACAGACGTTTATGGAAACCAGCAGGTAAAACAAACAGAATTATTTTATTATGAATGTACTTAGAACGTATATATATATAATTAATTGTGTTGTTGTATTTATTCAGCAAATGAATCATATTAAGTTTAATCTTCAGTAAGTCATGAAATGCACATTTTTGTTTACTTAATTTGTTACCACTAAAAACAATCACATATTATAATTAATATTTTCATCACTTTTCATTCAAGTTTCTTACAAGTGTGGCCAAAATTCTAATACATTATTGTATTTCTTGCAAAAAAAAAAGTCACTAAAAAAGTAAATGTGCTTAATTTTGTAAATATACTTAACAGACATATTACATATATTCCTGACTGTTACATTATAAAGATATCCAGAATTACAAAATTGAACGTTTCTGTTAGTGGCAATTTCTTTCAAATTTTAAAATTTGTTGTATTCTGTCCAATAAATGAATTGCAATTGTATCAAATGCGTGAATACTTATAAAAAGAAGTATTTGATCTTTATACGTTTATTTATTGTCTGTTTCTGTAAGGCAGTTTTTTTTATATTTCCCTGAATTTTCATTCTTAGGTCAGAACTCTTTTCTGGCCAAATGGCATGTCATGTAAGCAAACCCTCAAGCCACTGTGACTGTTAGGGGTTTATGTAACATCGATGAATGCTGATAATTTAATCATTAATATAAACAGTTTAATAACACATGCGCCAAATTTAGCATGGTCCTCTTTTAGTTTAGATGTCTGGTCATAGTATTAATCACCACGCCGCCCCCTCTGTGGTAAATGTTGTAAGGAGACAGACATATCTCCAGATGGCTGGTTTGAGGAAGTGGAGTTGAAGCGGAGGGATTAGAGCTCTGTTGCCCCGTTACCCCACATGAAAAGGGCTGGGAGGGGTGTCATCTGCAGAACGTGCGGCACACGTGCAGATCAGCTTCTCTAGCACATGTGTGTACACACACACTCAAGTCTTCAGACTCGGTTCAATCCAGGTGCCATGGCTCAATATGCTTTGCTCAATATTTCAGTTGTGGCGGGATGTGCTTAGAATAACATCCACACACTCACACACAAGCAAAGGAAACGCACACTAGCTTTCTTTTAGCTAAGTAATCATTCTATTTAGAGAGAGAGCCCTGATTAAACGATTTTAAAGAAGATAACACTGTTTGCACTGTTTCAGAAGAGATTGGCTGAGAGAAGGAAATTAGATTAAAAAAAACACACATTGGTTTCACATATCATTCTCTGGCTGCTGAGGACAGATTGGATGTGGTCGTCAGTAACTTCTATGTTTGCAGCTTTAAGTTTGTAAGCAATTACACTGCACAAATTTCTAATTACGCCGCTAGTTTTTGCACTTCGTATCTTCATCTCCTCTTCCTCTGCGGTGTGGGGATGTTATGAGCCGTCTGTAAAACTAACAGCGCTGTTGATGTTCCTCTGCCCGCTATTGTTTAGCTGCTTTTCTTTCAGGCCACATTAAACCCTTTATATAGACAGTAAAAAGGTCCATTTGAATTTGACTTCAGAGTCGAGAGAGTCCTCCCTGCCCCCTGGCCTCAGCTTGTCCAGAGAAAGAGAAGGTGTCTGATCAAGCCCTGGAGGGTTCAGCCCTTTTATGGGCTTGAAGTCTCTTAAAGCGGATCTTATTGGGAATGGCCTTGGCCGAGACTACCCTGTTCTCTGGGATCCAGCATCCCTGTTACAGCTCTTTTGTTCAGTGTTTTGGTGCTGGTCCTTCCTGGACTTCTAATTGAGTGGGTTTGGGTGTAAACAGCTGTGGACCAGATTGGGGTGGGTTGTGGGCTGAGCTGGTTCTGGGCAGGCCTTGGGGCTACAACAATCTTCTGGGTAGTCTACTGCCAGGAAATAGTAGGCTGCGACTGATGTGGTCAGCTCTTTGTCACCAGCTGAATTTCGGGTGGGTGAGAGTGCTTTTGTGTGTAATGAGTGTTTTTGAGTATGTCTGCTGAGGGACGGGCAAGAATACTTCATATTCACCTTCTGAAAGAGACATTTTGAGAACGATCAACATATAAGAACCCAGAATGTGAGTTTGTAGGACTGCTCTTAAGAATGAATAATGCACCAGGGAGGGTAAGCATTGTGGGAAAGAGTGTAAAATGGGGGATAAAAGAGGAACAGGGACGTCAGTCGGCTCCCAGTAAACAGCAATAGTCATTGAGTCACCGTCACAGGACGTCCTTCCTTTACAGGATGAGAGCGAGGGGGAAACGTATCAACATGTTCACTTTCCTCTTCAAACAAGACCGTACCTCTGGGGGTTTGTGTCCAAACAGTCTTGTGTTGTGCCGCTTAATAATTCAAAGAATAGTTTGATCACTTTTTTTCTTTTATTAGAGTCTGTGTTTTGAATTGAAATTAAATTAAAATATAGTATTATTATTTTAAAAAATAAATAAATCTATATTATGATGAAAAAAGAAAATGCTTACTGATTAAAATGTATATTTATAAAATGATTATTCAGAAAGCAAAATTTTAATGCAGTATAAACTTTTAATAGAAGTATATTTTAAAATAAAGAAGGTCAAAATAAAGGAAATTCCAGGTGGTTAGTCCACAAGCTTTTTCTTATTATTTGTTAATTATTTGCTCTTCAAATAATGTGTGTGAAGAAGTGGAGTAATTGTTAGACCATGTATTCTGGAGGCGGAGTCAGTGACACTAAGGTGGGAGGAGATAGTGGGCAGGGCCAAAGTGTCTTCAACAAGTCAGACAAACATGCTCAGGCAGTCAGTCAATCTCAGGCACTTGCAGGAGAAGTCACTTACCATCTGGACTAGCAGTGGGACAAGACAGGAGAACTGTGAGCTGCACCTGTCCCATACATATATACACACACTCAGGGGAGAGATCACACACAGCCTCTATGTGTGGCTGGGACCAGAGCGTCCTGGTAAGTGACATTTCTCTAAACTCGGTTTTTGTGAGCTCTGCATTTATTTCTGTGTAAATCAGGGAATGCGTTTTACAATGGAAATAATATTTAGTGCTTATTCTGTTATTTAGTATTTGTTAATTCTGTATGGTGTGATTAATTGTTTTGAGATATAGAAAGCAGTTTGTTTGGGGGCTTTGTAGTTTTTTTTTTTAAGTTTGTTAAAATTCTAAACTGTGATAATTTAGGCAGTTATTTTTAATATTCAAAACAATTCTAATTAAAGTATTTATTTATGTATTATGTGAGTATGTATTTATTTCTTAGAAAAATATTTCTGTATTTAACAGTTGACAGTTTTATTCAATTTAAACTAAACACACTTTGAAAAGTCATTTTTTATTTTCTTATTAAACATAATATATAGTTTAATATTGTGCGTGCATATTTTGTATGCATATATCTGATTTCCATGTTTGTTAATGAGGAGTTTTTCAGTTTCATTATGAGTTTTGGTTCTACAGCTGGCCTACGCACACAATTTCGAACAAAAAACAACTATTTTCTGATCTTCTTTAAAAAAAAAAAAAACTAGAACATGTTCGTATAATAGACAGTGCTCAACTAGAATTTATATTAATTAACTAAACTTAAACCGTTTACAGATTTGTAAGTTTCACAGTACTGTCTGTTTTAAAACATAAAATTGAATTAATTCTTTACATTAAAATGAAAATAAGTTTCAAGTTTTATTTAAAATGTAGTTTTAAATTACATGAATTTTAAGAGACTTAATAAAAGTTTTAGTCCTGAATTGGTAACAACATACTTTGACTCTTGGTTGAAGATTTGTTGTTTCGCATTGGGTTAAAGTTTTTCCTACTTTGTTTCTATTTCTCACACACACACACACACACACACACACACACATTCTCTGGGATGGATTGATGGTTCCGTTACTCTGCCACTCTGATTCCAATTTTAGCTACATTCAGATGTAGACGGGACTTCCTTCCTCTGTTTTCCTCCATTTGTGACTATTTTTTTACTCAGGGAGGAAAACAGGGAGAGGGTAAGATGCATGTTGATAGACAGAAATGAGAAGAGAGACCAGATCAGTTCTGACCTTACGAGCGGGTCGGAACAGCTCTTGTCTTTAATTTACTTTAAGAGCACTTCAGCTTCTATGTGTAGTAAGCAAATTCTTATTTTTTCTTATTGTTTAACAGCTCTAATTTAGGCAAAAATATTTATGATTAATACAAATTTGAAGTAAAAAAACATTAGATAATTGACGTGGTTTAACCTTTACTTTGATAAATCATTTAAATCTAATGCCTTGTCTTTTCTTAGGCTGCTTCTCATCACGGCTCGGCCATGCTGACTACTGAGGGATCACCCTACACCGCGGACAATGAGGAGCTCAAGATGGATGTAGAGGATGTAGACATGACAAAATGGACGGAGGAAGAGTTTGAGGAGAAATGCACGTACATCGTAAAAGACCACACCTGGGAGGGTCCTCTGGAGAACACAGAGCTCACCCGAGCTGAGGCGTCTTTACCCAGAAACCTGGCCTTCAAACACCCAGCAGACTCTAAAGAGGTATGACACGACACTCACATGCCATCACATATGCAACGGCATTACGCATGATGTACTCATGGCCTCCAGGCTTCCTTTTTGAAATGTGCCACGAGATTCATTGGGTTACAACTGCAGCCCTGCGTGCCATCTGCTAATAATTGTTGTCTGCTTGTATGAGTGTACTGACAGTAAATCTGCAAACCCGCCTCAGAGTGTCACATTATCAAACTGCAAGAAGCGGGTTTAAGCAGAATTCGGGTGGTTGCGATTCTTGTTTAAACAGCATCTCCATAAAGCCGCACCTACCGATCACATAGCTGGCATTAATCTTCTTTATCAGGACTGTCAGGCCCGTTTTTAAGCTGCTTTTGTTGAACAAAAAAAGTCCCTGTCTATGTCTGTGTGCTTAATAATTTCTAACTCACATTGTTACTCAGCTAACACAAACATCCATACATCAGAGCGCCACATGACAAGCTCCTCAAGCACCCGAGTGCAAAAGTTCCAGAGTGCCATCTATCAAACCTGTTTTATCTGCAGCAGACTGCCATGTCTGTGTCCATGACAATCCTCAAACACACTACTTTCCACCTTTCTAGCGCTAATGACGGCAGAAGCTTTGAATAGGATTAAGCCTCTCTTATTTTGAAAGTGTTTATAGATCAGTAGGAACAGGGTTATAGATTTTTTCATCAGTTGCTCTGTCTGCCTTATCTCTTCCTGTGAGGAAAAGAGCGAGCCTCTTTTATGAGCACGTACTTATGAGGTGATAAAGAGTTTCTTCAAGAAACACCTGAGCTTCAAACAGGAAGAGAGTGAGCGGAGTCATGTGTTTCACAGAGAAAGATTAAGATGATGAGAGAGGATTGATGAGGAAAGTGTTTAATAAGTTGAAGTCTTTTTGGTAGGAGAAGGGTTGAACGTATGCATTTAAAATATGAAATATTGTGGCTTCAATTTAAAAAAATTTTGTTTAGTGCATAAATCCATTTAAAGGATCAGTTTATGAATTGTGTGTGGCCCTAAACATATTCATATTTCTATCAAATAAAGCACCTGTATGATTCAGTAGAGAGGTGAAGTTTGTTGAACACCTCCTCAGAAGTGTCTTTGCGGATAATTAGAGGTGAAATGGGACAAACGAATAGTCTCTCTAAGCCTTAGGACACAACCTTGATGACCTTCAGCTTCCTGTGGCTGTCAGGAGAGGTGACGGGTGAAGAGAGGCATGGCTCCATGTCTTTCAAGTGCGCACATCTGGCTGACTGTCAATTAATTACCCCTCTCACACACACTCTGTCTCGCTAATACGGTCAAGCTAATTTCATTAATAAACTTTCCAGAAAATGAGCAAATTGTGAATTTAAGATACTGTGCTTTAAACTTCATCTACCTCTTTTTTAACCACCCGTTTTTCTGCTTTTTTTTTAGGTTATCGGTGTAGTAAGCAGAGAATACATCCCCAAAGGCACACGGTTTGGCCCCCTTGTGGGAGAAAGTTACACTGCAGAAAATGTCCCTAAAGATGCGAACAGGAAGTACTTCTGGCGGGTGAGTTGTTTTGTTTCAGAATCTTTAAAAAAGATTGAAGCGGACCAGAAAAAAAAAAATAACGGGTCACTTCCTGTTCCACTGACTGACTTCCTATGTGACATCATGGGCTTGATGGTTATGTAGAAGCAGTGCTATTCACAGAGCGATCAGAAACTGCTGAGTAAAGATCTGCTGTTTTGGGAACTGTGTTTCTGCACTGGCGCTGAATGACTGAGAGAGCAGTGATACGTTCCATGAAGTGTAATCTTTATTTGACTGTGCAGCGCTCTGAGCTTGTGGGACAGGAAGTGCAGAATGACTCTGCACTTCTTTTACTGTGAATATATCTTTCTTAAGAATATGTCCACTTTACGGATCATGTGTGTCATTGCAATCATTTAACCAGTGTTTGACCAGTGGAAAATTAAATCCCACTGCAACAGTTGCCACTACTATTAAATGCCACCAACAATTAAAACAAAACATTTCTCTCACTCGTCTGTGAGCTGCAGCTGTCGTCTACAGCTGTCGTCACGGAGAAAGTGCAAAGTCAACCTGCTCTGGTTTTGTGTTGACTTATTTTCTGTCACTTCCATATTGTTGCCAAATCGAAGATCCCCAAGTGGAACAACTCTGGTCTTTACCTAGACACAGCGCTGATATCATTGTTTCCTGTGTTACTGTCAGTCTTTCATCATATGGTGCTGGGCAGGTGATTACAGAGTCACTGGTTAGCGTTTCAAGCATAAAGAAAAAGCGCTAGAGGAAGTCTAGTGTTGACGTTTCTGAGGGAAACCTTGTATGTGACGTCTTGAAAGTGTTCCTGGAACTTGCAAGCTTAGTATAAACAACACACTGAGACAGGCGTCCCCCTACCATACTACAGACGAGACCTAAGAATGCTTTAGAGAGCTGGATGGAGATACTCTGAGATACTCTGTGAATATTAGTGTGGGGGCGTTGCTGACTCACTGTGAGACTTTATAAGAGCGAACCCCACTCGTCTGTCTCAAAGACATGAGAGCCACACTGGACGACTAGAGAATATAGCAGTGTAATAAAGACAAAGAAAGTTATTGTAATTAGAATAGAAACTGATAGAACTGGTCTTAATTTTCTTCATTGTATTTTTTTAGATATACTCAAATGGGGAGTTCCATCATTTTGTGGACGGACTAGATGAGGAGAAGAGTAACTGGATGCGTTATGTGAATCCAGCACACTCCCAGCAGGAACAGAACCTTGCTGCCTGCCAAAACGGCATGAACATCTATTTCTACACGGTCAAGGCCATTCCTGCAGATCAGGAGCTACTGGTGTGGTACTGCCCTGAGTTTGCCCACCGTCTCAACTACCCTGCCTCTGGAGAAATTATGATGCAAAAACTCAGTAAGTTCACAACAATACATCTCTCTATTTGCCATAGACCTGGACAGATATTTGTTCCTTGTTATCTCAGTTTAAGTCTAGAAAAACATGCCTTTCCCACTATAGAGATAGACTCTGTAAGCATTGTACAAACACACCAGCGTCTTCCCTTTCATCTCTGTTAAGATCAGAATTCTTTGAACTACTCTATTTCTCTCCTTTCTTCCTCTACATTGTTTTTGTTCAGACTAATTACAAAGAATAGGAATGCAATGTTGCAGCCATTGGTGTTTGAGGAAGCTCTTTAAACATGAAAGTGCAGACTAAGGTTTGTTTTGGCCAACATACTAAACCCGCAATAAAAGTCTCTAAGCTAACAAAAAAAAAAAACAAGAGAGAAGGAAAGATTGATAGAAAGGAGAGGGGGAGATTATAGGTAGGTGAACAGGCCAGTCAGTGTGACTCCTCTCCCCAGAGTCATGCGCATACCCTGGGGCCACTGAATGTAGCCGACCCCTTGAGCTCAACACACACACATAGACAACTCTGTAATTACACCGACTCACTCATGTCTACTGCCCCTCTACCTGTAGCCTTAAGAAGGAATAATAGCCCTTGCATCTCAAAAGCGTAACAGTAGCAACCCTGAAGAAACCTGGTGTATGACTCAATCTGATAGAATGGGCTGATCTGACTGACACAGCCTCCCACATGAAACTGATTTAGACAAGGACTTTCTATTTCACTAGTCATGTCTGGTGTAAAATGACAGAACATTCAGCCAACATGTATCTCGAGTGCCTTCATTCCTTTGTCATCCTGCCTCAGGAGGTGTGGGAGGAACTTCTTCATTTGTTTGCCACTTCAAGAATAAGGAGAGGCTAGTAAGAGCGCGCACAAGAGAAAAAAAAAACCTTCCATTGACTAGTTGAACTTCCTGGCGGCAGGGCTGTGCTGACAGATTGATATCTCTGTGATCGCCTGCTGTTTGTTTTTGGCAAGCTCTCTAGGGAGAACAGAACTGGTACTATCTGTGGAAGAGAGGTGGGAGGGGAGAACTGATAACCTCTCGGTTTGTTTACACGTAGCTGCCGGGACAGAAGGATAGGGGAGTAGAGAGTCTGGTTCATCTTTTAAGGGATACTTATCATGCACCCACTCATATTCACACTTGAATTCTACACAATTAACCCCGTGAAAGTTCAGTGAACAGGAAGCAGGAAGTTATTTAATTGTTTACATCCTTTTGAAGGAGATTAACAGTGAAGTATTTAAGATATATGGGAAAGTAATTTTCTAATTAGCTTACCTTTCATCAAATGTGAGTGGGTGGAAGGGTCTGGGTGGTTTATAATTGGTCTGTTTAGCCTTAAGTTAAAAAATCTATTCATATTTCACTCCTCTTCTGATTTATTATTGTGAATTCTGCAAAAGCTTGGTGCTGTGTAAAAATTTGGGAACTCAGTCACTAAATAAAATCCATCCCTGGTCTCTGTGGATTCTAAAAGGGAAAGATCTAGATCCCTATTAGCAGGATGCCATCAGTCCCCCCACACCCGCTCAGTGAACCCCATTAGATAGTATCAGTGCATCCATCCCACCCTGACCGGGGCGGCTGTCAGGCCTCACATCCTGTCTGTAGACCCTAACACGGGATAATTTGTCAAACTGTCACACTAAGTGAACCACTGGGGTGCTTTGTTGAAATTTGTTTTAAGATGACCTGAATCCTCTGGGACAATGGAACTGCTGTGTCCCTCAAAATAACTGTAACCAGGAATTGGGACCATCGTGACCTTGTAAAACATATTGCAAACAGACCTGTATCAGTAAATGTAAATGAGAGAGAAATTAATTAACATATTGTTTTTGTGTGTGTTTAAACAGAGCAGAGCCTGATTGAAGCCACACAGCAAGCGACTGAAGTCAAGCACCCAGTGAAAAGAGAACACAGCGTCTCAGAGATTTTGAAAGATGTACTGCAAGAACCCAGCAGACCACTTCCCACCCGTCCCCGCTGCCCCAGCAGCCCAGACCGACCTCTTTACCCCAGTGCTGTCTATCCACTCCGCCCTTCCCTAAGCGAAGACTTTTTAAAGACTGCCACAGTGTTTGGCCTCCCAAACCGCTCCCACAGACAGTGTTCAGTGACACCCAGCCCTTCAGCACACAGCAGTCCGGAGAGCAGTCCAGAAAGCAGTCCCACACCAGCATCCCTTGAGCCGAGAGACACCCTTTTCTCCTTCTCTCCAGCACTCTACAGCCGTGGTCTGAACCACTACCCAGGCTACTCACCAGCAGCAGGCTCCATGCCATTCTACCCTAACCCGCACTATTCACGCTACCTCATGCCCCACTACCCTGTTAGTAGCCTGAGTGGGCCACCTACTTTGGGCGGTATATTTCCACACATGTACCCCTTTTATAGCAGCTTGGTACCCCCTCATGTACCCTTCCCACCTGGCATGCTTCCGTCCGAGGGTAGTCGACAATTTCTGCTTCCACCTGACTCTCCGGCTCCCAGGGACATCCTGCTCCCAGCGGCCACCAGTGCCTTTTCTGCAGCCACCTCTCTAAAAGACAAACCAGTCCATGGGCATGGCCACCCCTACGCTCCCGCTGGTGGGTCTCCAACAGCCGGCTCTGCAGCATCTACAGGACGTGTTCCTACCAAGCCTACCTCAGCAATCCTGAGTACCAGCCGCTCAGAGGATAAGGCGATCAATCTCAGCAAGATGAAACAAGGTTCCTCAGGCTACAAAAGTCTAGATTACCCACTTAAGAAGCAGAACGGCAAGATCAAGTATGAGTGCAATGTCTGCACCAAGACTTTTGGTCAACTTTCCAATCTTAAGGTAAGCAAGAGAACCGTGCCTCTTTTTTTATGAAAAGCATACTTGTGCTACACATATGTTAGAAGCACTCCTGCTAGTACCTAGCTGACCTGTCTTTATTTTTAGGTGCACCTGCGAGTCCATAGCGGTGAACGACCCTTTAAGTGTCAGACCTGCAATAAAGGTTTCACTCAGCTGGCCCACCTGCAGAAACACTATTTGGTCCACACAGGAGAGAAACCCCATGAGTGCCAGGTAAACAATTCCAACAGTTTCTGTTGTAACCAGTCAATTCCTTCTCTGAGTAAGAGTAGTATGAGATCCTAAAACTCTGCTTTCCCCTCACAGGTGTGTCACAAGCGCTTCAGCAGCACTAGCAACTTGAAGACCCATTTGCGACTGCACTCTGGTGAAAAGCCGTACCAGTGCAAGATTTGCCCAGCCAAGTTTACACAGTTTGTCCACCTCAAGCTGCACAAACGGCTGCACACAAGAGAACGTCCACACCAGTGTCCGCACTGCCACCGCAACTACATTCACCACAGCAGCCTGCGGCTCCACGTCAAAGGCTACTGCTTAGCGGTTTCTCCTTCTCCCAGCTGCAGCCTCGACGAACTCAATCGCGTCAACGAGGAAATCGAACGCTTTGACATCAGCGATAATGCAGACAGACTGGATGAAATGGAAGGGTTTGATGTGGAGAGCATGGTCGAGAAACAGATCTTTGGCCTGCTCTGGCAGGAGATGGATTTTAAGGCGTCTTATCACAAAGGTAGCACTGGAGGAGACCTGCACCCCCCACCACCTGCATTATCTACATATCGTCTGAGCGAGCATGGCAGTGAGGCCTCTGTCATCAAGGTTCATTGCAGCAGCCCTATCCAGCTCCTACCTGTCAAGGTTAAAAAGGAGACAGAGGAGGCCATGGAAACCTAGCCAACTAGAGGCTTGCCTGACTAGCTCTCTAGGCCAGGTTATGGACAGCCACATGTATACGTAATTCTTCTCAAAGAATCAGGCTATGGCCTTTATGTTCAGGGACTTGAGTACTCAGGGCTAACAGACATCGTTCCAGTCCATCAGTGGTCCAGTATGTCCAACGCAAATTAAAAAGACAATCATATTCCTTTATTAATATTATTATTATTAATATTATTTGCTCTTCTTGGTGTTTATTTTAGTTTGTTACGTAATCTATTTAATTTATTGTTCAACATCCTTCACAACCAACACGTGGAAATAATGTTTACAATGACTGGTTAAATCATTGTAATTTTTCATTTTATATATATTTCCTTTTGCTTTATTCTTTTGTGGATAGAAACTGTAAATAGTGTCCCCAGTTGACTGTGATTTCATGTGTGACTGCAAACCACATTCAGGTTTATTTTTAATGTGGGCTTTGAAGTCAGAGGTAGACCTTTTTGTTGAAGGCATTTTTTTAACTATAGGAGAGGTCAGAGGTTACATATCTATGTGTACGTGTTTTACATAACATTTATTCTCTTAATGTTGATCTCTGCACGATATAATGAATACAAAAAGGGCATATTATATATTACCAACAACTGTTACCTCAAATGTCAGAGTGAGTGAGTGTGTGTGTGTGTGTGTGTGTGTGTGTATGGTGTGTGCTTGAACTGAGAGACGTCAGAGGCATATGTGATGTTTGTTTTGCTACTTGAAGAGGAAATCAAATGTCCCAATGTGCAGGTCTACATGTGGTCCAAAGAATAGCAGTCTGTCCAGCTGTCCCACACAGGCTGTGAGACTGACACTGACTCTGCATTTTCTTACTTATGTGTGGCACATTACTGAAACCAAAACGATAAAGAAATGAGAATGTGGAAAGGATAACCAAAGTGAACTCTTTCAAAGATGTGTGCAAGTGCAGCGTGAGCTGCTGCAACTGTCTGCTCTGCAGGTCTGTGATGATGTTTATGGACACTCCACATCACTTTGGCCTTTGTATGCACTGGTTCTTTTTTCTTTTGTCTTACGTTTGTACTTTTTACTATGATTTTGTGCAGCGATATTAGTAGGGCAGTTTATCAGCAATGTGTGCTGCGAGGTAGTAGCATCTCATACACCTTCTGTCCTAAAGTATGACCAAAGTCTACACCTCATCTTCAGCTTTAAATTAAAAAAGAAAACTGTCTTTGTTTACATACTGGTTTACGTAGCTATTTAAGTACAGCTTTGACAAAATGTAAATTATAATATAAATCTTCACTGATCTAAAGCATTTTTGTCTCTTGTGTGTTTTTTCATGTGTGTGAAATGCTCCACCAAACCACTGTATGACAAAAACACACTGTAGCCCTTTTCTAAACATCTGATTTTCATAATTCATGTGGATATTTGGTGGTTTCGTGATGTGATTGATGGATCACACAGAGAGGATTCTGATTCTGTTATTTCACTTAATTCAAACGCTATAGATGTATGTAGCAAATAAGAATCGATATAATTAAGAATATATTTCGCAGGTCTTTCGCAGGTTAAGAGGATATCTATCAACCTTCAAAGAGTTCATTTTTTTCCATTATGACTTTATTTTGAGAATCTTCTTTTCATTAAATATTAATTTATATTAGAATTAGCAAAAATAAAACATGTAAAATGTAAACATGTGAAAATATTTATAAAAGGTTCTGACTCTTTGAAACACAACTAACTATCCTTAACGGTGCATTAAAAACTCCGGGTCTGCGGGTAGCTCCAGGGGAAAAGTTAGCAACCCAGCAATTACAAGATGCTTCATTTGCACTTCCGATGAATAGATCGATGACTAGGCAGACAAAAGAAGCAGTCACCAAATCTAAAGTGTAAAATTCCACACCACACAAATCATGAGACTGCTGGTAATACCAGCCACAACAGGCCTATAAATATATCACACTATACACACTATGTCGGTACAATAATGAAATGCATATGAATATCAACCACTTTATATGATTCTGATTGATTGCTAATGTGTAAAGTTTGCAAGTACAGTGTGTTCTTTTCTAAGAAGAGATCAAAATTCAATATCAGTGTAAATGACCATACAGGTTAAACATAGTGCCATTTCAAAATGTTTTCTATTTAGTGAAATTTTGCTAGAGCCACATTTAGGCCACTAATGTAACTTTTGCTTTAAATGATCAAATCCAGAGAGTAATACAAATATAAAGAAATGACTCTTGGCTGTGAAACCTGCCCGAATTGATGTTTACAATGTGTTTTCCTTGTTAAGCAGATGCGGTAATACATTGCTTATGCCGTTCTGGCTCATGCATGTTCTCCTCCTAATCCAGTTCTGAGAACGCTGACTATATTAAATGGAATCCCTTTCAGCTCTTCCCAAATTGTACATTTATAGGCCCCATGTGAGCAAGTGGATTATACGATAATTGGCTTTCTTCATTTCCCCCTGCAAGATGATGTCTGAATCACTGGAGCTAAAAGGGGAAACACACAGTTACAGAAACAAGAATGTTTTCATAACATCAACAAAAGTGAATGGACAAAACGCAATCAGAATCTACTGACGTGATTATACTGTTTATAAAAATAAAAAAGTCTCTATTTTATTCATTTATTTATTTTGTTCCTGGATAAACTGTAAAAGACATCAAAATAACAGAACACAAGTAAGAATGTGTACTGATGTGGTCATGCGGTTTAAATACGTACGAGTATAAATATAACTCGTAGCATAATTGGAAAACCCTTCAGGATATGACGTCAAAACATTTTCGCTCTGCATAATTTGTAAACTAATTTTGAGGTCTGCATCACGTAATCAGCTCCATATGCGGTTTTTCTGGTGTAGTAAACTTGCTCAATAGCTCACCTTATACAGCGGTGCGATGTGTAACACTCCAGTGTGAATCCTATTAAACACTACACATTAGAAGAGTATCAGAAGACTTCTTCAAGTAGCTACACAAAATAAAATGTCTTACATGAGTAAATTGCATTTACTAACAAAATGCTTATTTATTTTCAAACGCGACTGAATTAGCCCTTTAGCGCCGCGGATCATACAACTAACGTGATAAAATGTTGAACTGATGCAGCGCCACCTACTGGACAGTTTGAAAGTGTCGCAAAACCAAGTTACCACATCGGGGTACATATATATATATATATACACTATATTACCAAAAGTATTCGCTCACCTGCCTTTACTCATTCTATGAACTGAAGTGCC
>JAUCNO010000236.1:16489575-16503593 GCA_032353835.1 Enteromius viviparus | reverse complement strand
TCTCGTCCGGTGTGCGACCCCCTTTAAAACTGATGTTCGTTGTGTGACTGCAAAGGATGTATGCAGGGCGGGGCGAGCGCGGAGAGGGGAAATTTATATAGTCTATCTCGTTGCCTTTTTCGATAGTAATATCTTGAAAGTTCATATCAAGATATAGATACGATAACGATATATCGTTCAGCCCTAGCGTTGACCAATGTTTAGATGTAAGCATAATTTACATTGTTCAGAATATAAATCAATCAGCTCTCAGAAGATTTGGATTAAATTATTTCATATGGATTGCTTCTACAATGTCTTTATGAACACAACGTTTTGGATGAATGACATTTAATGGACTTTTTAATGGATTTCAATTTGTGTTTCAAGGATGAAGTTTCATTGGTTTGGAATGACATTAAATAAATTATAACAGTTTAGAGGAACGTCTTTTTCAAAAAACTGCAAAACCATTTCCTAATACATTCATATATAGTTCATTTAACAAATAAATTCCATGAACACATTGTGTAAACTACCCAGAAACACATAACCATCTAACATATGAAACACAGTTAACAATCTATGTAAGTCTCTGATTTCTAACTTCAAAATTAATCATTCTACAGGGTTCATCTTTTTTTTGAGTCACTGAGCCAGTTTTTTTTTTACCACATTACCACGGTAAGACAGCGACTGAAAGTGCTATTTCAGTGCCTGTCGCAGGTTTGAGTAGTGAGACATGTTCGATGGTGATGGAGGTGGGACGGCCAGCTGGAGGTTTCCCCACTTGAAGCGTGGGTTGACATGAAGGGCTGCTGGGCGGGGGTTTTCTGTGCAATTCATTTATTTGAAATAATACCACCACACACACCTTCTTATTCACTTAAAAACTTCTCACTATTCTGACCGACTTCTTAAGCAGAACATGGGGAAATTTTTAGAATACCATGCATTGCGTTTCGATATATAAAAATCTTTATCTTATTGTGAAAAGCGTAGGAGAGATTGCACCGTTTCGGCTCCATTTTTACCCCAAAAGGGATGAATGTCTAGTGATAGATTCCGTTCTGCTGGGTTTTGAAGACATGCCAATGTGGCTAAAGCATATGCTTTTTATTTTTACTTGTGGGAATCCCCATTACACTGCAAACATAACAGTACTGTAAACCATCTGTGACATTAAGTCACCATCAAAGCCTTTCATAAAACAGAAAACCTCTTCTGCTGATAAAAGAGCATGTTTAAAATCACAAAATGCAGCTTTTCACTCATGTGCAATTGATATGAATCAAGCCAAGACTGTGATAAACAAAAATGATTTGAGACCATCTTGAGATGGAGAAAAGGTATTTCCCAGGTTGAGTAAGTAAACACGCATTTCCCCTGTAATCTCAACACTTTGCTCTGCGCTGTTATCAAAGCAAATCCCACATATCTGGAAGAGGCAGAACGATAACAAAAGGAGAAGCACAAAGTGCCACTTTCTCTTCAAGCAAACCACCAGGCCGTTCAGACAAAGCAAGCAGGTCTTGAATTGGGCTGGAAGCAGCACAGATGTGCTCCGTCATGCAGGCATCTCCGCCAGCAGGTGCTCCGTTTGTCACTGCTATTGTCTGCTTATCTACTTCCTCTCTGGAGAAACCAAGACCGCCCCTGTTTTGGCTGTGGATTTCATTCATGCAACCCTGATTTGTCCTTTTCTTTCTTTCCCCATTTCCCATCTCTTCTTTAAATCTCTAGATGTTAAAGATTTGTTTTCCTCTAATGTCTTTTCTTCTCATCTTTAATTCCAACGTCCCGTGAGAGATAAGTCTAAACTGCAAACACGTTTTTAATCAAATAATGTGTGTGTGAATTATTTTCATCTTGTGGCTCACAGCTCACCTTCCGCACATATGGCAGCAGGAAACAGCTCTTTCAGCAGGTCTCCTAACGTAAGCGTGTGGCCTTCTGGAGACACTGGTCGGAAGAGCTTTTGGATGAACGGTCTGTCGCTCATCGTCTAAAATGAGAAATATGAAATCCATTAGATTTATTTTGATATATTGATATAGTGTGAAGTTCCCAAAAAATGCATAATCTGAACTGTCACTGATGAATGTTAAAGAATGCCTATTCACAACAACATCAAAAAGAAATGCAATAATTATATATACATATATACATACAGGCATTATTAATGGCAACAACATAAACATTACGCCGTGATGTTTCCTCACTAAACAGCTGTACACAAAGCAGCGCTGAGCCTATTATTTTAGCTATGTTTAGTTTGTTAAAAAGACTAAAAACAGACATTGTCTACATAATTTTCTACCAGTTTATGAAATAAGATAGGGAAATTACCCCTCTGCTTCAAATTGTCACTGACAATACAATTTGAGTCTGTTTGAGCAAGACACATGTAACTAATGGCAACATCATCTCAGGCTGACACATACTGTAGTATGTCTACAGACTATTTTCAGGCTTTTGAGCTATTTGTTACTGTTTTGCACACACTTTCATATTAATTATAACTGGAGGGTGAATTATTTAATTTTAACCGTGTTAGGGGTGGGCGATATACCGGTAGACACGATTAACCGGAAGAAATTTGTCAAGTGATAGAGATTTTGGTCTATCGTTTTAATCGCGGTTGAGATCACGTGACACTACATGTTACGTAACGACGCAATACACGTTCACTTCGACAATGGAAGAAGCAGTGTTGCCAACTTATCGACTTTATAGACCCCCTTAGTGACGTTTTTCCAAAAAAGCGTCAAGTGACAAATCTATCGACTTTCTCAAGTCTCTGGTAGTGCCATGCATGTGCAAGCTCTTGTTTTTCCATCTCGCCCCTCGATGCAGCAGCGGTGAGTTTGCTTACATGTGACGAAACCAACAACGAGGAGATTGTAAAGAAAAAAGGTGCACCGTGTGCGATGTGGATTGGTTTGGGTATAGGACAAGTGATACGAATGAGATGAACGTGATTTGCAAGGTACTGTATGTAGAGCATTACAGCAATACATTGCTGTAAACAGAATGGTTGCTTTTTTTTTTACTTAAAGTATTGCTGCATTTCAGTTTAAATAAAATTACATTATATGAAACAATTTCTTTGTGTTTACACAAGACATTATCTAGTCTTGAAATTTAATTTTAAAAGAGTTGTGAACTAAATTAAGTTAGTACAGTGGAAAGTAATAATGAGGTTTGGTTTCTTTTAAGAACAGCTTTGCGATTTACCCTGAAAAAAAAAAACATGACTTACGCATGAAACAGAAGCATGTGTGGTGGACGTAAAGTATATAGTGAATAATCGGAAAACTAAGAATCGCCAAACAACACAAGCAAAGTCCTGTGACGCAGATATAGCACACCGTAACACAATGACTACACACACCGACTACCTACACTCAAGTGAGTACACTTTTCCTTTGAGCTGTTTCAATTTCCTTTTCTTTCTTATGTCATCTTTAGCCTGTCAGCATACATGATCATTTGCAAGAAATGGCATCCAAGTCATTTCAGGGTACCTGCTTTTCACACCCAATATGGAGCGCTAACAGTTTATAATTCCTTTGTTAATATCATGTCAATTAGCACCTGTTTTAACCCAGACTAGTTGGGTATAATGTTGTGAATTGCTGAATAAGATACTGAGTGGATTAACAGCCGGCAGTCACGGCTTAGTCTTTCCTTTGGCCTTGAGCGAGCGAGCGAGGTGTCGAATGCTGGACAGGATCCAGTTTTCACACACAACTTGCATGTGGTCAGTGATATAAGGGTATCATTGTGTAAGATCTGGACCTGTGGTGACAAACAGCGGCCTGACAAACAATAGGAGTCAATCTTGGTGCTGTGAAAAGGAAACTGGTGACACAACGGCTCAGGTAGTCCAGCTGACACCGACACCCCCAGGTCTCAGGAAGAGAAGGTGTCTCAGGATGCTACGGCCTCGATCAGGTTACCAGAAAAACTGACTCACTGCTCACTTGCACCAAGATCATCTCCAGAGTCAGAGAAGAGAGAGTGTGAGAAGTGACAGCTACTTCGTTGCATTTTTAAACGGCAGCATTAATTATTGACCCCAGCATTATCCAAAAGGCTTCTGATACCGATGAGAAGTGTGATACTCTGGGTGCCGACACTTTCTTTTCAACTCCCATGACACCCTAGCTGGCAAACCAGCACATGAACCACACAACAGACATCATTAGCCTTTCTCCAAAAGCAAGAGGCCAGAGAAAAGAGATGCTCTTGAGTCTCAAACTCTGTTCTTAGTGTATGAAGACAATTATGGGTTCTTGAGGCAATAATCAGAGTGTAAAACACAAAGTAAGTCACTCAGGGAAACAGATACCTGAGCCTTGCCTTAATGAGATGAGAGGTAATAGTAAATTAAAACAACCGTCTCATTTGAAAGTCCAAACAATATTAATATAATTAAAAAATAGATAAAACTCCTGAAACATTTTGAATATTATATATATATATTCAAACATGAAATTTTACTAAACTTAAATATTCAACTGTCAATTCAGTCAGTACAGTTAATCAATAAATAAATAGGGAACAATTTTCAAATAAAAATTTAAAGTTGCTAAATAAATTAATTAATTAATGAAAAAATCTAATAATAATAAATAATAATAATAACTGAAAATGTCACCCCAAATAATTCTTTCAAATGGTGAATTCAAATAATCATTTAATTGACTGAACTAATTCAAATATTTAGACAGACATTTAAACTGTGAAAATAAAACTTAAAATTCTAATTTAAACATGAACCCTTTTCACGTTTCCGGGTTTCTCCGCAGCGGAAGTCGTCATAGTTAGGTAAACTTGAATAGCAGTGAATGGGATGATACCACAAATATATTTTTTGCATTCCTATTTGCTCAAAAAGCAAAAGAAACACTCCATGATAGTGTTTTCATGACTTCCAATAAAAAGAAAAAAATAGAGCGAGACGGCAGTCAAAAGAGAGAATGATGTCATATTTACCGTCCCTCTCGTAGACGCTGCATTAGAAACACTCTCACATCTTTTTGGAATTTGATGCAAAAGGTAATATAATACAAAGCATGATGTTGTAAATTATAAGTTATAAATGTGCACACATTTTAAAAAAAATACAAATAAGAAAAACTTTTACGATGTTGATGGCCGTTAAACGCATCATCACATTGTGAAAAGTGTCCACAGAAATTTCCAACTCAACATTTATAAAGCTGACTGCAGAATTAAAGCAAGGAACTGGCTGAATGTAGCATTCTGGACCAATTCATTTATCTACAATTTAAATAATTATTTAAACAATTTAAAACAATTGTTATTAACATTTGGCCAACAGGTGGTTATGCCGCAGAATAGATATGGCATTTTGGATATCAGTATATTATATTTTAGCTAGTGTAACGGTAATTAAAAGTTCTTTTTAATAAGGACACACTTCAGTCTTATGCCTTTTGTAAAAATAATAGGCTAATATCGTTTTGCTTGCCATCAGATTTATCAATGCATTACACTAGATTAGTGGTGGGCGATATAACCAAAGTTGTCTGTCATGGTAAGCAATTTTGTACCTCGATAACGATATATATTACAATATAGCAATTTGTATCTGAAAATCCATAAATAAAAATTCAAACACAATATAATGTAATTTTATTTAAACTGAAATGCAGCAACACTTTAGGTAAAAAACAACCTACAGTACTGTTTACAGCAATGTATTGTAAGGTTAATGTTTTTTTTCTCAGAACAACAGGTACTAACATAGTGCCTGACAGAATATCAGTCTCCACCGCTTGCTAAAACAGTGCTCTAGCATACAGTACCTTGCAAATCATGTTCATCTCATTCATATCACTTGTCCTATACCCAAACCAATCCACATCACACACGATGCACCTTTTTTCTTTACAATCTCCTCGTTGTTGGTGAACTCACCGCTGCTGCACCGAGGGGCGTGATGGGAAAACAAGAGCTTGCGCGTGCGTGCGTGGCACTACCAGAGACTCGCTGAGGTTTTTCCAAGAAGTCGCTAGATTTGTCACTTGTCGCTTTTTTTGGAAAAAAAGTCGCCAAGGGGGTCTAAAAAGTCTATCAACAAAGTCGATAAGTTGGTAACACTGGTTGAATGTGTATTGTGTGGTTACGTAACGTGCGGCATCACATGATCTCAACTGCGACCCTAGACCAAAATCTCTATCAGTTGACAAATTTCTACCGGTTAATCGTGTCTACCAGTACATCGTCTACCCATAACACCAGATGATCAAAAGCAGAAATCAAAAGCACCTTAAAACATTTGGATCATTAGGTGGTGCTGCCCCAATTTATTCAAGTACTTTCAAAGCGTGATGACACCTAACAAGTTTCAAAATCATGATTTTAGGTCAAACTATTCAGATGTTTTAAGCTATTTGACATATTTCTTGAACCGTAGGTGATGATATGCCAGCAATCTGCTCAAGTACTGTCAAGCAATAGTCACAATGAGTTTCATTTCAACAGGCCGAAGTGTTATAAAGACTCGGCAAATGCATTATAGATATATCCGTTGTTTTGTTTTTTTATTGGTTTACATTAAGAATGTTCTATTTACATGGTGATATTTATTAGGGAGCTCACTGTAATTTCCTAATTTGTTGCAGCCAAGTTTCAGATCAATTAAAAAAAGAATACCTTTCATAAATTTTTTTTTATGTTTTTGTTAAAACTTAAGTAAGTAAATGGGGAAATACCTGATATATCCTAAAGGGCATATAGCGGAAGCCTCCCTCTTCAGTAGGATACTCCATGAGTTTACGATTCATGGCCCAGAACTGGTCGAATTTATCTGATAAAAGAAAGAAGTTGTTTTAATCAGTGACAATAACTCGTGTTTCCATTTACTTTCACTGTATGGAACAAAAACTCAATGAAAGTGAATAGGGACTAAGGCAGTCAGTCTGTTTAATATCTCTTCTCGTGCTCCTCAGAAGAAAGAAAACCATTTAGGTCTGGAACAAAGTTGTTCCAAATAAAGGTCCATTCACACCCAGAACAATAAATACAAAATAACTACAAGTAAATTAGCTTCCACAGCAACGGCCAATAACAATCTGTTTATTATGACTGCCGTTTTGCTGTCTGCCGGTTTTAATGCTTGAGGCAAGATTCTGCCTGGCTTCCATTTATACAGCAAATTTATTTGTTGTTATTCAGCTGGAAAAAATATGTTCTGAAAGTGATTTCGATGATATATTGTTATAAATGTGAATTATAGTTGTTGATTTCCCATTCTAATAGAGTTATCATGGTTAGGCAAGCTGTATAGTTGCAGCTGTAACTTTGAGTTCTGAGCTAAGCCGTGTGTGTGTTCAGTCACGCTGGCTGCGTTCTCACATGTGCAGGTGAAAATCAACATCCGCTTAGAAATTGTTACTTTCTCTGCTCACACTCTCATCAGAGAACAGGACAGCTGTGACAGTTATCAAAACATCTATGCTTCTGAAACTTACACCTCTCTCAGTTTATCTGCAGAGCTTCACATTTTCACCTTTAAATTAACTACTGAAACCACTGCCTGCATCGCGCACACTGATTCTCAGATGAAAGTATGGGTTTGACGTTACGAGGACATTATGTGTAAAACCTAAAGCAACACACAACTATTTCAACTATTTCACCTAAAAATGAAGATTTACTCAGGACAACCATGATGCGAATTCATTTGTTGCTTCATTTGAACAGATTTGCAGAAAACTAGCCTTGCATCATTTGCTCACTTCAGTGCATCCACTGGTGAGCTAGTAACATAATGCTAACGTAATTTCTCCAAATGAAGAAGCAAATTTATCATTCATCTAGACTGGCCTGAGGGTGAGCACATTTTTCCTCTTTTGTGTACGCTATTCCTTTAAAATCTGAACAGATTCGAACACTGTAACACAACACACTAAAGCAGAAGGTTTCTTCAAAACAGGCAATTAATAAATTCATAGGAAGAACTTGAGGGCAAGTAAAGGATAACATTTTTTTTAGCTTATCCCTTTAAGGCAAGACACAATAAATTTCAAACTAAAATTTCATTTTTGGCTAAATTTCTGCCATAACTTTTTCTCTTTTTTCTATTAAAGGAAACATTTTTAAAGGCAGTTTCCTCAAAATGAGCATTTACTCCTGCAGCAATCTCTAATTAATAAGCACTAACATACTCCAAACTTTATCTATATTATGAAGGTCTCTCAGCATTTACATTCCTAGACATCCAAAAGTTCTTTATCCAAATGTCTTTTTTTTATTTTTATTAAACCTAACATTACAAAAACATTTAATAAACATTTGTTTTAATCTACAGTGATTACCCAACTGGGGTTATAGCTTTTATTTTTTGTTATAGTTTTTCATTTGAAATACTACCACCTGTCTTGCACAGAGCAGCACATGAAGAGTGCAAGCAAACCAGGAGACAGAGCCTTCTACACGTCTGCCGTCATTTGAGTGACAAGTAAAAGGCCTTTTAGTACCACCTACAGGTTGTGTATTTTATACTTATCTTTATAAAGTAGACATAAGAACAACTTTAATACTGTTAATAATATTTCAAGATGAACACTTGAACAACTTGTGTTTACCTAATTATCCATTCACGAATTTCAGCAGGCTTTTGTACGTTTATTTTATTATCAATCATTCCCGTAGGTTTTAGCAGGTTAGGAAAAAATGTCAGTTTGAAATCCGTCTTACCGTTCTGCAGACCCATCCACAGTTGTTTATGGTCTTTTTTCTGCATGTCGTTAATGACTTGGCCTTTGTGTTTGAGCGCATCTGCCTCTTTAATGCATGACATGAAATGCGCTTCTATCACAGAGTTCGACGGGCAGTGAAGCAAGTCATGTTCTGGGAAGTTCTACAAAATAAAGGAAGTTACAACTGTGGAATATGAACAACTTCATGAAATATAAATCAACGGGTCTACACACCTTAAAGTGCACTGTGACGTTCCAGGGCAGAGTAGTGTTTGAAGCGTGGAGATCAAACAAAACACCAATGGGATAGTGCCTTAAAACAATCACAATAACACATCTATAGTCCATAAAGTAAATCAGCAGAATCAATCACTGGCTAACTCAAAATACGGCAAACATCAAGCTTGTTTTTCAAGCGAGCGGAGATCTCATCCATAAGCCTTGTTTTGTCCTCCCACCTAGTGGTACAAGACAAAACGACATCTATAACTAGACTAACAGATGCAAAGCTGCAGGGACTTGAGAGTGTACAAATCTATAAAATGAATTAAATCAGATCTTAGTACAAGTGTTGGGTGTGAGGAACCAGCTAAGAAAATGCTATTGAGAAAGCAACAGCATCTAAATGATCAACATGATGATCTTGTACACAATCTATATTGCAAACATATATTGCAAATCTCTCTATCAACGTTTTATTTATGCGTTTTGTATAAGTGGCCTGCACTCAATTGCCTCTGTTGCTCAAATAGCTTTGTGAGAGACTTAAAAGCATCTGCAACATTGATGAATGTGAAAATGAAAGTCAGTTTAGATTAAACTACACATTGTCAACTCAACATACCACTTGAGAGGCGTTCCCTCGTATTCAAACCACATCTCCTCCACGTCTTCTGCCTTCATGGCTTTGAGAAAATGTTTCTTGACTTTGTCAGTGACTAGCGTCAGGTAACTGACCCGTGGGAGGAGCAGCTGACAGATGGAGAGAAAAACAGCACAGGTCAGGTGACTTTCTACAGCAAAAAGAAAGTCTGTCATCTTAACTTACATAGTAGGGTTCTGCCTCTCTCTCTGTGGTTTCGTCTGGAGACAGTGTGAAGCAGGCCGGTATCCTCCCGAACCAAACATCTCGGAGCACATCCTTGTCATCTGCCATTATCATCTTTCTCCAGGTGACACATATAATGTCTTCAGTTACTGAGCTTCAGTCTTTCATAACACCAAGATATCAACTTTAGTGATTTAAAGTGTTTCAATATGATCAAAAATCTTAACAACTGCCTCAACATCTAAAAGTAAGTCACATGTAAGCATGAAAATCACTATACTGACAATCCAAGTGTTTAAACATGCTAACAATGCAACATCTTAAACTAGCTTTTGAGACACAAAATGTTTATATAAACGCAAATACGTATAAAAACATATTTTCATATCTTATTAAGAGTTCTAAAGAATACAGAACACACTCCGGAAATATTAATTAATGGAGGAAATCAAAATGTAACATTTCAGCTCTGCAAACACTGGGCTAGTGTTAGCATTTAACATTGTTTATGGCATCCAGAAGAATCATGACAATATTTAAATCGACACTCTGTAAAAGCACCTACTAAAATCAGGTATCCGTGATATTTAGTCGCGTTTCTGAGGCTGTAACTATGATATAATGTTGGTAATACAGCTAGCACTGATAGAACAACATTACACACGGCGAGACACCTTTGGCGCTATTAACGATACCAACATTGCCTTGACATTAAAAACTAACGTTACTGTACCCAAACATCAATAACAGACAGAACACGGAATAATAAATTACATTCATTAGATGTTTACAGGAAGCATTGGAGTTGAGCTCATCTTTAACACCCAAGCGATGTCATGCATCCCTAAGATGGCACGTACCTTCAAATTAAAAGTCTCTAAAGGTTAAATGCATTCATTGTTTTTTACAATAAAAGTCTCAGTTGGTCTACTCATTGCGTTCTGTTTATTATTTATATATATCTTATAAAATATATATGTATATTTACTATAATATTTAATTATTAATTAATTTCCGATTTGGACGGGGCTAACGTTAATTAAGGTCTTATAAAAGGGCATACGCTTTTGATTGCGCCAATCTTGTAATAATTTAAAGCTACAAAAATGGGATGTAATATACAAATGTGCATATTACAGTATTAGAGTTTAATTTAACTTATAAGTTAGGAGAATTTTTGAGGATTTTCAGTTTATAGGGCATGAACGTTAAAAACCCTTCAGTCCGATAGATGACGCTAAACAAATGGGACAAAATGTTGCGCATGCGCTGTACCTCCTATCGACACTGCGCGTGCGCTTGTTTGTACATGGAGGCAGTCGAGTGAGTTGTGTTAATTGTTCATGATATTTTAAGCAAACACGTAAGCCGGTTGGATTTTTCTTTTTTTATAACAAGTACAATATTATTTATTTATTGTTTATGTTATTTAGTATTTATTATTCATAATATAATATAATACTGGCTGGAGGTGATGTGTCGTTAATATCTCTGCAGGTCTTTTGTTGTGTATGTGTGTCTACGGTTCATTTAAAGTTCTGGTTTAACCAGATACTGTATCATTTTCCACTGGAAGTTGACTGATATACGTGTTAAAAGACTTGAAGTGTCGAGAAGAGTTAGAAAGCGATGGAGGCTCCGCCGGTCACTGTGATGCCCGTCACGGGTGGAACCATAAATATGATGGAGTATCTTCTTCAAGGTAAACACCATCAGTTCATAAATATAATCTGTGTATGCCTCAGTCATCTAGCTTATGCAAATCTAGACAATATTTTAAACTTGGTTATATAAAAACCCTTGTAAAAATGTAAAAGTTGTGTCTTGAAAATATATGTTTATGAAATATGGAAAAGATGTGGGATTATCTGGAGTGATTTTTACTAGTGCTCAGTATTTCAGTAGAGTTTTTTTTATCTTTATTTAATTGTTACCAACTGGAAAAGTCATGTAAATATATTAGTCAGAAGAGGGACAGTAAGATTCCTGCACTATTATTTTTCTAAGTGACACCATTGTAAGATTATTTCTTGCAAATCTAAATTTATCACTTACAGTACTTTTTTCTTAAAAACATATAAACTGCAATTCTAACTTCATTCTTCATTTCTTAATTTCATGACATTAACAGTCTCCTATGAATGTGTCAATATCTTTTAATTTTAAGTGAGCTTTGTGAAGTTATATCTTCTGACTTTACTGTTTTTATGGCACAGGCAGTGTACTGGATCAGTCTCTGGAGAGTCTCCTACATCGCCTCAGAGGTCTGTGTGATAACATGGAGTCGGAGAGCTTTGCTGATCATGAGCTGGTGTATCTCCTGAAGGGTCAGCAGGGCAACCCGTTCATGCTGCGTGCGCGCCGCTCGCTGCTTCACCCCACGGCCCCTTGGCATCTGCGCTATCTAGGTCAGCCGGAGGTGGGCGACAAAAGCCGTCACGCCCTGGTGCGAAACTGTGTGGATGTGGCTGCCTCGCACAGCTTACCGGAGTTTCTCAACGAGATGGGTTTCCGCATGGACCATGAGTTTGTAGCCAAGGGTCAAGTGTTCAGGAAGGGTGCGATGAAGGTGGTAGTGAGCAAACTGTTACGTGTCCTGTCGACAGGAAACACGGAGAACACAGAGCCGCTGTCTCTGTCGTACCTTGTTGAGCTGAGCGTACTGGCTCCTGCGGGACAGGACACTGTGTCTGAGGACATGAGGAGCTTCGCAGAACAGCTGAAACCTCTGGTGCACCTGGAGAAAATTGACCCTAAAAGACTTATGTAGTGTGGCTTCATTGGAAACTTTTGCTTGTATTATTATGATGATGGGTATTTTTGCTAATTGATTGATAAACATTCAAGAGATGTATTTTTTAGTAACCAAATGAATCTGAAATAGCTGAACGATACAAAAAAATCAATACAAATAAACTCTTATTTTTTACCACTTTATGAATTCAGTTCTATCATTTAATTATTTTTTATAATGCTGATTTAGGGCTCAAGAAAGTTTTTGCTCCTTAATATATATATATAGATAGATGTTGTACATGGTGGTATACAACCATAAAAAAAAATACTAATAATAATGAATCATGCCTTTGTGGCAACTAATGCTTTGTATTGTGCTTATGTTTATAGTATACAACTTGGAGAACAAGATTTTGTCTAAAAGTATTCTGGCTGTCCTAACAAATAATAAAGGCTGTGCTGATTTCTCAACCACCCATCAGCACAGTCTTTTAGAAAGTATTTTGGTCTTGACAAAGAAAAGGCCATTTTTTCCACACTAACATCATGTCAACATCACGTGGCTAAACGTTTGTCTATTTTAAGGCTCAGGGAACAGCCCGATTTACCTCCACCTCACCGGAGAGCTTTTGATACATACATACATACATACATTAAATAAATAAAAAGCAACAACAACAAAGTAATCCTCTTTTCGCAAAACTGAAATGTGGTCACTGTATTTTACACAAAGCCTGAAGTTTGGATCCAAACGGAAGAGGGCAGCAGAGCGTCACTTAACTGCACTCATCTCTTCAAAATAAGAGACCTCCGAAAGCATGCTTCATTCATTTTAAATACTGTAATAACGGGGAGTTTTCCAGATTTATAAATGAATTCTGAAGTGTTGGGTAACTTTCTTTTATTATATGAGCGTAATATTTTTTTGTTTGTTTGTTTGAGCTATGGCAGGAAGTTTGAAAACTAAGCTATCAATTTCTTGACAATACTTGTATGTTCACTGATTTATTATTAATATTTATATTAATTTATATAAGCTGTGCATTTATTTGATATATTTAAGTTATTGTGATTTATCAAGGCTTTTTATTATCTTTTATTTATTTGTTGTTTTTTACATCTACATGTATAGTTTATGCACTTTTTCCTATTTTTGTGTATACTTTTATTTTGTGTTTATTGTTCAAGCATTAATTAAAATAGTAATAAATAAATAAATATTGTTTATAACAATACCAGACATGCAAATGACCAATAATAAATAAATAAATGAATGAATAAAAAACAATAAATATTGCAAAACAAATCTTGCAATATTGCAATGTTGTTAAATGTAGCAACAACAAGTTTTTGTAAAGCCACTCCTTTTTTATTTTAGCTGTGTGCTTAGGGTCATTGTCTTGTTGAAAAGTAAACCTTCAGCCCAGTCTGAGGTCCTGAGCGCTCTGGAGAAGGTTTTGGTCCAGGATATCCCTGTACTTGGCCGCATTCATCTTTCCCTCGATTGCAACCAGTCGTCC
>JAUCNO010000236.1:16471244-16481880 GCA_032353835.1 Enteromius viviparus | reverse complement strand
GGGTGACCGGTCTAAGATGGCGGCCGCGTTTCTCGTTTTCCAGCAGCCAATGTTGCGTCTACCTATATATGTCTATGTCCAAATCTATCACTCTCCGTGATGCTGGAGGCGGAGCCGATTTTCGTCGTCAGGAGATCCCATATGCCAGAAGAGTCCAAGTTCACAGAACCAGGGCACGAAAAGGCTAAGCCAGAACTCGAATTCATGTTACCCGAGCCAGAACCTGCCACGCTGCCAGCGCCACTGCCAGAGCCTGCCAAGCTGCCACAACCCGAGCCAGAGCCTGCCACGCTGCCGTGGCCCGACCCACCTGAGCCAATGTTGGAGGAGGACCTGCTGTCGTGGCCCGACACACCAGAGCCAATGGTGGAGAAGGACCTACCGTCATGGCCCGACTCACCAGATTCTATGGTAAAGGAGGACCTGCAGCCGTGGCCCGATCCACCTGAGCCAAAGTGTCAAATGACTTATTATTCACTTTGGGTTTTGTTCAAACTTTCTGTTCTGATGCTGCCTGACTTAAACGCGTTTGATACAATCCGGCCATTTACAGCAGGAGGTTGGGATTAGTGGCATTGTTTTACGATGGTTTTCCTCTTATCTGTCTTATAGGTAAGTATATTTTACAGTGGGTAATCATTCTTCTCATTTAGTTCCTCTATCTTCTGGTATCCCACAAGGGTCCATATTAAGAGTTTTCTCTATATGTTACCTTTTAAGAGTATTTTTAGGAAACATGAGATTGCACACCACTGTTACGCTGACGATACTAAATTGTATGTCCCATTACACCCAGTTGATAAGTCCTGTGCTATAACATCTTCCATGCTTGTATATCATCTAGCCTATGTTATTGTAGTGTTGCAAATTTCTCAGTCATTGGTAAATAGATTGCAGCTTGTTAGAAATGACTCTGACAGACAATTAATGGTAAGAGAAAGAGGAATAGAATAACTCCAGTTGTAGCATCCCTGCAATGGTTACCTGTTAGATCAATTTTAAGGCCCTAGTAATATTTTAAACGGCCTCATGCCTTCGTATTTTTCAGAATGTGTTAAATTACATAGACCTGTTAAGAACTTGAGTTTTGCTTATAAATTATTGGTACTGATTGTGAAAAGATGAATGGACATTTTTGATAGCCAGACCTTGGCTGTGGAATAATCTACTAACCATTTGCTTTGCAAAATGGTTTTGATGAAGTATTTTTTATATTATGGCATTTGTGTCTGATTTAGGAGAGACGTAATATATATGCTTTTTCAAGATGTGTTTGTTTTTGTTTGGTTTTCTTGAATGCATTGTACAGCACTTTAGGCTGCTCTTAAGGCAGTAGAAATGTGCTATATCCAAACAAAACATAAACTTAAGTGAAGTGTAAACCAAAAATCAGAACATCCATCGCTTACATGAGTATACCAATCAATACAATGCCCTAGTCAAACTCTACGATGAGCATGATAATATCATCAGTGTGACATCACAGTTATTTGCACACATTTCTTGGTTTCTGTGGGTGTATTGTGTAATGTGTATGTGGCCGTGTTGGGTGGAGACAATAAAATACTTGCATGTGGATGTTTTAAGGATTTGGATTGTGGTGAATTATGTCACTCGTGGAATGTCTAATTGTGATTCTTCCCTTCAATCCTTTAATTCAACAAGAACAAGTCTGTCCTCTGTTCTTTAGTAAACACTGTATTTAGAATGAACACTGTCTTGCAAAACCAAAGAAAAAAACTGGTTCACATTCCATCTGTTTTTCCTCAATGAACTCATTTGAACATCATTATTTTATCCTTGATAGTGGAAACACACCGAGTACCTAAAACATACACTCTCAGAATTAAAAGATTTAAAGGCTGTCATGAGGTACCCTTTTATCTGTAAAGCTTCCTAAATTGTAACACCTTTAAACAAGTGTTTTAAAACAGTGTAGAGTGAAATAGCACAACATGACTCAAGGCAAATTTATTTATTTTGAAGCAACATTTATTACAAGTTCGCCTGAAATATGTCTTGATATGGGACACTGTAGTGATGTGGTAATAACCACTATAACAAATTAAAGCCCTCTAATACCAAATTATAACCAATATAACAAATTAAACATTGTTGTGAAATGGAAATTTTAGTTTGTCATTTGGCCTTGGGTTGTAATTAGTCACAAGTGGAATTTCAGTCTCCAACCCTGATCCTATTCAAAGATCTGATTGCATCAGAGAATTACTGGTAAATTATTGACTATGATTCAAAAATATGTGTCTGTTGCCTGCTAACAAAAGAGAGGATATAGAAATAAGAATCAGGGTGGGGTGAAATCTGAGAGCTGTGTAACGTTTGAATGTGTTCTTCATCTATTTGTCCTAATTCAGTTGAATCCAAAATGACTTACATTTTATTCATTTAAAAAAGTTATTTTGTATGAAAAATGTAAAAACTATTTTAATTACAAAATATTTAAATTTGTCTTGCATATTATTTAATCAGATAATAGTTTAAGCTGTTAATGCGGCATGTTGTCACATTTCACTTTTAGTTCAGGCTAAACAAAGAAATAAAAAATACACACTGTTTTAGTGAATCAAGATTTAAATTGCATACTCATTCATAGAACATCTGAATATAGAACAGAATGTGAAAGAATTGGATCAGAAACCAAATCAGATCAACACTAATAACAGCCTATATAACAGAGTAAAACCCAATATGTTGGGGGATTCAATAAATATGCATCAGCGTGACGGCAAGTTTTAGTTCTCCGTGCAATATGAAGACCTGTCATCTGTTGCTGCTCCAGTTTTGCTTGTAATAACCGGGATCGAGGAGAAGGAGGAGGATACTGCTGCTGCGGTCAGAGTGAGTTAAAACCGGGATGAAATTGAATATGAGTCGCTGTCTGAACACATGCAACCATTCTTTCTGCAAGCCACACTCACTTCTACATGACGCGCTCTCGTCTACAGCATCCTCCTCTATGAGGTGGGCTCGTTGAGGCGTTTCTCACAATACGGTATCACCTGACTACATCTACCTGGCATCGGCTTATTAAGAACAGATGATGATGATAGAGGAGGATGAAGCGGAGGCTCATCAGGTGGATATGGAGTCGGATTTGATCAGCAGACCTCGCTCATGCGGCTGGACGAACGACTTCTCGTGTGAGCTGAACGCCGATCTGTCGCTTAATCTCTCCATATTTAAAGTAGATTCGGGTCATGTTCAGTCACCAGCGTGCAGGAGGAGGATGATGATGCTGGATGCCGGAGGATTTCACGACTTAACGGGAGCTGCGTTGCGCAAAACCAAGGCATCCTCCCGGCGGAACGCGTGGGGAAACCAGTCCTACGCGGAGCTCATCACCCGAGCCATTGAGAGCACACCCGAGAAGAGACTTACCCTGTCTCAGATCTACGACTGGATGGTCCGATATGTGCCCTATTTTAAAGATAAAGGAGACAGCAACAGCTCTGCCGGATGGAAGGTAACACATGATACATGCGTGCACACAATGACAATTCTCGTCAAGTTACACTTAGTCAAGGTGCAAGGTGCTTGACTTGGTGATTTGTTCTAAAAAAATAGTTAACACTCTACAGCAATTCGTCATAATGTTATATGAAATGCAGTATACATTTAGTATTCAATATGCACTCTATAGATATAATATTATATAGTGATACAGTTAACAGGCTGCATAATGGGTAAAAAGGGCAAATGAAAGTGTTTTTAAAATGTGCACTCATCTGTATTTGGAACCCCCTTCCTGAACCTTTTATTAGTTTGACACAGATTTGTTTTGGAAAGACCGAGCCTCATTCAAGCTCAGTTTATTTCATACAGAGAAAAAAAGGGTGAAAAAGTGGGTGTGGGAAAGAAAGGATGTATGCAAAATGTATATAATACAATATGTATTTTATAATACACATACAATTGCTAGAGCATTTCTAAGTGGATGATGATAGAGCACAAAACATTCTAGGAGGGAAACCTCTGCATAATGTAATCATGCATTATCAGTTTCCCACTGCTCTGCAATCAGACTGATTCATTCTAAACACTTCATTCACCTTCCTCATTTGACTTCATTTCAGATTTGAACTTTACACTTTATTAATTTACAGTTACAAGCATCAGATTTCAAGAACAACAATAACACTCCAGTATTATTTACTTCACTAGAGTTCTGAAACATCTCAGTTTCAAATGGTTGTTTATTTTCTATTTAGAGAGAACTGTAGTCTTTGTTCAGGTCTCAAAGTCTCAAAACTCATGCTATGAATTTAGCTCTTATAATATGCACGTTATTCACAAGGTAGGACAAGATTTTCAATAAGAAAGGATTTTCTCTAAAGATTTTTAGGGCTGTTTCTTGGGTTACTTTTTGTGCAGTTCAAATTGTCTTTTGGCACTACTTCAAATGGAAGCATTTCAAGGTGTAGTTTGTTGTGTTGTTCAACTATATCCAAATGATCAGCTAAAGTCTAGTACTTAGTATTTGTTGTATTTTATCCAATAATGATCTTAACAGAAAATACTTGAGCTGTTGCTGTGGTCACCTTCTCAAACAAATGCATCTCAGGCTTGTTCACGAGTTTCTAAGAAAAAAAAAAAAAAAAAAAAAATCAATATAACCTTTATGACGGTAAGTTTAAAAATCTATCCATCTAGGTTCCAAAGTACCGCTTCAGTGTAGGATTGCAATAATTATGGAGTCAATTGTTGATTACTGATCCTATTGAATCCTATTGACAATCATATAATTATAAAAAAATGGTCTTGCCTTCCAACTATTTGTTTTAGCTTAATTGTCAGGAGGAACAATTTAGACCTTTATGTTGTTACACATGAAACTGGCCATTAGACATCAGCCAAAAATTTACATATGCTTATGACAAAAGTAGTATTTTTCCGTAACACATCTTAGGATGACTGCGCTGAACTGTGTAGACAAAGACGCATTGGGGGGATGATAACATACTATGGTTTGCCACTTGGACTATGCTAGAAAAAGAAAGAATGAGTTAACAGCATCACAATGAACCCACAGTTTGCTTAGCCCTCAAAGTTCAGGGCAAATGTAAGCCCATGTCATTAAAATGAGCTCTTCAGAGGTGTGTTGAAAGGGAATTAGCTGCATTATCTTAGTATCAGCCACTGCCTCAAAAAACCTGTTGAAACGTGCCCTGACCCTCATGATGGAGGTGATCTTTATGCCTTTCTTAGCTCTAACCTGACCTTGAAAAACGTATATCCTACTGCCTGAAACAATGCCAATCAAATGGAAGACAAATGGACAGACGAGCATCAAGGGCAGATATTTAATTGTATTCCAGGATTCAACATTTCTTTAAACTTCATCAAATCACTTTTTTTTAATCATACAAGGACCATTTGGTGACCATATATCTTAAATGAAATGCATGGACAATCCTGTAGCTGTCAGTGTATATCAGGGGTCATCAAACTTGGACCTAGAGGGCCGGTGTCCTGCAGAGTTTTGCTCCAACTTGCCTCAACATTGATTAGCTGCTTCAGGTGTGCTTGATTAGGGTTGGAGCTAAACTCTGCTGGACACCGGCCCTCCAGGACCGAACTTGTTGACCCCTGGTGTATATCGTTAAGTTTTATTAAATAAAATATATATTGTGTTGTGTAATTATGCCAATCATGTGGTACTGATTTGTTCACACAGATTTAAGAGGAAAGTAAAAAGCAGAAAAGATACTTAGACACTGGTGCTGCATTTCGAAATCACATACTGCTTAAGTAGGTACTACATTTAAAATTGAACGTACTACCCGACCGTTAAAAAGTACGTTCTATGTACTATGAATGTGGGTAGTATGAATGGAATTCAGACGTACTACATCCGCCATATTGATGTTGTCATACGTCGTCACAGCAGAGCGAAAATTTTTACTTTCAATAAGTCATCTGTTTATTTATATAAACAGTGTTAAACAAGTGTAATTTAATCTAAACAAACAACGTTTTTTTCCTGAGGTACTTACACTTGAAATGAGTCGCGTCTCCATTTTTCGAATATGACGCCCCCTCTCCCAGAGCCTTATGGGATAGGAAAGTGTCCATGGTATGCCTACTATAGAATTCGGGCAGAAGCAGTAGGTCTTCCGGGTATTTCTCGCCTACTGAATTTCGAATACTATGAATTCGGACATACTACTCACCTCGCATACTGTTTTTCGCGTACTACATAGTAGGGAAGTAAGTGATTTTTGGACACAGCATCAGTCTTTCTACATAATTAGCACAGTTGTGAACTGTAAAAAACTACTTAGTGCTTTCAGATGCATGTAAATGATACGCCTTCACTCTTTCTTGGCTGTCATTCACTCTGTCTGAGGTCGTGTTGAAGTTAGTAGATAAAGAGAACTGACACCATGACTTGAAGCTGCTATAGCAAGCAGTGCCCTCTGTTGCACCAAACAAAGCCCACATGACAGAGACAGAGCCTGTAAGTTCTTTTAACATGTCTTGCCTCATTAAGTATCATTTCACTGTTGTTGAAACAGTAAAAAACAATAACAGCAAATCAGTCATTTTTTGGCACTGTTTTCAATAGCTTTGTGTGAGAAACAGAAAACAGTTTACCACAAAATAATCAAATGGAAAACCTTATTTTTCTAAAAGCTTTCATTACGTGCTGCATGTCCAATGTAGTTAGTTTTAAATTACTCTTATATGAGTCGTTCTTTTTGGTGAGTCAAAAACTCACCGCTTTTTCTCCTTAAAGGAACAGTTCGCCCGAAAAATGAAAATTCTGCTACTCACCCTCGACTATAGTTCCAAACCTGTATGAATTTATTTTCTCTGGCAAAAATTTTTATTTGCTCTGGCAAAGAATTAAATTTTTTTTTTAAGTTTGTACCAGGCTATTTTGGGCGATCATTGACTTCCATAATAGTTTTTCCTACTATGGAAGTCAATGGTTACCCAAAACACCTCGATTACAAACATTTTTCACAAAATTGTCCTTTGTGTTCAGCAGAACAAAGAAATTTATACAGGTTTGGAACTACTAATTAAATGATGAGAGTAATTGATGACAGGACTTTCATTTTTGGGTGAACTATTCCTTTTTTTGGAAACTGTGATTCACTACCATTTAAGTTTACCATTTAATTAATTTATAGATTAAAAATAAAAAAAAAAGTTTTTCTTTACATAATATATGTGTTTATGCTGTGTTTATTTATTATGTTTATATTAAAGCATACGTACAGTATATATTTGGAAAGTATTTACATGTAAATGCATTTAAATATTTAGTTTCTTATATTTTATATATATTTAATATAGACGATAACATATTTTCATTAAATATATACCTTTATGTGTTTGTATTTATATATACTTAATAAATATACACAGTACATACAAATATATTATGTAAAGAAAAACTTTTAATCGCGATTAATCGTTTGACGGTACTAATTTATTTAGTTATCGAGAAATTAATACGTTTATAATTAATAATAATTAATAATGGAGTTTATTCGTATTTCAAATAAATTGTGATATTTGTAATATTTGTTTTATTGCAAATATAATTTATTCTGAAGCAATAAGTCCACTATTTGCCACTTGGAATAAAATAAAATCAGAGTACTACTTGTGTTTTGGTGTTTACATAGTTTAGTGTTTATAATGTTTAATCATGTTAATTGTCTGGCGTTAATGAAGCATTAATCTTGAGCCCCCGAGTCTAAAACAAGTAAAAATACTATGATCTTTCTTTGAGGTTGTCTTTGGCAAAATGTTTGTGTATTGATAGCTATGCATTAAAGTGATTGCCTGTCACAACACAAAATTAATCTCACCTCATTATTGTCTTTTTTATGTTTTTAGTGCCCTTGTGGGTGTGCGCATGTTACTCCACCATTTGAAAGAATGTCATGTTGATATTCTGTGTGTGTGATGGCTGGTAATGTGCTGCCAGGGTATTGTGCGACGGGTCAGTATGGGTGCCAGGCAGTCAGTCAGACTGTAATGTGAAGTGACTAGAGTGTTATTTATAACATGTCTTTAAGGTCTTTAATGGTGCAAGGCAGCAGGGCAAAGAGTCAGGAGCCAATGAGAGAGAAAGAGAGATGACAGACATTGAAATAAATTGAGAGCAAGAAGGTTCCCCTTTTGTATATATAAATACAAAAACAGTTATAACATTTCATGTCTAATATTTATTTAAGATAATTCAAAGTGCATCATGGAGACCAGTAAGTGAAGTGCTTCTTTCAGCATGTGTGTAAAAGACTGTGTAATAATACTGACACTTGTTCAAGTCTTGTTCAAATCATGACACTAAAGGTTTCTTATGAGAAATTCTGATTTACCAATTTTGTGTATGTAAACATGTGAACTAATGTTGCTTCTTTGCAACATTTAAAAAAAGAATGCCGGAAACAGATCATGTGGAAAATCTTATGTATGGGGAAGGGGAACTAATTGCTGGTCTGTAGCAGATTCCTGTAGCTCAACCCAAAGAGTTGGGCAGTAGCCACAACAAGGTTATGGCTTCAGTTCAGTTGTGTACATTTGGATAAAAATACTTGCCAAATGCAAAATGTAAGGTATGTAATTATCATAATTCACTTTCACAGATTATTGCCCTTTAATATTTGTCTGGATCAAATTTTAGTTATTATGTTGTAGATGCAATAAACCACACACAAGTTTGTTTTTTATTTCTTAAAGGAGTCATATTACTGTATGTTGCTTAAAAGAACATTACTTTGTGTATTTGGTGTAATTTGATGTGTTTATGTGGTTTACGTTTAAAAAAAAACATTATTTTCCACATATTGTACATTATTGTTTCTCCTATAAGGCCTCCTGAAACGGGTCGATTTGTACAAAGCTTATTTTACAAAAAAAAGCAAAGTGTGCTCTGATTGGCCAGCTATTCAATTGGTCGAATACTGCAAGCATGTGGCGGAAATATTACGCCGCTTACCATAATGTGATGCCACGTCCTGGTGCTATGACACCAAAACAAAACACATTACAAACAAAGCATTTATTGCATCCAGTGGGGACATAATTAATGATTATCATGAATTAGTACGGTCTTTTTATGCATCACGTTGCATCGCACCTCATCGGTTTGAGCTTGAAAGAGCCCTGGTCTAAAAACAAGGTGTGTTTACGCACATTGTTGGCACATTGCTGTTTGCAGCAAATGAAATAGAATGCACCATTGACCAACTAAAACCTGATCTAAAGTCAACAGTGCAGTATTTGTTTGTTATTTAAAGATCAGGTTAGTAATATGCAACTATAAGTGGGTCAACAAAGCGTTAACACTCTGATTATTACATGCAGGGACAAACATGCCAAATATTAAAAACTAAAGGATTTTGTAGGCTACAAAATATAAAAACACCTACATGTCATAATGGATCGTCATTGCATATATTAGAATAAGGGCTACCTATTTTCCTGTGCACCATGGCCATTAGATTATGTGCAAAGATCGTTAAATTAGGGCCCAAAGAAACAACAAGGTAAATGTCACTTCTACATCAACAGAATGTTTATTGTTGATTATTTTATATCAAATACAACTTTATAATGTGAGCTGCCATATATTTCAGTTGAGTACTATTTTTATTTCTTAGATATAATTTTTTTTAGTTTTATAACACTGTGAAGGTGACTGTTCAGAAAACCTTCACCATCTGCTGATTTAATGAATTCAAGCATTTTTTACAAGTTACATTTCATCAAATTATTATGCACGGTAAACCCTAATATGGGTCCAGTTCCCATCATCTCACAACCTGTTGATTGGTGGTTGCTTTACCTTTGTAAGGTAATTCATTATGTCTATGCATGCATGTGTTTAATTTCTACATTTATGCTTGTCTTCATGTCTGATGTTTGTGTTGTAGTGTTTTTTTAATGCTGTGTCTTGCCTCATGTGAGCATGAATGTTCATACTGTGTGTGTGTGTGTGTGTTGGGTGTCTGTGTGTGTACTGATGAACTCAGTTGGAGACTGAGTCCTCAGGGAACAGCTCTTGTTAATAATTCAGACGTGGCTTATTATCAAGGAAATGCAGATTTCATCTTAATTGCAGGCAGTCTGTTCTGCTCAGTATCTCATGAAAGCATAGATGCCTAAATGTTCAGCTCTGCATACACATGAAAGAGCCTCCTAATCTTCATGTAGCTTTCAGAGGCAATATAAAATAACTGCCTCACAGAGACAAATGGATGTTAATTGTCAAGAACCTCTAACAAGTCACAAACCATTGTGACATTTGGTGTAGTGCAACTTTCCCACTTTAAAGATCATTTATGAAATGTTCTGCATGTTACAATTTCCCAGTTGTTATGCCACTATATTTATAGCATGAGTTAAGAATTAGAAGATGAGGTAGGAGTGTCTAAGAAACCGGTTTGGATGCAATTTTATATGTATATACACAGTGGGCATGGAAAGTATTCAGACCCCCTTAAATTTTTCACTTTTTGTTATATTACAGCCATTTGCTAAAATCATTAAAGTTCTTTTTTTTCCTCATTAATGTACACACAGCACCCCATATTGACAGAAAAACACAGAATTGTTGACATTTTTTCAGATTTATTAAAAAAGAAAAACTGAAATA
>JAUCNO010000236.1:16451288-16462236 GCA_032353835.1 Enteromius viviparus | reverse complement strand
TTAGGCTTCAAAAACGCTCTTCAGAAACCTACGAGTGACGTCACGGACACTACGTCCATTTTTTTTACAGTCTATGGATCTGACTTACCGAGTACCCGCATTCTTTTGCCGAACGTGTTCTTCTCCTTTTTCCTGCTAGGTCATTAGATCAGAAAGTTGTTTATTTTTTATGTAAATGAAAGAACTATTAAAACATGAAGTGCCTTGTGCTTCTATACATGTGTTCATTAGGTTTAAGGGAAAAGTGCATACTTGCATGTTGGTGTTTAGTGCACTTTTGAGAAAAGCATGTGAAAAAGCAACATATTTTTGTAACCTCACAAACATAGATATAAGATCCATCAGGAAACAGCCTACACTCATTATGGTGTGTATTCTTAAAGGAAAGGGCTTTTACAGACTCTGCAATGCCGTACTTTTGGTCCGACTCGGGTATAATTTCATTGTGTCTTTTGGGTCAGGTTTTTATAAAAAAAAAAAAAAAAAAAACTTTATGCATGTCGGGTTTGGGTATGAAGTGATTTGGGTCGATTGGGTCGGGGATGGATTTTAGGACCCAAGAACACCTCTAGTAGCCTAAGCACTGTGGCACTTTGAAAAACATTGCTTTCTGTGTTTTAGTAACTCATTAGATAATAGTGGCTCTCTACCTCTTCTCTCCCAGTTCAACTTGGTGCACTATTTGCTTTAAAAAGTGTCAGTATGTTCAGCATGACTTTATTTAACATACTAGAATTTAACATTCTAAACATTTCTAATGCTGGACTGACAATGCGTTATTGTATAAGGCCTTACCTATGTGATTTGACCCTTGGGGTTAAAAAAAAAGCAATCAATGAATATTTGAATGAATATTTGAGATTGAGCATGGAAGAGACGCTTTTCCTCTCTCAGAGTGAAAAGTGCTCAATCCTAGAAGCTTTGAGCTAGAGATTAGTCAACTTTCTCCTTATTACAGCACACATTGCACATTTTTACTCCCAACTTTTTCATTTTTATCTTCTTTTTATATATTTATCAGTAACGTAAATTTAAAATGTATACTTGGTCTGTAGTTGTGTTTACTCCTTTGTAACACTTTATAATACCTACACACTATGAATCATTAGTTAATCATTAGTAAATAGTCAGTTAATTCTTTATAAAGCGTTTTTCCAACATTAATAGTCATTAGTAAGCAGTTTATAAATGCCTTGTTCTTGATTTATAAGCATGTCTAAATGAGAGATTTTTTTAAAGATTTAAATGGTCACTTATTCTCCTAACAGAAGAAATAAACAAACACAACACAGAGGGATACAGAACGATTGATTTTAAGATGCAAAATAAATATCAAACTGTACACGTACATTTTTTTTCTATGAAATTGAAGGTTTGTTTTTCATTTATAAAGTGTACAGTTGTATGATTAAATTTTTTACATCTTGAAAAAATATGTCTGTGTTCTGTATCCCTCTGTTTTGTGTTTAACTTTGCTGTTTAGAATATGAATTAGCCTTTACATCTGCTTTATAAACGCTTTACAAGGTATAACTAGTCCTCTATAACTAGATGAGCTCACAAAAACAGATGTCTGGCAAACTACTAAATGCTTTATTACTTGACTTACTAATGAATTACAGCAGGAACATGTGTTAAAAAAGCATTTATTAACACACCAAGCAACTATTATCATGTGTCTAAATAATAATATTTATTAATGTCAATTGAAATAATTTATGAATCATTTACTTAGACTTTCTAAATGATCTTATTAAACACTGACAACTCCTAAATAACTGGTTTGTAAAAAACGTAATCATTTAAAAAAAATATATACAGATCATTAATAAAGTATGAAAATACAATTATTAAACATTATATATATATATGCTTAAGAACAAGGCCTTCATTTATAGATGCACTTGTAAACTGTTGATTAATGCATAATAATGTTGGAACAATGGTTTATAAAAGATTAAATAAATGCTTACTAATACTTAACTAATTATTCATAGTGTGTAGTCACTTCTATGAGAAAGTACTCAAGCATATATTATACATACTATATTCTAAACTTATATGTTTAGTAACAGTTTGTGAATGTATTTAACTAAAATTTCTAAAACTAATATGTTTTTTCTCTCTCTCTCTAGAATTCCATCCGCCACAATTTGTCCCTGCACACACGTTTTATCCGTGTGCAGAACGAGGGAACTGGCAAGAGTTCGTGGTGGATGTTGAATCCTGATGGAGGGAAGCCGGGGAAAGCTTCTCGCCGTAGAGCTGTCTCAATGGACAATGGCACCAAGCACTTGAAGAGCAAAGGGCGAGGGAACCGTAAGAAAATGGCTGTGAAAGCAGAGCAGGGTTCAGAGACATTGTTAGGGTTCTGTAGCTCTCCAGAGCATTGCAGTCCCAATAGGAAGTCTGGAACAGGTGGTGTGTCGCTAAGGGAGGAGATTGAGACCTGGACGGATCTCCATTCACTTGGCAGCTCTTCAGCTTCAACTCTTAGTGGTCATCTATCACCTATACTAGCTGAGGGAGAATTGGGGGAACCTGAAGTGGAAAGGATTTCCTGTTCAGCATCTCCGCACCTGTACCCCAGTCCCTCCAGTGCCCACTCACCTGCTTCCCACTGTCCTGCAGATCTCAGAGCAACAATTAGCTACCAGCAGCACCTATCCCCATGTCGTAAACAGCCTTCTTACCAATATACCAGTGATATGAAGGGCCAGGACTCCAGCTGTGAGACAGTTTATGCCCAGCCAGATGTCAGCATGCTTCAACACCACTCCTCCATGCAGACTATTGAGGAGAACTCCAGTAATATGCAGGCCTACAAGGGAACAAGCACTCTCCAGAGTTTGCTGACCATAGGAGGACCCCAGTTAAGTGTCAAGGATATGATACTTGGAAAAGAGAATTTGATCCACTCAGTGATGGCAGCTCAAGGATCCAGAGACTTGCATCACAGTGAGAGTAATGACCCTACCACTAACCCTTCCTCCAAACCAATTCACGGCCACAACAATATCCGGAACTTGAGGCAGGACCATCAGCCAACATTGGTCCACTCTCAGCCCAGTGATGGACACATGCAGTCGTACATACATAAAGCCCCTTATCTATATAGTCCCCCAGTCAATGTACATCTTCCAGCATCCACCATGCTTCCCCCAAACCCTGCAGGCATGCATGGAATCTCACAGGACACCTGCCACCTTGCTACAGCTCCATACCCACAACACCATTCTTACATTTACACAGATCCACATCAGCACAGTATGACATATGGACTGTACCGCCAGCCTCAGGGGACGGGGACAGGTTATCATCACAACTTCCAGTACCCTCACCAGCTCTACCCACATGAGCGGTTGCCAGCAGACTTGGATATGGATGTATTCTACAGCAGCCTGGACTGTGACATGGAGTCCATACTCTTACATGACATTATGGACTCGGGAGAAGAGATCGACTTCAATTTTGATTCCTCGCTGACACAAGGAATGGGATTAGGATTTACGAGCACACAGCAAAGCCACAGCAAACAGAGCTGGGTGCCTGGATGAATGCCACAGAATCATCAAAGAATTTCTTTTTAACATAACTACCTACACGCCAGCCAGCAGTGGGGTCCCAACACTCCACCACAATTCAGGGCAAATACACTGTGCTGACACTGAAATCGAATGAAGATAAAAATCGCTCTTTTGAAAACCGACTTTAAATTAGTGTTGTCTGTTTCTTACTGCTTGTGTGTCCTTGTTGTATGTTGTGTGTTCTCGTATTGAAAACTGCTCTGTTTCACTTTGTTCCATTTGAAAATTTTTACTTTTGTTGACTGAACCACAATGACAATCTAAGTTACCCAACAATGTTTGTTCTTCAGTCAAAGCTATCTTGTGCACTTTAACTACCTTGAACAATTCTATATTTATAATTTTACCCTCAGAGAAGAGGAATGCTTGGAACTCAAGTTGTAGCAAAAACCCGGACCCATACTAATTTTAGTCTTATAGGTGCTACATACTGCCATTTGTATGTGGAGTTTCAGTGATTACTCATTCTCGTTCTCTGTCCATAACGTATCTCTTGTCCTCTTGAATAAAGCAGGTGGATTTTCGGTGCCATTGTGTCAGAAAGTCCATTTTATTCCTCTAAATTTGTATCTAACTCCATCTCCCCATGTCTAAAAACCATTCTTCAATATTTTATTATAATTTTATATAGTTTTGATTTTCGTGATCCGCTGACCAGTTTACCTCCTTGTGATTTTAAACCCACAGGCACAGCCCATATACTCTCAATGCTTTAGAACGGTAGTGCTGCTCTAAATAGCTCACTGCATTACAAAATTATCAAATGAAACTCTAATATGAGGTTTCAAATCAACTGGTACGCTGATACAGCTGTATGATAAATAAATGACAAAAATCAATACGTCAGACTCTTTCTGTGTCCTGATACTTCATGTTGCTTTCTGTGTTTGATATAGGATCATTGTTGTGTCACTGTATTCTGACTCTTGTTTTGTACAAACAATATATTGAGAATATTGTATTATAGTTTTCAAGAAATTGCGAGATCTTTATTGATATCAGTGCTTATTTCTTTTTTAAGAAAATGTTTTCATCATTTGTTTAATTTATTCATTTGTTAAATAAATTAGAAGATAATGCTGTCATACGACTGAATGGGTTTGTTCTTTACTTTAATTTGCGATAAAACATCAGGCCTTTGAGATGCTCAGATTTATGTGTGGCCGTACAGTAGAGTGTGTGAAACTGAACGTACCGCTCAGATAATTAAAGAACATGATAGAGAGAATAAAATATCAAAATCAAAACAGTAAATGGACATTGGCTCCATGTCTAGAGAATTGTAGTCACATGATTAGGATGTTATGTAGTGTTACTGTAAACATGTTATTTACATATAAATGTATATGATGGATATATAATGGATAAAACAATGTGAATGGAACAGGTGAGGCAGTTTGTGTGTGTGTGTGAGAGAGAGACAGAGAGAGAGATGCTGCTGCTGATGGGGGTGGGGAGCATCTAATAAGGCTTGTTATCTCCTCTGAAGCTGGAGTTTGGTCACAGCTGTCATACTCCCGTCTGAGGAAGTCACAGAGGGAGTGCGTCTCTCAGTACAGCCATATTGTTTTCTCACTAGGGAACATCAGTACCTCCTTTTTTGCTAGAGACTTGTGTTTTTAATTGACTCAGTGTTGTCTGTCCTGCCATATAAAGAAGAGGAAGACTCTGATTTGTAGGAAAATGGGACATGCTGAGAGGCAGACATGAAAGAAGCTACTGCTTAGTTATCCCATTAGCCCACTTACTGAAGATACTTACTAAGGACTGAGGAATCATTGGAATATAGTTACAAGTCACATAGACTATGCTTATGATAATGTAGGGTGATTTTTGATCCTTTGCATTGCTTCACAGTCTTTGTAAATGAAATGTTTTTAAATCACGCAAGAGAATTAAAGAAACTCTGTATGTTGAGGAAGAAAGGGACACGAAGAACGAAGAAAGTATGTGTGTTGTTGGTATGTGTTAGTGAGGAATCATGTCCTTTTATCCAGACAGCAGTTTAGTCTACTCAATGTTATTATCCAGAATTAAGCTTCACATCAAGCTTCAGAAAAATTCATGTTTAGTGAAATGACTACTTACGTTGTATATAGCTTTTGTTGTGTTGTAGCCAGACGATTGATTAGAAGTCATAATTTCCCTTGTCTCATTTTATTAGTGTAGAAATGTCAAGAAAACAAATTTCCTGGGCTTTCATATTTAATTAATTAAATCTTCCTTCCCTGTGTAGTTGGTCTTTGAGGTCGGAGATGATGTATTTAATTTCACTAAGCATTCCTTACATTTTTTTCTTAATGTTTTGCATTGTTGTCTCTGTTTATTATTTTTACTCTTATGATGGTTTAAAGTTCCCTTTCGACATTTCACTCGTACTGCGTCTGCTAAGACGCTATGGGGAAACTCCTTTTTCCCCCTAACTGAAGCCTTATTCAATCACGCAGTGAAACTGCGCGGCCATTGGTGTACTTGTTTAACCAATAGGCGAAGCGCCGCCTACAGCGAGCCAAATGCTATTTTGCATGAAAGGCGCGAACTTAGTTTATAAATACAAGTGCGTTCATGCCCTTCTTCAGATTATTCTCCTTCAGCGACGAATTCTTTGCTGTCCCTGACTGGAAGCCTGACTGTCTGGATCTTCGCAGCTGGATAATTCCCCTGCCGCCGTTGGCCGAAGATTCAGCGATTTCTAAAAGAGCAAATTTTCGCCATGCCTGGTTGCCGTTGCTCTGCCTGTGCGGCTCCCATCGACGCCGCCGACAGACATGAGAAGTGTGTCGCCTGCCTGGGACTCTCTCATGCGGAAGCCGCCCTCGCCGGACCTGACTGCGCTCTCTGTTAGCTGCTAAGTATGGCCTCTCTCCGTGCTAGGCTAGCGTCCTTTTCAGGACGAGAGTCTGGTCCTCGTGCTCCCCCGTCTCGCAAGAGACAGCGGCGCCGAGGATCGCGCACCGAGTTGGGTGATATCACGCCGGCTCAGCCCCCGTGTGATTCACCGCCTCGAGTGACAGATTCTCCCATCCTCTTTCTCTCGGAGGATGCCCGTCCCTCTGCTGATGCGAGCGACCTGGTATCTTTCGGTAACCAAGCCGCTGCCGCCTTCACTCTTGACAGCGCTGCTGACCAGGGATACGAGGCGCTCCCACCGCTTGACCAGCCAGTGGCCGCCCACCTTTGCCCGCAGACTTCGGCTGGTTGGAAGGCGAGACCAGCTCATCCATCCAAACCCTGCAAGACGACGTCAGCTTTGGCCGGCCGTGCCTTTTCTTCCGCCGGGCAAGCAGCGTCTGCGCTACATTCGATGGCTATCTTGGAGGTCCTCCAAGCCAAGCTCCTCTCTTCTTCGGAGGGTTCGCCGGACGAGGAGACCGTGAGGGAACTCAGGTGTGCGACTGATTTGGCGCTCAGAGCCACTAAGGTGACCGCCCAAGCCATCGGCCGGTCTATGGCTAGCCTTGTCGTCCTGGAGAGGCATTTGTGGCTCACCCTCACCCAGATGAAGGATGCTGACAAGGTTCCTTTCCTCGACGCGCCCATCTTTCCGGCTGGACTGTTTGGACCTTCTGTGGAGGGATTCACAGAGCGTTTCACTGAGGCTCAGACGCAGTACTCGTTCCATGTCTCAGGGAACCTGGGTTACGTACGTAACCTTTCGTTCCTCTGTGAAGGGAGGGGTAGGAGGGGGTCGTAAATGAAGGTGCAAAGACAATGAGGCAGTCATCTCGCTGGAGATCCCAGATTAGCCTCTGGCCATCTGTGAGCAGAGAGTCAGTAACAATTGTTTAGAAGTCTGGTATTGCCTTTTTACGGCTTGCCTGTTCCACCTGAGAATTTTCTTCTTTCCATTTTCTCGGACAAGATTCTAAATGTCTTTTCTGCAGAAGTGCAAGTTCAGTTTTCCTGTAAGGATTAAATTAAATTTCTTCAAACTTTACATTGTCATCAACGGAGTGGTCGAAAACCTCCTTCAACTGTTTAAGGAAGTGCTGGTATGAATGAATGAATGAATGACAAATTTATATAGTGCTTTACCGTGTATTGCCATACACCAAAAACGTGATACCTGAGTGACCAAACTAAATAAAGCAGCTGGAGTCTTCTGTAACAGAATCTCAGAATCATTCGGATCAATGTGAAAGGCTTTATTGGGCAGTCATACCAGGCAGAAGTTACAATCCACAGCAAACAGTTATGTCAAAGATAATCCTGCAGAATAGCCGATAAACAGGCTCAAGTCAATAAGGCAGGCAGCAATAATCACAAACGGTAGAAACAGTCCAGGGTCGTTCACGGAAAAGCAAACACAGGTAAGAACGTTTAGAAATTTCGCAAAGAACAGACTAAAATCTGGGCCTTATAAAGGTGAGTTAATGCCAAACACCTGTGGTGAATCAGCCGAAGTATGTGGTGATAAATAGTCCGGGTAGGAACCTTTAGTGAAGTTCCCATTGCTGTCGGTCAGAGAGCCACAGAGGCACTGTCGGGGACAACCAAAATTTAATGCAGCACTATGAAACATAATTGATAATTATCATGACTTCGTACTCTTTTTTTATGTGTTGCGTTGCATAGCGCCTTGTAAACATAACATTGTGTCTGCATTTTTGATCAGAGAAAAGACAAACAACAAGCAACTCCCTTCACTGCTCAATACCTGCGTTTGAATAGTAAATGCGCTGAACACACTCTAATATTTGGGTTAAACTGTTTTGGAACAGTTTTGTGAATACAACTTAACCACTGATTTTTAGTTATGTCCTCTTTGTTTGGAAGTACAAACAGAATAGTTTCACTTTCACAACGACACACAGCACATCCAGCAACCGGCAGAAAAACTACAGTGAGAATAATAGTTCTGTCTCATTTCTTTGCATAAACAACCTGGCCATGTTGAAACAAGCAGTTTTAGGGGTATTTACAGGTCATAACTTTTATAAAAAATATCTCTTTGGTTTTAAGATTCTTTGAAAATTTACAAATCTTCTTTATGCACCAACAGCTTGTAACACTCTAAAGAAAAAGAAAAAAAATTGAAATTGCATCGTATGACCCCTTTAAGCTCCTAATTAATCCCAAGACATTTAATATGTCTCTTACATATTTCACCCATGACAAACCAGTAAATATAAAAGCAAACAAGACCTCAGTACTTTAAGCTGTGGATAGTGTACATTTATTTATGTATTTTTCTGACCACAGCCACTTTATTTCCATCAATGGTAATTTAAGTTTCGTGAAATGCCTGTTTTAATTACGATGTTTTAGTGACCTATATTGTATGTTTGTTCGTTTTTCATAATGTTTGTTCATTTTGTGTGATTGGAAGAGCTATGGATAAAATTATGGGTAACATGTCTTATCCTGTCATACTGACACTTATGGTGCCAAAAGAAACTAAATCATATAGATATGTATATATTATTTGCTTTCTTGTCTTATATCTGCTTATATTGTCAATTAATATTTGTCTTGTTATGGTCATCATAATGGAGAAAGCACTTCATGAACCAATGTACATATTCTTGTGTCATATGTGTATAAATGGGGTTTATGGAGCTTCAGGATTCTATCCAAAAATTCTCTCTGACTTAATATTTGACTCATATGTGATCTCCTCTCACATGTGTACTTTACAAACCTTTGTTATCTATAGTTCTTTACTTTCTGAGATCACAATATTAACAGTGATGGCTTATGACAGATATGTAGCCATATGCAAACCTTTAGAGTATCATTCTAAATTAACTAAAAACACCATTGTGAAATTAATTCTGTTATCATGGATGGTTCCTAACTCGCTGACAGCTGCATCAGTCCTGTTATCAAACTTAAGGCCCTTTTGTAAATATCACATTGACAAATTATATTGTGACAACTGGTCAATTGTAAAACTGTCTTGTGCATCTTCTTTTGTTAATAATGTCTTTGGATATGCCATTGCTGTATTATTTTTGAGCTTTATAATTATTATCATTTTCTCTTACAATAAACTGATCACTGCATGCAAAGACTCTTTAGAAAACAGAAGGAAATTCTGGCAAACATGTTTGCCACATATATTATCACTGATAAATTTCACAATTGCTATGCTTTTTGATATCATGTATAGTAGATATGGTGCAAATGACATTTCAGAGAGTTTGCGTAATTTTTTGGCTCTTGAACTGGTGATAGTCCCATCTGTGTTCAATCCTCTAATTTATGGACTAAATATTAGAGCAGTGCGCAAAATTTTTTTTACTTTGTGTTGCATCAAGAGCAAATGTTTCACAAAACATCAAAACTTAACTATGTAGATACAAAACACTAACTTGACTTGACAATGAATTATGTCATACTGTGAGAAAGAGTGTGATAAACAAACATTTATTGTTAAACATTTATTATTTAATGTTTTTAAACATTTATTTATTAAGTCTTAGGCCACTAGTATTTTTACCAACAAAAAAGGTGTAAAGACGGTTATTTCTATCTTTTGGAGTAGTGTGTCAGTAGGAAATATCAGTTTACATTTCCAAACATAATTTTTGCCATTAATTGTAATAATGCAGTGAGATTATTGTCTGACAACAGCCAGTGCTCCACACAGAGATCTTTCCTGATCATAATCCAGTCTGTCTGGAATGACATGAAATAACAGAACAATCTGAGAGAGACTAAATCCAGAAGAACTGTCTCCAAGATGCTTAAAAAAACCTACCTGCAAAGCTACAGTGAATGGCTCGGCTTTGACTACTTGCACCAACAGGGAATGGAGGTGTGGGCTTTCACCCAGAAGTTCTCGCCAAGGGTGGAGAGGCTGGGTTTTCAGGAATTTGACAAAAAGGACACTTTAATCTCTGTCTGGATAACCCCCTGCTTCATTGGGAAATGGAACTGGTAAATTGTGGGATTTCTGGAACTTTCCCTGTACTTGCACTTCTGTGTCCCAAGTCTGGTGGTCCTTGAAGAGATGAATCTGGTTGTCTCAAAATTTGCCACAGAGTCACCCGATTTCATGGTCTTTGCCTTTGAGAAGCTATTCAGACTGTGTTGTTTTCTTCCACTCCACCACCTCACGATATTAAAATAAATAAATAAATAAATAAACAATCTTTGCGTTCAGTAGTTTACACAGATATTCAATCAGCACAGTCTTTAACTCTTTTTAAATCATCTCTTAAAACTTATTTTCTTTGGATAGTAATTCATTGTGAGTTTATGGTTTGTATTTGAGGGTTGTCCTGTGTTCTATGTTTTTGTTTGTGAATAAGTAATTAAAATGATTTTCACATCATTCAAGTTTTATGGGTAACACTTTATAATAACGTTCAGTTGTAAGGCATTTATAAGTGATTAGTTAATGATGAACTAATCAT
>JAUCNO010000236.1:16419935-16439600 GCA_032353835.1 Enteromius viviparus | reverse complement strand
GCTTAGTTGGGGACACCTGATTTCCAGTGATTATCGTCGTCTTGACTACAGAGACCGTCTCTGCATTTGATAAATAATACCTGGAAGGCCCTGGATCTGGAAGATGTGGTCAATGACCAGTTGAGCGGTTTCTTTGGCAGAGGGGAGCTTAGGCAAGAGAATGAAATGAACCGTCTTGGAGAAGCGGTCAGGAGAGGGACCCCACCACGACCCCATCCGGAAGGACGGGGGCCGGCACGGTTTCCTCTCCTGGTTGCTTAAACTGCCGAGAGAGGGAATCAGGTTTAACTTTTTTTTTGAACCAGACCGGTACGAGAGGGTAAAGTTAAACCGGTCAACGAAAAGTGCCCAGTGGTCCTAACGTGAACTCAGCCTCTTAGCTGAATGAATGTACTCTAGGTATTTATGGTCGGTCCAAACTAAGAAAGGCTGCGTTGACCCCTCCAACCAGTGGCGCCACTCACCCAGAGCCAACCTGACTGCCAGCAACTCCCGGTTACCTATGTTGTAATTCCGTTTGGCGGGAGAAAGACGGTGAGAGAAAAATGCACAGGGATGCACTTTCTCATCGTCAGGGGACCGCTGAGCCAAGACTGCGCCTACCCCGACTTCTGAAGCATCAACCTCTTTAAATTGTCAAAGGCCTCCTGAGCCCGGGAATTCCAGGAGAATGGTACCTTTATGGTACCTTTATGGAGGTTAGAGCTGTTAGGGGTGCAGCAACCTGGCCAAAGTTCCTAATGAATCGCCGATAGCAGTTGCCGAAGCCCAGGAACCACTGCAGAGCCTTTCTGGAGTCGGGAACTGGCAACTCGACAACAGCCTTGACTTTGGCTGGATCCGGCCTAATCTCCCCTGCCGCCACTATAAACCCCAGGAACGACTCGATACGAACCAGATGATAGGCATTGTGGAGGTCTAACTTAGTGGAGACCTTGGCTCCCTGTAATAGTTCGAAGGCTGATGACATTAGAGGTAAGGGATACCTATTTTTAACAGTAATATCATTCAAACCTCGATAGTCAATGCAGGGGCGCAGAGAACCATCCTTCTTCTTGACAAACAAGAACAAGGCACCTGCCGGGGAGGACGAGAGACGAATGAAACTGGCTTTAAGTGACTCTTGTATATACTTATCCATAGCCTCTCGTTCTGGATCAGACAGGGAAAATAAACGACCCCGTGGCGGAGAAGTGCCTGGGAGGAGATCAATGGCACAGTCAAAAGGCCGATGAGGAGGAAGTGAAGTGGCTCGAGACTGGCTGAAGACCGTCCGCAGATCGTGGTACTCCCCTGGTACACCTTCCAAGTCCACCACCTCCGACTGCAAAAGAGGAGAAAGAGACACAAGAGGAACAGCAACACCAAGACACTGGACATGACATGAACGACCGCATGCTAGAACTTGACTATAGGCCCAATCAAAATGTGGATTGTGCTGTACCAGCAATAGATGAACCACAACGGGACAAGGTAAGGGGGAATCCATGAGATACAGTACGATCATTTCACGGTGATTACCAGACACAACTAGACTTACTCAGGAAGTGGAGTGAGTAATAGTGGTTACGGGCTGACCAGAAAGACCCCAAACAGTTTAAAGCAGTCTTATGGTCCAGAAAACTGGCCTCAGCACCGGAGTCCACTAGGGCTTTGCAGGAATGAATTGCCCCAGAGAAGGTGATGGTAGCTGATAGGTGGAAGCGCGACTGTGGGGAGATTGAAGAGGTACCCACTAGCACTCCCTGGGTAGCTAGTGGGCATTGGCTTTTAGTGGACAGGAAACTGCACAATGACCCGGACGTCCAGAGTAGAGACAGAGCCAATCCATCAAACGTTGTCGTTTTTTTTGGGCGGACAGCCGCATACCACCCAATTGCATTGGTTCAGGCTCCCCAAACGACGAGGAAGAAACAGGAGGACTCCTGGGGATTTGGTTCTCCAGATGGTCACCTGAAGAGCGGGCGAGGTGGCGCAGGCGGACACGGCCCTCAACCCGAAGAGCTAGATTTATGAGACCCTCTAGAGACTGTGATTGATCATGAGTAGCCAGCTCGTCTTGGATTTCAAAAGTGAGATCCTGTTGGAACGTGGCCCGCAGTGCAGCATCATTTCAATCACATGAATCAGCGAGTGTTTGGAATTGGATGGAAAAATCGGACACAGACTGTTTACCTTGACGGATTCCGGTCAACTGAGAAGCAGCCTTATCTTCCAGTACCGACCGATCAAAAAGTCTTATCATTTCAGCACGGAATCTGTCAAAATCAGCACAGAAAGGGGCCTGCTTCCCAAACGCCCGACAAGTGTTGGGATTCCCATCGTACACTGGCGGATTATTGGCGTGAGGCTCTGGTTTAGGGGAATTAGAGGAAAAAAGAGGCAGTCACCTGGGCTGTTGTCTCGGGGTTGAATTTAAGATCCCAAATGTGGCGATCCATGTCTGCCATTTGAGATGCAAGGTTCTCAAACTCTTGAGTGTTTGACAGAAGTTGACTCTTGTGCTGTCCGAGAAGAACTCCCTGGTGAGCTATAGCAGAGCGGATAAAATCTACACCCGCTGAATCCATCATTGAGGTCGGATCATAATGTCAGGAACACAGGCGAAATTCAAGTGCGGGTGCAAAACAAAGTTTCTTTATTTTTGACACAGCAGGGCAGAGAGAGCACGTAAGCGCCGCTGGTGGAAAGGTGCCTCAATCCGTATCAGGCAGACTGGATCGAGAATCGTCTCTGCCCTGCACGCCCAGCCTGGGGAAGAGAGCTAGTAGATGAGGATGGTAGTCAAGCACCCACAGCCGCACAGCGAGAGTCAGAGTACCGTGACAGATAACGCCTCAGCAATGGACAGCTCAACCATGTGCTTAGAACAAAAACAAAACATGAAAGCACCCGTGATCCTGACATGCTATGGATTAAATAGTATAAAAAAACTATGGTTAAAAATCCAACTAAGACAATGAACTATACTGTAGGGTGATGGAAAATAAACATTGATTATTGGACATATTTTTCCATTGCACAATGGGAGAACTATTGATTGTTCATGAGGTAGATTGCCTGGGGAAAGAAACTGTTCTTATGTCTGATTGTCCGGGTATTTGGTGCTGTGTAGCGCCGACCAGATGGCAACAGTTCAAAAAGTTCAAAGCTTTGATGTGAGGGTGATTTTCTGAGTTCTTTTTCTTACTCTGGATTTGTAGAGTTCTTGGAGGGTGGGAAGGGGTTCACCAATATTCCTTTCAGCAGATCAAACTGCTCTCTGTAGTCTTCTAATATCTGTTTTTGTAGCTGAGCCAAACCAGTTGTTGAGGTACACAGGACAGACTTAATGACGGCTGAGTAGAACTGTTTCAGCAGCTTTTGTGGCAGGTTGAATTTCCTCAGCTGGCGAAGGATGTACAGCCTCTGCCGGGCCTTTTTGGCAATGAGAGTCGATATGAGTGTCCCACTTCAGTTCCTGGGAGATGATGGTCCCCAGGAACCTGAATGACTCAACTGCTGCCACAGTGCTGTTGATGATGGTGAGTGGGGGAAGAGCAGGGGGGTTCCTCCTAAAGTCCAAAATCATCTCCACTGTTTTGAGCGTGTTGAGCTCCAGGTTGTTTAAACTGCGCCAGACAGACAGCTCTTAAACCTCCTGTCTCTAAGCAGACTCGTTACCATCCTGGATGAGGCCGATGAGTGTGGTGTCGTCTGCAAACTCAGCCCTGAGGAGCTCCAGTGCTGGTCATACGAGTGCTGGATGTGGTTTTACACATTCTCACTAGCTGTTGTCTCTCTGTCAGAAAGCTGGTGATCCACTGACAGACAGAGCTAGAGACAGAGAGCTGGGTTAATTTGGTCTGCAGGAGTGTTGGGATGATGGTCTTAAAGGCAGAGCTGAAGTCCACAAACAGGATCCTTACATAGGTCCCTGGTCTGTCCAGATGTTGCAGGATGTGATGCAGCCCCATATTGACTGCATCATTCACAGACCTGTTTGCGCGGTAAGCAAAATGCAGGGGGTCAAGTAAGGATCCAATGAAGTCCTTCAGATACTCCAACACCAACCTCTTAAGAGACTTCATGACCACAGATGTTAGTTCCACCGGTCTGTAGACATTAAGTCATGATATTCTGGGTTTTTTAGGGACGGGGATGATGGTGGAGCATTTGAAGCAGGCAGGTACTTCGCACAGCTCCAGAGATCTGTTGAAGATCTGTGTGAAGATGGGGGCCAGCTGTTCAGAACAGGTTTTCAGACAGGCTGGAGACACACCGTCTGGGCCTGGTGCCTTTCTTCTTTTGTTCTTTCTGAAGACTTGACACACATCATCTTCACCAAACTTAAGGGCAGGTGTGGAGGAGAGGGGGTTTGATGGTGGTGTTAATAGTTGAGTGAAGAGATGTTCTGGGCGGGTGTGGGGTGTTAGACTTGGAGTTTCAAATCTGCAGTAAAACTCATTCAGGTCTTCAGCAAGATGTTGATTGGCCTCAGTTCTGGGGGATTGTGTCTTGTAGTTAGTGATGGCTTTCAAACCATTCCACACTGAAGCTGGGTCGTTGGAAATAAACTGGTCTTCCAACTTTTTAGCTTAGCTCCTCTTAGCCGCTTTAATCTGCCTATTCAGAGTGTTCCTGGCCTGGTTGTACAAGACTCTGTCCCCTTTCCTGTAGGCATCCTCTTAAGCCTGACGAAGATGTCTGAGTTTAGCTGTGAACCATGGCTTGTCATTATTAAATGTTAACTGAGTCCTAGTAGGGATGCATAAATCCTCACAGAAACTGATATATGATGTTACAGTCTCTGTGAGCTCATCCAGATCGTTGTTGGCAGCTTCAAAAACAGACCAATCAGTGAGGTCGAAACAGGCTTGTAATGTTCGCTCTGTTTTGATGGTCCATCTCTTTACAGTCTTTACTGCAGGTTTAGCAGATTTAAGTTTTTGCCTGTAAGTTGGTATAAGATGAACCAGGCAGTGATCAGAAAGTCCTAAAGCTGCTCTGAGAACGGAGTGATATGCATCCTTAATTGTGGTTTAACAGTGATCCAAAATATTACTGTCTCTGGTATGTAACATGCTGTCTGTATTTTGGAAGCTCACAGGAGAGATTTGCTTTGTTAAAGTCCCAGAGAATGATAGAAACATAGAATACCTGAAAAATCTTTATTTATCCCGGAAAGCAGGAGTTTGTCTGTTTTGTTGGGTAGAGAGCGGAGATTTGTCAGATGAATGCTCGACAGTGCTGTTCGAAATCCGCATTTTCTGAGTTTTACGAGCGCACGCCGCGCACTTCCCCCATCTGCACGTCCTGAAACGTTTGATCAGCACCGCTTCTCCACTTACTATAACGTTCAGCAAAACGTCAGAATAAATGAACTCTGGTGAAAAGCCGTGTGGTGTGTTCTGCCGAATGTTCAGCAGTTCATCTCTGGTAGAACTGATCGTGTTTGACAAACAAAAAACAGGAAAAACAAACAAAAATAGTACAAAAACTGGGGAACAAAACACAGAGGCATCTGTCTGTGGCACCATCTTGACAGACAGATCAAGATGGCGCCGCAAGAACTCCTAGACACTTACCTGCTGGAAAACTTCTACCACTTCCCACACCTAACCACCCCTGGTCACACCTAGGGGTAGATTTCATCACTGATTTTCCCGCCTCCGGAGGTAATACCTGCTGGTCGTTGTGGATCGGTTTTCTAAATTCGGTCGTTTGATTTCCTTAAAAGGTTTTACCTCTGCTTGGGAGACAGCTCAGCTCCTGGTCAACCATGTATTAGGACCTTATGGATTACCTGAGGATATTGTTTCTGACAGAGGACCTCAATTAATCTCCCGGGTATGACGAGCATTCTTCCGACTCCTAGGTGTGGTCGTTAACCTCTCCTCTGGATACCATCCCCAGGCAAACGGACAAATTTCAACGGAAGATCCAAGAGGTGGGGTGGTTCCTCCATACCTTCTGCCACGGCCAACAGAGCACTTGGAACCAGTACCTGGGCTGGGCCGAGTATGCTCAGAACTATGTCAAGCCACCATTGGACTCACCCCTTTCCAATGCATACTTTGCTTCCAGCCCCCTGTCTTTCCCTGTTCTAGAGAGCCTTTGCACGTACCTGCAGTGGATTACTGGTTCCAGGAGACTGAGAGGGTCTGGGACGAAGTGCATCAACATCTCCAGAGGGCAGTTCTTATACAGTAGACCAACAAGGACTCCCGGGGATTCGAAGCTTCAGTGTATCAAGTCAGCCAGAAGGTATGGTTATTCACGCAGGCCATACGCCTACACTTGACCTGTAGAAAGCTAAGTCCCAGGTTTCTTGGTCCCTTCACCATTGTGGAGCCGATCAACTTGGTCATTTTCAGACTCCAACTTCCATGACACTACAGTATTCCCCCACCATTCCATGCCTCTCTTCTCAAACCTTACCTTGACCCTCTTCTTGTTTCCACAGAGCCTGGTGATGAAGAGCCCCCTCCTCCCATGATCATAGATGAAGGGACAATCTACAAGGTTAAGGAAATACGAGATTCCCAACGCCGTGGTGGAAAGTTGGAATACCTGGTGAATTGGGAAGGGTATGAGAGGAGAGGTCCTGGGTTCCTAGAGAGGACATACTGGATGACACATTGTTAAATAAATTCCATGAGACTCACCGTCTTCATCCTGCACCCTGATTTAGGGGTCGACCACCATGGAATTGGAGGGGCCCAGCTGCGGGAGAGGGCCCTGGAGGAGGGGGTACTGTTACATATACACCAGGCTCCACCCTCACTTCCTTACATAGATCGCAGTCACCAGAGTACTAATCAGTTTCACCTGTCACCACCACCTGTAGTCACTTATCACTACCACATATAACCACACACTTCCCGTCAACCCATGTCCAAGCTTGTACTTACGAAAGTGGACTCCAGTTTACCATTTGCTCTGCAACTACTTATCCCTTGTCGTACCTGCTTCCTCCTAGTTTGCTCCTTGATCCTCAGTGTATCTCCGTCGTCTCCCTGTGTCTCCATCTGGTCAGTGGTGTGTGGTTGCGGTCGCCCTGTCTGCCCTGTCACTCTTAATTTCCAGTCTATGATTCCTGCAGCAATGTTCAAAATTTTAGTTACTTACCTTTTGGATGTCAATACTCATCTTGTAAATAAACATTGTGACTTCACTTACCACGTTGTCAGTCTGTTTCCTTACAGGCGTACAAGTTTGTAAAAGAATACTACTGGACAGCTTCTAATATATATGTGTAGATTGATTTATTTAATTAATCTCACTCTTATGTATGACGTGGTCAGGTGAAGGCGTATTTAGGGAAGTGTCCCGAGGCTACTGGCACAATGATGAAAACGTGGCATGATTTTGTCCTCTGTGTTTCAGGTCTGAGACTATTAGCTCCGCCCAGCACAACTTACCTAAAATGCAATAAAACGCAATTTCAAGCATATAACAATGTTTAAATGTTAAAGCACCTCCAGTGGAAACTAAATGGCCGACGTCGTCATTTTATTCAGAGTATTACATTATTCAGAACAGTACAGGGTCTACATTTATTTGGTGTGCAGTGACAATATCTTGAACAGGAGCACTTCACAAAAATGAACCAAAACATAGCTACATTAACTAAAAAAAAGCTTCAAATGACCACTTAACAAAACAAAACAAACAAAAACTCTTTCATTATCATTTTAATCAATAAAGATGACTTAAGGAAATTTATCTTTGTAACCCATTACAATTTTGAATCAGTAATATTGTAATGTAAGGAATTACTTTAAATAACAGTAACAAGTAATATTTCAGGTATTACAGTTTGGAAGTAACTTGCACAACACTGCTAATGACTCTGTATAATGTCAATATCTGAGAAATTTTCATCAGCTATATGTTCAAGTTCTTTAAAAACTATTCATTCTTTCCATGAAATTTATTAGTACAGATTAGATTTAATTAGTATAGGTTTTTTATAAAAGAAAGTTCAATCACCATTACTGGAGATTTAATTTCATTAACAGACATTTGAACCCACTGTACATTATAATGGACAGATATATTTAAAACAATAAAATATATCCACACTGGATGCAATAAATGGCTTATTTGTAACAGCTTTTATTGTTTTTGTGTCATAGTGACGGTAAGGGGTTTAACATTGTCAGACGCTTTAAAGTATTTGGCCAATCACAACATACGTATCTACCTGTTTTAGAAGGTGGGGTTTAAAGTAGAAACAATGTACAGTATGTGAAAAATAATTTTTGAAACTTAAAACATACAAAAAAAATTGTATAACACCAAATACACAAAATAATGTTCTTTTTAGCAACATCGTTATGTCCCCTTTAAAAAGATAGTAGATAAAACACTTTCTCAGTCTGAGTAGAAGGTGAACTTATTTTAAGTTACATTTTTCTAAGCTGTGTTTGGTTGCACTCACACTGCCTTATGTTTCTTCTTTTTCTGATTTTGCCAGCTAACTTGGTCGTACAATATGTACAATACTCTTTGAAAAAGTTTTTATTCCCCCAGCTGTGGTGTGGGACCTAGAAATCTAGTCTCCCCTCCTTAACAATTCCGTTTATGTGGCAGGAACAAGAAATTGGAATCCCCATCACTATACTGTATGACCCTTTCCTTTTTGTCTCACTGTCCTTTCTCACTTCCTTTTCCCTGGTCTCAGTCCTGCGGACTTGAAGTACAGCAGCCAAAGCACAGAAGGTTCCTCTGGGTAAGCAAGGATGGGTTTTTAAAAGTGATTTCTCTCATAGCTCACAGGGAGTACAGCAGGCATTTGGTCTAAAGACCTCAAAATCTTCATCCTTCGCAGGCTTCTGCCTCAGGATTCTGCTTTACTGCACAACATGATCTGGTGACTCTACATACAACACTCATCGAAATGAGCTCTGCTTCTATGAGCTTTCTACTTCTACATATTTCACTTCCAATCAATCTTTGCTTTTGTCCCAAGTGATGTTTAACAACATGCTTTCAAAATATTGCATGGGCCAATTTTAAGTTTGAGGGGTAAACAAGGGATTTTGACTTGAGTGCACACACAAAAAGTGTTCCATGTAGAATAACCCTTCTCTTATTAAAGGGTCAACATGCATTTCTGGGCAGCTTTGAAAAATGTAATACATTTGCGTTTATAACCCTTGTAAATGACTAAAAGAGCTGTCACTGTCTCAGTGGTGTAGAATATATACGTTTAGTTTTTTATTAATGCAAATGGTATTTGGGTTTCAAAAATGTTGTGTTCATTTGTGAATAGTAGCATAATGAAAATCACAGACATTTGTGAGAGCTTAGTTTCTACAATTATTTTAAAATGGAAAATCCGGGTACAAAATACATCATCACTGAGGCACTTATTTTTTTATAAGAAACAGCTAATTATTTTAATAAGCTCAATTTCTATGATCAGCTATACACACCCAAACACATGTGCAGCTATTTCGTGAAAGCACAGAGTTTTCCCCTAATGTTGGTTCCTAAGAAACAGTTTTTCAGCATTCGGATTCTTTAGATATTTTGCAACCATACAGTAGAGTGGGAACCAAAAATTATTAGCTGGGTTTGAAATGGACACATACCAATCCACAGATCTCCCCTATTCCAAGCTTAATTGACAGCTATGAATGCAATTTCTTTATTATTCCCTTCTTGGTAGCTTTTTACAGAGAGATGTGTCTTTGAAGATAAGCATTTGCTTTAACTTTAATGATATGCTGTCTGAGCCTCTCTTCAGTTAACTTCCTTTCCAAGATAAGAACAAAATGATGAATTAGCCAGGCTTGTTGCCTTCAGTTTGAGCAGTTGAAAAGCCAGCTTTGACACACTTCAAGCAGGGAGGAAACCAGAGAGCACCTGAGAATTTATGCTATTGTTTGATGACTGTCAGAGATGCTTTTGCTTCGCTTAAATTGGATTCCGTCTCCTGGAGTGAATTATCAAATGCTGTGGGGAGGATTAATAAGTCATGGAGCTGTTTTCTCTGCAGTGTTATGATTATTTCACAAACTGAATGCTCCTCTTTGCTAGTCATGCTGTCTGCGTTCTGTATCCAACTTCCTTCAGTGAATTTCATGTATCTTCTTCTTAGCCTCATTTTAAATGCTCAGGTGCAAAGAAGAATGCACCTGAGTTTTTGAAGAATGTTTAGATTTTTGTCCTCTCACCATGATCTGACTTGATGTGTATCTGCTGATACAAGTCAATGGTAGAAGGGAAATTCTCCTGTTCGGAATTCTTTATGGTATATATCTTTAAAAAAAACTGTTATTAATACCTTTTGTTTCATATTTTATAAGAGTTTGTATTATGTAAATAAGCATTACGTAACTTCTGGTGTAATACGTGAACTGCTAATAAGTGACCCACTATTGGTTAAGCATACAGAACTGACAGAATGTGACGCAGTTTTCCACCTGTGCAGCATCGCTTCCAGGGCAAAAAGTTACCGACGAAGTAAGTTTATTCCATGACTTTTTATTTCTAACACTGGATGTCTTTATATTAAGCCTGTGATGTTGTTGGTTTTGCGATCTTTATGATCGTTAGTTAATCACGTGAAACGCCCATGGAAATGCCGCTAGCATTGCAGATAATCTCGCTCATGTTATTAATATATTGTTTAACTATGTTCTGATTCCATGCACAACATTCTACATTGATTATGCTTTCATGTCATAATAAGAATGCTGTATAATGTATCTTAAAGTATGGGATGTACAGGATATTCACTAATATAGGATATATAGGATATTCACTAATTGCACGGAGCGAGAGAGAGAGCTGAAACTACCTCCAATGCATATCAGTGTGTATATGGTAAAACCCTGCATGTAAAATAAATGGATATTTGACCCGACTCCCTGATCAGAGTGCTGAAGTTGTTAACACCTTCAATTAACCGGCATTAGTGGGGCTGTCCCCAACATATGGTCCTTCGAGCTGGAACATCCCCTTCTCAAGCTAGACCATCACGGCGATGTCAAGCCCCCAGACACCTTGTGGATTACATCCTTGCCTTCCATCACCGACCTGCCCTTTCCTCCAGTCCTGTTCAGAGGGAGTCAGAGGAGCAGCAGTCACAGTGTATACAAGTCAAGCAGATGCAGTACCCAGCCAAGGTGTATGTCAAGTCACTTCCAGTCCAAGTCAAGCAGACTTATTGAGTATGGACTCGTTAACGAAATTAATGGAATCCATGAATGATAAGGAGAAAGAAGAGATGGGGAGATCATCTCACGAAATTAGATCAGCTTAAGAAGCGAAAGCACCACCGAGATGAGATGATGGAACACATCAAAGCATTCTTGAGGGAGGAGCAGGAAGCCGAGGACAATGACCACATACAAGCTGTTGAATCATTGCCACAATCTTCCCCTCCACCTACTAGTTCATCAAGCACTTCAGCCTTAATCTCATGGCACAAAGTGTTACATGAGGAGAAACAGGCTGCTGTAAGCACATCAGTGAGACAGAAGGAAATGTCACATAGGTCAGATGTAGTTCCTGGAACAGAAATGGAGAGTAGCAACTATGGATTAATTCCAGTCCAACCAAGTCATCCACAAACTACAGGTTTACTGCACTCTTCTGGCACAGCATCTCCTGTCTCGCAAACCCATTACAAACGCAACTATATGAGCCTGTTCCCTCTCACTCTCTCAAAATCCTCCACAATCAGGAGCCAGCTGTGAAGTTAAATAATCCTTCCAGCCCCTTAAGTCACAGCAGCTGATTTCGCAAGCATGTGCCTATCCATATCTTATGGCATTGTATGGCTAGCATGCAATTATTCAGCTGGTGAACGCAGCCACTTAATCAAGTTATGTTCCTCCATACCAAACTTGCCCGATGCCATCAGCCTTACCCTCTCAAAATGTGATCCCTGGTTTAATTGCTTCTGTGAGCGCTGAAGCAGCCGCACCACATCTCATGCCAGCCCAGATCGCAGCTCCTCCAGGTAGTAGCACACCTCAACGGACATTGTATAGTCCCCTACAGTAAGTCTAAAATTCCTGACTTCACAAGTGACAGTGAAAAGGAATTTGATAATATAAATCTGGCATTGGACAGTTTCCTTGAGCCTTACCCAGAGATAACAGAGAAGTACAGATACCATGTACTGCTGGAACAACTGAAACTGCCCAAAGCTCAAACAATAGGACAGTCTTGCCGACATCACCAATATCCGTACTCAGCGTATGCAAGAGCTTCAGCTACAGTACGGTCAGACACATCAATTGGCTCAAAGTGAGATAGCAGCCATCCTTACATCACCAGATGTAAAGCCCAATAATAGCCACAGTTTCCAGAGCTTTGCCTTGCGATTTCTCTCCTGGTCAGTATGCTGCTGTCACTAGAGGGTCCCAGAGGAATGGAGCTGAACTGCTGCTCACACGTGGTTTGCTTACTTAGCAAGCTGCCGAAGTATCTTCGAGATGGCTTCATCGAGTTCCCCTTCAAAAACAGGGGAAGATCAACTCCATAAGTCTTTACCCCTACAATCTGCAGGACTTTTCTGAATGGCTTCAAGTAAAAGCACAGCAGCAGAGACTGTCTATTTGACTAGTGCAGTGCTACCAGCACGAGAAGCTTCCAGGTGTCTGGAGAGAGAAGACTTCGGCTAAAGTGAATGGGTCAAATCTAGTTCTGTTTCATGGTGCATCCTCTACTGAGACTGCACTCTCAAACCATCCTAAAGAGCCCAAGCAAAACAAACCATTCAAGGTATACTGCCTCTTCTGCAACAGTAAAGACCATTATATCACACGCTATGACAAGCTATTCTGATGGAAAGCGATGTTGGCGTTGTGCACGACTACATGTACCAGAGAAGCCGTGCAGTGACTGTAGTGGAATGATTCTACAGGTACTTTACCATATAGCACACGGTGATCCGATAAACGCAGTAACGCAGTTACCTGAACAAAAAAGTTTCACTATCTACTGCCTAACCACTGTTAAACCAGATCATGTTTTCCCAGATGCCAGTCAGTTCAGAACATGGAAAGAGTAAATAGAAAGCAACACGGCAGGCATGTCAACAAGTGACAGATGACTCGGCAAACACCCAGCTCATCGATCCTTATAAAGCAGAATTAATTCTCAACAGTGTCAAGCTCAGAGTTTCCGTGAGGAGACAACAGTCCAAGTTACACCAAACCACAGTAGACTGCTATGTCTTGCTCCAGAGTGCGATCCAGTAATTAATGTAATCAGAGTCTGAGGATAATTACGGAAGCTGGAAAGCCCAAATGTTGATCAGATTCACCCTATTGTGCTAGATTCACAGCATCCAGTAACAAAACGTCTCATTAAAGACGTTGACGAATGATTATTGCACCCAGGTGCAAGTGTATGCAGAGTGTATGCAGAACTATGGAGATAATACTGGAAGGGGCGTCAATCTGTTAAACACCACCAACTTAATAAAGATGCTGGCTGTTGGCTGTTGCCTATTCCGGAGTGGCAACTTTGTGGCTGAAGTGGATGTTTTTGCAAATAAACGTCATTTCGAGAGGATCGCTGGACGAGTCAATCACGCACAGCTGGTAGCCCATCATCTAATTATCTCCTCGTTAATTCACACCCAATCAAATCTTTTCCCTTCACTATAAATATCCCTGCTTTTCTCTTTTCCGCCTAATGCTTTAGTGCATTCTTCGGATCGCTTGACCGAAGAAACATCCTACAAACCCAACCTCTTACTTTGACTCGTCTGCCTAACATTCCTCCAGGAGAATTCCGATCCTCCAGCCTGCCTTCCAACAAACTACTACTGCCTCAAGCCCAACCGAGAGCCCGGCAGCAAGCAGAGACCACAATAACACGGCTCACACGGTTCACGGGTGGCACGGTTCATGAAAAAAACCGAACCGTTCGGTACGGTTGTCTCGGTTTGGTGCATGCATGCTTCGCACGGTTCGATGGTTTATGACATGCGCAATGTAGCCTCATGCCCTGTATGTGACATCAGTGTGTTTCCATTTCGCGCAAAGAAATTGAGGTGTCTACGGTGTGAAGTGAGTGCTACAGGTCACAATACTGTACGTGTAAAAATGGCAAGTGGGAGAGAAAAGGAAGGCTGTCCGGAGGATGCGCCAGCATTGTATAAATCTGGTGTGTATTTTGGATTTCATGTTACCTATTAGAGGATGGATACCCGACCCAAGCCCCACGGTTTATTTACAAAAAATGCTCGGGTTCTGTTCGGCTCGGTCACATCAGCGCGAATGTGCGTATGTGTTATAACGGCGCTTTTCCCCTGTGTGCGCTGATGCTCTCATCCGTTGACATTTTCGATTGCCTTTCTGCTGTTGCTTAATAAAAGCGGCTTTCCACACAAAAAAGTGCATGTGTCATTTGTATAAAAAAAAATCGGTTTCAGCTCTGTCGGACGCGGGCTGGGCTCGGACAGAAAAATGCGGCCCGAACCGCGCTCTATTACCTTTGATGACATCGGAAATAAAACAATAGATAGAACTGCGACTGTGAGCAAGTATTGTGCAACACGCATCCAATTCAGTTTATTAATATTTACATGATATAACTGTTTAATACTGTATCCTAAATTGTGGATAATTAAGCTATATGTCATATGCTGAAGTTCATTTCTAGAGTGTTAAAGATTAAAAGAAAAAATAACAAGAACCGTACCGAACCGAAAACCGTGACCCTAAAACCGCAATATGAACCGAACCATGGGTTTTGTGAACCGAGCCACCCCTACTCACAACTTCCCCAGCGAGACGCCAAAAGGACCCAGCGCTCCTTCCAGCCAGCCAGACTGAATCCCCACGAGAGACCGTAGCTTCGGATTCGAGCCCACATGCCGCCAAAGTAATCCAAGCGAAAGAAACCACATTACTCACCAATCTCCGGCCCACGACGCCATTATTCCCTCAGCCCAGAAGAAAAACAAGCCCAGCGTTGTATCTTCCCAATCGCAAGGAATTCTGTCCGATGAATTGCCATCCCATCCTGATCCTAACTTCTCCCATTATCTGTTATCAGCGATAACAGGATTTAACACAAGGATTCCATCCCGGAGTTTCCCATATCAACTACCTAGTCCCACATTTTGTCCCAATTAACCATCACAGATCCCGACTCCGTGGATGCTCTCATTATAAAAAAATAAATAAAAATATTGCCAAGGTCCCTTCTATTTTTATAACTGCCCTCTTCTCATCGCTCCCCACCCCAACATCTATCAGAACTTGATGAACACAATGCCTTCGATCTCCATGCTAATTCCTCATCTGTTTCTTTCTGCAGGATGGCCCACTTTAAATCCATACATCATCTTTCCAATAAGATACCAAAAGATATTTGTTGATTCTCAGGAAAGAAACGCTTACTTATCGATCTTTCCTCCTAGCATAATTCTCCCATTCCTAGTATTAACAGCCTGATCCCCCTAGAATAATTCTCCCTCCTCTACCACAGCGCAGACCAAGCCATTGAATTGATTAAACGAGTTGGCAAAGGGGCTTGGATGGCCAAATTCGACATTACACCCGCCTTCAAAACCATGCCTATTCACCTTGACTTTTGGCATCCGATGGCGAAATCAATTTTACTTCACCGTCCACCTCACTTTCAGATGCAAAAGCAGTCCTAAAATATTTGACATGCTCTCTGAAGCCATATGCTGGATGCTTCACAATAACTAACAAATCCACCTCCTATACTATTTTCTCATCATTCCGCCCTTCCACGCCCAGCCCGCAGCTGACCTATCTTCTGTCCTCAAAGTTTGCAACCACCTAGGAATCCCAATAGCCCAAAAAGAACGTTGGGCCACTCCACATGCATCAAATTTTTCACATCCAATGTGAAAAATTCACATCCTAATCACATCCTAATCACATCCAATCTCGTCACCCATCCCCAGTGCTCTAAACGAGAACCCTTCTCAGTTTTAGGGGACTTTAATTTTCATCCCGCAAGGAAAGTACCCGCTTTAGAAGATCCCTTAACCCTGTCAGGTCCCTGCCTGAATGAACTGCAGCTCTGAGTCTCCTTCCTTTCCTAGTGGAACGGCCATCCGTTCTTCTATAAAGATCTCATAGCCAACCCCATTGACATCCAACTATTCACCGACGCCGCCCCCTCAATAGGTTTCGGAGGCTTCTATCGTAACGATGGTTCGCCTCCCCCTGGCCCATTCATTTAGGATCGGAGCAGCCACTTCAGCAGCCGAAAGAGGCCTTGCTCCCAACCAAATCCAAACCCTCAGCCGCTGGTCCTCCGAAGACTTTAAAAAAAAAAAAAACAATTTAATCCATTCAGACCCAGCATCCATTCTCAAAGCCATAAGAACCCTGACCAGCCCTTCCCAAACCAACCAGGTATACCTTAAACCTCCAGACCTTCTCTATCCTCCACCGAGGTCCCTTTTCTATCCTAGCCTCTGTGAGGCTTCCCGTCTCCGCAGAGGCTTTCCAAATCCCTACCTCCACAGAGGTCTTTTCCGCCCAGTCTCCGCGGAGGCTTCCCAAACCCCAACCTCCACAGAGGTCTTTTCTCTTCTATCCCCCTTCCTGAAGGTTCTCCTCCCTTATTAAGGTTTTGCCCGCCTCTGCAGAGGCTTCCCAACTCCCTACCTCCACAGAGGTCTTTTTTCTCCTCTAACCCGATTCATGAAGGCTCTTCACCTTCATTAAAGTTTCGCCCGCCTCCACAGAGGCTTCCTAATCCACTACCTCCGCAGAGGACTTTTTTCTTCTATCCCTCTTCTTGAAGGTTCTCCTCCTTCATTAAGGTTTTGCCCGCCTCCGCAGAGGATTCCCAACTCCCTACATCCACAGAGGTGTTTTTCTCCTCTATCCCCCTTCATGAAGGCTTATCACCTTCATTAAGGTTTAGCCTGCCTCCGCAGAGGCTTCCCAACTCTCTACCTCTGCAGATGTCTTTTTCTCTTCCATCCCACCTCCGCAACCATACCTTCCCATTAGCCCAAATTCCCGCCCAACCTTTCCATGAGTCCTCATTTTAATTACCTTTCATCTACTAAATTTTTTCCTCACTCTAAACTTGTCTCCGCTTTTTCAACAGGTCTCCGACCATCCAGCCCAGCTGGGAAAAAAATAAATTTCGTCGAGCACCCTCTCTCCATGCTAATTTGGGGGGCAGCGAATTTGGCTGCTGTCCTCTCAAGCTTTTTTAGGGGGCAGGTCGGGACCGAGTCGAACGCCGAACTGTTGCCCACACTGGGGTTCTAATCATTAGGGCCGTTCTCCCGGCTTTGCTCCCCAGACAGCACGCCAAATTCACTTTTCATTTTACTACGAGGTAAGCGTGAACTATTGAAACATATTTAAAATCACCTTTTTCAGTGGTTTCCTCAAGTAAAACCCGTTTGATTCCTCAAGTAAGCAAACAAAAAGTGTTATATGACATCTGGGCCTAATTAAAATTAGGAACACATCAGGAAACCATTTTAGGCCCTGTTCTTTTTAGTCCTTATAAGAACTCTTCCAGAAATAGAGAGAAATAGAGCACTGATGCAACTATTCAATGTATTCTGTATACCCTTTTAGGTAAAGATTGTGTGGATTTGGAAAAAATGATAACAAGAAATGTAGTGTGTAAACTTGAAGAAAAGTGTAAAAAAGTGTAAACTTGTTTAAAAGCTTCTTAGTTTACTTTAAATGACCTTAAATACTATGGAAATGAAGTCTTCTATTGAAAAGTACTTGCTTCAAAATTTTTAAATTTAAAGTGAAGGTTACACATGTTGTTACTTGCATTGGACTTGCATTTACAGTTTAACTGTAATATAACTGGTATAACTGTCCTTATATCAAATACCTATGTAAAAATATATTTGCTCCTTGATAAAACCCACGCATTTGGACAGTGATTTTTTCATGGTGGAGTAGCAAACCTGGAAATGCACTTCACAAGTGTAAATAGATAGATCTGGTCTAAATAACCACATGAACTTTTTTCAAAAAACAGTAGCAAATTTGACCAGGAATTCCAGTGGTGGGGGAAAAAACAGCTCGATTCGGATGCCAATGAAATCACACAGCTCCTGAAAATGTTACAGTAAATTGATCTTATATCCCAGTGAGAAAAAAACTTTTTTTTTAACGAGAAAAAAATCAAAAAACTAAACAAAAATCATGTAGATGTTTACAAGAAAATAATTTAAATTATACTTAAGTGTCATGTATGTGTAGTGAACATCTTCAGAAGGACCAGATAAAAACCATAAACCCAATCAAAAACTCTTCTCTGGCTTTCTCTCTGTCTGTCTCTCTCCCTTTCTACTCCTCCTTCTCTCATTAAAATGGTGAGCTCTGGCTTCTAATTAAATCCCACTTGAAAAGTCATACTCAGATTGATTCAAATTTGCATTTCTAAATAAGGTCTGTTGCTTAAAGAACTAATAAACTGGCAAAACAGCCCCTTCTAAACCAGAAAAAACATAGCTCCAACAAAAATAGAGACTTCTCATCCCAACACAGTAAACAAGTCTGGTTTGTTCAGGGAAGCCTGCAGAGAGAAAAAAAAAAGCTGTCTAACTCCTTTTTATATTCTCTTCTCTTCTCTCTACATAAGTAAAGGTTATATTTAAGGCAATGTACTGCTTTAGGCATGATGTAAAATAAAGACAGTTAAACTCATAGTGAACTGCTAAAAATGTAAAACGATAGAAGAGTAGATATTACCCCCTGCTGGTATTTTCTACAACTACATGCACTTTTCTCCAATGGTAAAAAAAAAAGAAAAGAGAAAATCAATGTTCGGAAGAAGCTAAATATTTTGTGTGGTGTGAGCAGAGGACTGCATTAAAAATGTACAGCAACAGAGCTGCAATGACTGAAGGCCATATAAGCTACAGATTCTATAAAACAAACTGAACTGAGAAAGGGCAAAAGTGAAACTGACACAGTAAGTTTCTTTTTTTCCAAAAATAAAAAAAGTAGACTTTGAAAAAAAAAAGTATTTCATTCAATCAATCACTTTTATTTATATAACTCTTTTAACAATACATATTGTAGCAAAGCACTGAACATTATCAAGTAGGAGAATAGAGTAATGGTAATGTACTGTATAATGACGCGATTAAGATATTTATTTATCAAATGCAGAGACGGTCTCTGTAATCAAAACCACACTAATCACTAGAAATCAGGTGTCCCCAACTAAGCAAGCCAGAGGCGACAGCAGCAAGGAACCAAAACCCCATCCACGAGAGAATGGGCGGAAAAAACTTGGGAGAACCAGGCTTAGTTGGGTCCAGTGCCGGATGCCCAGCACCTAATTTCCAGTTCAATTTTAAACGCGTTGGATTGTGTAAGGATAGTGTGTGTGTGTGCATCTGGATCCGGCGATCTGTCCGCGGAGCTCATCTAGGTGTTCTGATGAAGATCATCTCTTTGTGTTGGTACACCATCTGATCTGGATACAAACTGAAGAACAGAATAAGAGAGAGACAGACTAATTTTAGTGTAGAGGCCATTCTTTTTATGATGTAACGAGTACATCATGTGTTAAGGGGAGTGTTCCCGGTTCCGACTGATCTAATTAATGCAGCCTAACAATCCTTTAACGGATTTGATTAATAAATGTGTAACCAGTGTGTTATGTGTAAGCCAGAGTAAAGAGATGTGTCTTTAATCTAGATTTAAACTGACAGAGTGTGCCCGCCTC
>JAUCNO010000236.1:16408445-16419087 GCA_032353835.1 Enteromius viviparus | reverse complement strand
ACCTGTGGGTTTTTTTAGGTCTGAGATCCAACAACACTAATAATTATGTACAACCACGATCAGATGATATAAGCAGGTCATTAGTAACTCCAATTAGAGCAGTCTCAGTACTATGATACGGTCTAAATCCTGACTGGAAATCCTCACAGATACCATTTTTCTCTAAAAATGAATATAATTGTGAGGATACTAGTGTCTAGTGTCTTTGACAGAAAAGGAAGATTTGAGATCGGTCTTTAATTAACCAGATCTTTTTATTTTTAATGAGAGGCTTAATAACAGCCAGTTTAAAGGCTTTGAGACATATCCTAATGACAATGATCAATTAATAATTGACAAAAGAGGATCTATGACATCTGGGAGCATCTCTTTAATAGTTTAGATGGAATAGGGTCTAACATGCATGTTGTTGTTTTAGATGATTTAAAAAGTTTATACAATTGGCTTGGCGATTCCATGTGACAGTACTAAATCTAGAGTATGATTTCAACAATGAGTAGGTCCTGATACGTGCTGTCTAACCTCAATAGAGTTCAGAATATCTAAGAAAGCTGATCCTAAGGCATCTTTTTCTTTATCAACATGGATATTAAATTCACCAACAATTAAGACTTTACCTGCTGCCAGTACTAACTCAGTTGGAAAATCAACAAACTTTTTAATAAAGTCTGTGTGGTGCCCTGGTGGCTTGTATACAGTAGCAAGTACAAACATCACAGGGGATTAATAACTATCACATGTTTCTCTAGATAATGTTACATGCAGCACCATAACTTCAAACGAGTTATACTTAAAGCCCGCCTTCTGAGATACACTGAGAATATTGCTATAAATTGTAGCAACATCACCTCCTTTGTGTCACACCGTCACAATCACCTGTCCCCAGATCAGTCTCCACCGAACTCACACCATCACGATCACCCGTTCTTGGATCAGTCTCTCTTCCCTGTTCACAAGCACTGGATTACTAACAATCACCTGCGGACTACAAGTGGCCGCTCAGCCATTCACTCGATGGATGAGCTCAAGGTTGTATCTAGCTCAAACACTTCGCTCTTCTGTCTGCCTAAAAGCCTGCCTGCCTGTATCGGACAACAATCTTTTGATACAAGGACTGAGTATCTATCTTGAACTATATACTTACCTGCCTTGCCTTGTGAAGTGCCTCTATACCTGCAACCATAGCGATAAGCACTACTTGTGCTACTTACCTGCTGCACTTACCTCTGTTACTTACCTACTTGGAAATCCTCAGCACTGTGAACACCTCTGTTCAAATAAACTCACCTGTTTCACTTTATCCCTTGTCTCTTCTGGTTACTGAGCGTGACACTTTGCCTTTCAGACGTGGTTAATTTTTATAGCAGTAATCTTAAAGGGGGGAAGATTTATTTAAAGTAATGTATTAATCTGGTTTTAGCCACGTTTCTGTCAAACAGGGCAAATCTAGGTTATGATCATTGATCAAATCATTTACAAAGAAAGTGATTTAGTAGAAAGAGACCTGATATTCAGTAAGCCAAGCTTAATCATTTGTTTCACTCTATAAACAGCTTTTATTTTTTTAATATCAATTGAACTGTTACTCTTAATTTGATTTGGACATTTTCTGTATTTTTTAATTCGGGGAACAGACACATTCTCTATAGTGTAATATCTAGGTAAAAGAATCTCTATTTGCTGAGCATTAACTGACTGCTGTGACGTGAGCCGGTCTGTCTGGATTCTGACCTGGGCCCCAGTTAGTCAAGTATGAGATACTTGCCATAGAGAAGAGCAGCACCACCCCAGGAGGGATGAATACCATCTTTTAAACAGGTCAGGTCTGCCCCAAAAACTCTGTCCAATTGTCTATGAAACCTATATTATCCTACAGGCACATCCAGCCATTGAGACCCAGCAGTCTGCTGATCTCATCACCCCGGTAAGCATGGAGGGGACAAGAACATATTACAGTGTCTGACATCATACTTGCAAGTTCACACACCTCTTTAACAACATTTTTTGTGATCCCAGACTAGCGAAGTTGAACATCATTAGCGCCGACGTAAATAACAATCTTACTGAATCTACGTTTAGCATTAGCCATCACTTTCAAATTTGCCATGATGTCAGGCGCTCTGGCTCCGGAACACATTGAACACTATGGTGGCTGGTGTCTCTATTTTCACGTTCCGTACAATCGAATCGCCAATTACTAGAGCTCTTTCATCAGGTTTCTCAGTGGGTGCATCACTGAGTGGGGAGAACCGTGTTTTGACCCGCGACTATGCCATCTCACAGTCACCCTGCTGCCGGTGTTGTGCCGAATTTTGACTCCATGTCGACTTGTGACTCCACTCGTTGAAATCAATAGTAATCCTAATCCTAATCACTTAAATAAATATAAATAAATTCTGCACTACACCGGAACCGAACAATGTACAGTTGAATTACCGGCTATACCGGTATCTATAGACCTCACATTCTGACTATGCTCTGTTAAAGTTTAAATGCGTGTCTCTAGTTCTAAAATCTTCTCTGTCAGCCTAACTATACCCCTGCATTTCTCACATGTGAAACCCTCATCGTCGACAGAGAGAGATAAACTGTACATGTGGCATGACGTACAAACAACAAGAGAAGGAGAAGCCATAATCACCGTGATTGATATTCACTTAGCACTGTTGTTGGATAAACTTGTGAAAAATAAGTGAAATGAGAAATGAAAAGGAGCAAACAATAAATTAAATGGAGCGAGAGAAAAAAGAGACAATAATAGAAAACAATAATATCCGTGAGTGTAACGCAACCAGTTTTGGTACTTGACGTCCAAAAGACGTCCCTGGGTGTCCAGTACCAAAACTGGACGTCCAAAAGACGTCCTAAAAAGACGTTATAAAAACTTTCATTCTGGCTGTCAGGGGATGTCATTTCAATGTCTGACAAAGACGGTTGTTCAGTGGGGAGCGAAGACGCTAGATGAAACTATAAAATGAACGCCAATGAGCTGGGATCAATAACAATCAATAATCAAATAAGTTTGATATATACTATAGGAAACATTTAGGGAGTTAAGTTATATATTATCACTTTAAACAGCAGAGAGTGATAGACAGAAATGCAAAGCTACAGATCCAAGCTACAAACTCTCAGCTGAGCGGCAGGAAGGAGCATTTCAGTGCAGTTCATATTTCAGTTTGTGCATTCCATTGGAATTAAACCTAGAACAGTGTGTTGCCAACTAAGTGCTCAACTGCTGCAGCTACAGGAACCCGAAACATCACATACTATCTTTCACTAGTTCACACTTCCTCAATAATTAAATGGAATAGAATGTTTAGAATTAAATGTTTGGCCTGCTGTCGAGGGAGGGGGCAGGGAGAGCTGGATGTAGCTCGGAGTTCGGGCCGATTCCTGAGTGATTCCAAAGGTTGGTGAACGGGGCAGTGGCGGGATGAAAATTTCGAGATGCCGAATGACGGAGGTGAGCACTATTTCACGAAGATACTTGAGATTCTTGATAGGACGATTAGATAATAGATTGATTGGGAAATGGGAGTCATGTTTTGTTTTGTTTGAACAGACATGCTGAAGTATCTGTGGTTTAAAGCTGAAATTTCACTCGCAACAGTACCCTTCCTGCTGAAATACTCACAATAAAGGATTTCTAACAATATGCAAACTCTGTGGTTCTAGTGTTCCTCCTTCATGTAATTTCAAATCAGAAAATGAAAATGACTCCAATAAAAGTTACAAGTCATCAGTTCCAATATGACTTGAGTAAAAGTAAAAGTCTGATTTTAGCTGTACTTAAAGGTGACATATCATGAAAATCTAAATTTTACAGGTTTTAAGTGTTAAAATTAGATTTATCTACCAACGAAGGAAACGTGAAAAAAGATTAACCCAGTAACTTTGTTTCAGTAAACCTTTTTTCTGCAAGCCCCCTTGTGGTGTTGCAAAGAGATGTCATTATAATAATACCCGGCCCTCCTTGATCTGTAAGTAAGGGTCTGTCATTTTGATTTCACAAGCAACAACAATGTACCAGTTCAATGTCATGTTTGAGCAAAACATGCTAAAAGAGCCTCAGAGGAGACAAGAGAGCTGTGCATTTATTGATTTCTTCACTGTAACTAATATTGCTGATCTAATGTAAATGTGGTTTATTTCCCAGCCGTTTACTGTACCTTCACAGACATAATTAACTGACTGTTTTTGTACTGTTAACTTGTGTGAGAATGAGAACTTACTTTAGTATTCACATCCCTTTGCATTAAAAAAAAAATCTCAACCGTTTCTGCTTCCACTCAAAATAGGCATTTTCAAAATGATGTAACAATTGTTCCGTGGGGCATTTAGAGCTAAAAATTGACCTACACATTCTGAGGACACCAAAGGTTTTTAGAGAGAAAAGACTACTAACACCTAAACACATAGACTTGGGGCCTAGACACTCGCTTTGTTGCAATTATTTAAAGAACAAAAGATTTCACAAGACATCTGGATGAACAACACATTTGAAATAATACTTTTCTTTGATATAATGAGGAACTGGTTATACACATTTTGTTCAATAATGAGTGCTATTTTCTTAACATTGTATACAACCGCTGTGAACTAAAGTGTCAATCCTTTTTCCACTGCATTTTGTCAGTTCCACTAGAAAACCGCAACCCACAAACCATACTCCACACATTCAACATCCAACCATTCAGTTGATTTTCAGACATAAAATAATTTTAGTGTGTTTGCATTCAGGTGCTGAGACTAACTGGTTTGTCAAACTATTTGTTGGAAAAGACAACTGCATGAAGTTTTGTAAAAGTGCACCCAGTATTAAAGGAATAGTTCCTGTTAGAATTTCTTTGTTCAGCTGAACACAACAGAAGAAATTTTGAAGAAAGTTTGTAACCAGGCTGTTTTGGTCACCACTGACTTCAACAAAATACCATGGAAGTCAAAGGTGACTAAAACGGCCTGGTTACAAACTTTCTTCAAAATATCTTCCTTTGTGTTTGGGAGAACAAAGAAATTCAGGTTTGGAACCACTCAAGGGCGTGTAAATGATGACAAATGATTTTTGGGGGAACAATTTTTTTAAGAGAGGACCATAATAACCAAATGTAATTCATATCATTGTACACATTTAGTTTGCGTAAAGAACTTATCACACATGATGCAATACTGGAAGATAGGTGTTCTGTTGGCATTTATTAAATCCTAAATGGTGTGTTATTTAGAAAGAATAGAAATAATGAAAATATACTCGAATATATAGTCAAAAAAGCAGAACAGATACAAGTGTCAAGACTTCTTTGGTGATACATAATATAACATTTTACTTCCAGTTAACAGCACTCACAAATGGATCTGAAGTTTAGCAAGCCTCACTTTAACAAAGTATTCTTTACTGACCGTGTCAAATTAAGACATGCTGACAAGGCTCCAGAGGGATGCTGGTTAAGGTGTTATACTATAAAATATTGCCACTGTAATCTGCGAAATGTGACTGTAAGGCATTAGGATATTATAAACATTAATATCATGGATCTCTGTATAGCTGCTATTATAATTTCATATAGTATATAGGTTACATTTGAGTGGATAGACTATAAATGTCATTAGTGTAAAGGCATTCCTTACTATAATATCATTATAGAATAATGCAATAATTCAATTGCAAACAACATGGTTGAAATGTATGTTTTATAATGTATAAGTCCTACAGTATTGTCAAAGTATGACATGAAAGCACATGTAAGTAAATTGTTTTTAAAAAAAGTTAAAAAATGAAAATTGAAGCATGCATTTTTTTTTATTTGTAGATCTTAGCATGAACCCGGAGGCTTCTCTCAGATGCTCATGGTGCACTGGATGAACTGTGAAAAGAGATGCAAAAAATACATTAATCTTGAAGACATTTAGATGGAATCCTTTTATGCATCTACATTAGCTAATGGCAGATAATCAAAAGTAATTATTTTTATAATGTTCACACCAATATTTAATAAATAATAACATTAATAAAGTATTAAAACATCCAACAATCTCTCTACAATGTCATTTTGCAAAGTAGAACAGTAGTTTGGGTCTCGGGGCACATGAATATTAAAGAACCACCTAAACAATTAACTTTTGCTGGGTGAAAATCACCTTTAAAAAGTTTTTAGCAACTACTTTTAACCCACACATTGTATATTTGTCTATTGCTACAAATATACCCATTCTACTTATGGTTACTGGTTTTGTGCTCCAGGGTCACATATTAGAGACTTACATTACAAATGCATTTTAAACCCATATGGTCCTAGTTGACCATTGACAAAAAAAAAAGATCTTAATAATAAGTGCACTTTGTATACACTGTGTACAACAGCATATATTCTGTGGGATTTTTTTTTGCATTCATTGACCACATCCTTTTCATAAAATGCTTAGTCCTTCAAACTCCCACCAGCAAACCTACAGTTTGCACACCACCAGTGGGTTTTAGTGACCCGTTTAGGGACCACATAAACAATTAAGTAGGTCCGGTGAATAATATATATACATTTGAGCCTTGCAATGTTTTATTCCTACAACAGCTTTACCAAGATTATATCACATCAGAATAGTCTTTCTGTGGTCCCTCAATTCAGTGTGCTATTACAGGCCCACTATTAGCATTTGTCCAATGTTTCTGATGATTATTTAAAATAACGATTTAGTCTTTTGTTTTATTTCAACTATAGCATATTGATTTATATTCTCTTGCACTAAGTAACAGTTTATTATATTTTGAGGACTTACATCGTCATATTGAAATGTGGCCATTCCCTGCTGAGCCTGGTCCCTTTTTCTGAACACATCTGACCATAAAACACAGTAAAGTCAACTCATTAGTTCAGGCAATTTAATTAAACAATCACTTTAACTTAAATTTAAACAATGCTGGTAAAAAGTCAAATATGTAATCTGGAACACATATCATCACATGCATTGAGGACCATGAAGAAAAAAACCAACACACACACACACATATAGTATATATATTAATTTATTTATTATGTATACACACACACACACACACACACACTCACCATTGCAGATATCTAACATTTGTTGGATGGCGATGTGGAGAGGACAATACATTTCCAAAGTGTGTATAATTAATAAGCCAATTACATTTTTGTTGTATGTATGTGTGTAATTTCAGCACTAACAACAGGAACTTAAAAACCTTTTTAAATGTTTAGTGTTAGGCTCTATTTAAGGGTTGGTCTTCTATTCATGTACACACAGTTTCATGAGAATCAAGTTTGTAGTAGTTATCAATTACTCTGAAAATATTCGGGGTAAATTACTTCATTTCACCTATTAAAAAAAACATAATTCAACCTAACTTAGTTCTCTAACTGGAAAGCTTCATTACAATGAGAACTTAAAGGGACAAAAAAAAAAATCATTAAGATTTTTCATACTCACCAGTCAAGCTCCTCAGTTTGACACAGCAAGCGACATAATCATCAAATGAGATCTTCCCATTAGAGCTGTAACGCTTAATTATGCAGTTCATGCCCTGAGGACTCAGCCTGTACCCTGCAAACATGACACACAGTGACCTTCAAAAACACATTAATACAGTTTATTCTCATTCCACTAATTAGCCAGACGGAAATCCAATTGCATCCATACAGTTCCCTGTTTTGCATTCTTGTCAGGAAGCACAAATAAAAAAGCTCTGAAGATATTTCATTCTATCATTCATTTATCCACAGCCCTGCTGAAGGAAGATCTAACAAATGTGTAAAAACAATTGGGCTGATGTATTCAGACATCATTAACTGAAGTCTTTACAAACACACAGTTACCATAAATTGTCTATATGGTCATTTAGCATTCTCAGGAAATCTTGGCTGCATTGTCACTGCTTTTCAAATGCTTTCTGTTCAAATTTCAAAGTCAAATTTTTGGTAACACTTTTGTTTAGGGAACTATTTACACTGTTTGCTAGGAGCAAGCAAAACATTAGCATTTCAGCTGTTTATTAATACTTATGGAGCACTATTAAAGTCTTATTCTACTTTACCATATTTTAGTTCCCTTAATCCTGTCCCATACATAAACTTAACAACCTGCTAACTATTAATAAGCAGCTAATTGGGCGTTTATTTGTGCCAAAGTCTTAGTTAATAGTTAGTTACTGTTGAGAATTGGTATCCAAACTAACGAACAAGAAATCACATAACATCATATAAGAAGTTTTACCCATAGAGCAAATGGCTTGGTTCATTTCCTGAGGGTCAACTGTGCCACTCATGTCCCTGTCAATGCTCATGAAGTGCTGCTTCCAGCCATTCAGCACCGCCCACAACTCCTTAAACTCATTGAAACCCATTGAGCAAGACATGTCTCTCTGATGAAAGGCTAAGTTAGGGAAAAAAATGTTTAAGAAAAGGCCACAGTTGATTTAGAACCACGGTTGACACAGTAGAAAAATCTAATCCATCCTAATAAATCCTGAAATGCCTTCAGTGTGAGTGAGAAGGATACATCAAGCATGCTGATCATCAGTCTACATGTCTCGATGTTGAAAGCTGCAAGGCAAAGAATGATCGTTACAAACCTGCAACTTTATAAATCTGCAAATACCTTCAGCATTCTGCATCTCTATTAAATTAAGACAAACATTCTTACGTCTGTAGCCACCAGAGAAGTTGGCCTGAGTCAAACAAGTCTGAAGTTCCTCCGCAGATATCTGGCCATCCTAGACAAAACATATTTATCAATAACTCTATAACATTCATTTTAGAGAAAATGCACGCTTGGTTTTTCAGCAGTATGAAACAAGAAGTAGCATGTAATGAATGTAAAGAATGTTCTATGAGAAAGACTGATGTGTACAGGCTCATCTGCTGTATGGAAACTCAGCAGACTTTCTATGCAGTAACTTTTAAAGAGCAAATGAAACACCCTCTTACTTGACCAGCGACTCCAGCGAAGTATCCATAGAGAGGGTCCTGCTGCTGTCCAGGGAATCCCCCTGGGTACTACAGAAGGAGAAGGAGCTGATTTTATATATATATATATGATGGTTTAACATTACATTTAATTTTACTGTAAAATGAGGTTAAATGTATGGTTTGGGCAAGTTACATGAATTATTTATTAGTTGACATATAGCAAAAAAGGTATTTCACAGAAGTCCATATTTGTAATGCGCTACATATGACATTTCATTTCTTCTTATTGATAATTACTTATAAAGCCCTGAGTGGTTTAGCTCCTCAGTGCTTGAGCGAGCTCTTATCACATTATTGTCCTCCACGTCCGCTGCGTTCTCAGAACTCTGGCCATCTGATAATACCTAGAATATCAAAAACTACTGCGGGTGGCAGATCTTTTTCTTTGTTAGCACCCAAACCAATACTGTTCTGGAGGCGGGCACACTCTGTCAGTTTAAATCTAGATTAAAGACACATCTCTTTACTCTGGCTTACACATAACACACTGATACACATTTATTAATCAAATCCATTAAAAGATTGTTAGGCTGCATTAATTAGATCAGACAGAACCAGGAACATTCCCCTTAACAATGAATAATGGCATCTACGCTAATATTAGTCTGTCTCTCTCTTATTCTGTTCTTCAGTCTGTATCCAGATCCAGATAGTGTACCAACACAAAGAGATGATCTTCATCAGAACACCTAGATGAGCTCCGTGGACAGATCGCCGGATCCAGAAGCACACACACACACTATAAGTTCTTACACAATCTAACATGCGTTTAATATTGAACTGGAAATTAGGTGCTGGGCGTCCGGCCATAGGACAACTGGACCCAACTAAGCCTGGTTCTCACAAGGTTTTTTCCCCCATTCTCTCATTGATGGGGTTTTGGTTCCTTGCCGCTGTCGCCTCTGGGTGGCTTAATTGGGGACACCTGATGTCTAGTAATTATCATTGTTTTGACTACAGAGACCGTCTCTCTCGCATTTTGATAAAGTTTAATCTGATCATTATACATTACCATCACTCTGTTCTCTTATTTGATAATGTTCAGTGCTTTGCTACAATCTGTATTGTTTAAAGTGTTATATAAAAAAATAAAATCAAATATTTTACTTTCTTTTTTGATGGTATTGTTTAAATAACCCAGAACATGACAAAAACTCAATCAAGTATTTTTTAAAAAACCTTCTTTTGTGTTGAAAAGAAAGAAAGGTTAGCCTACACTTTATTTTCATAGTCCACTTTAAACATCGTAGCTGCATGTCAACTACATTTCAATTAAGTCAACAGTAGACTAAGCTGAAACATACTTGCAAAAATTCTCATAAAAAGTAGTATGTTGTGGAACCATCAAAATAAAATGTTAGAATATATTAAGCAGACTATTGATACTCGAATGACTGCTAAATGACAAGTAGTTTCTAAGTTATTTATTGATAATAAAATGTCTAAAGCAGAATATCAAAACAAAATGTAACTGAATGATTTAATGATGACAGAATTTAGTTTTTTGAATGAACGATCCTTTTAAGACATGCATGATACGAATTATACTGTGAAGCAGGGGCGTTATTTCCACTGGGGACCGAGGGGCAGTTGCAACAATCATTTAGATGTAATAAAATTCATAATTGCATACTTTATCAAATCTTTTTTTATTT
>JAUCNO010000236.1:16392676-16406134 GCA_032353835.1 Enteromius viviparus | reverse complement strand
CTCTAGCTCATTCCTAATTGGAGAAATCAGCAATGTTGCAACTGCCACACGTTGCAACTGTCCCCACTCTCCCCTATGTGCTGGCATAACTTTAACAATATATATGTGTGTGTGTGTATATATATATATACACACACACAGAAAACTGTTTGAAACAAAAACTTTAATTTAGGTAGCATTTGATAAAATAACGCCTTACTGCAAGAGCCTTTTTATACTGTACTTCATAATTAATAGTACAGAAGCACAGAAACTACACTTATGTGAGCATAAAGTTAATAGAAGAAATCGAACTGAATTGTATAAATTCAGTCCGCTTTATTCAGTGATCAAGTGCTACTTTGTGCTTTTTACACCAATTGATACTTTATCTGTACTTTTATTTTGAAATTAAACATTTGTAGGAAGGACCATCTAGTTTTATAGCCTACTACATCCTGGACATACAGCACTGACTGCACCTTTTGCAGGGCTTTCTTAACACAGTAAATGCATACAGTACCACAAACTCCATAAAGAAACAAGTTCACCATGCTGTGTGAGAGGAAAACCACTGACCTACAGCCGTGTCTCAATAATCTGACGCGCCCAGTTCTGGTCAAAGGTCACTGTACTAATCTGCTGATTAAAACCAGGCTTGTTTTGTAAACCAGAGGTAGGAAGACCAGCAACAAATAAATGCTATATTTATTTTTCCAACCTTCAACAGAGTTTGAAACGCCACAGAGCATCCTAACACTTTCCATTACAGACCCCGCTGGAAGATAAACAATAGCTGTCATCGCCTAACGTTACTCACCCGATGGTGAATTAACTTTAAACAGGCTCATGGCCACACTATGTTAGAATAAGCGGAAGATTGCTTAACACCAGACTTTACAAAACGTTATGTATAAAATGTCCTTGTACAGGGAATTAATTAATATAATTAACGTTAACAAAAAACCGATAAATCATTACCCCGCCCGCAGCCGGTGCACCGTATCCCTGGAAATTCATTGTAGGAGAGCGATTTCTTCTTGGATATGGCCCAAAACCGGATAAACGGATGCTTAAGTGTGTGGATTTCAATCTCCACCCTCTTCCGTAATGGGAGTGGCAAACAAACGAAAGTGGTTGCTTTTTCCCTACGAACGTAAGATGATCTGGCTTACACGGAAGTAGCTAAACGAAGCAAATAATAAATCCATTCTTTTATCTTTACTCATCCGTGAAATGGATGTATTTTAAAGCCTAGAAACGAATGAAACTATTGCTTTTGGAAAATATTTGACTGTTCAGAGAATACGGCGACACCTGCTGCCAAATCAGTGAAGAACGCCTGCTAGAAAATACAGATATGAACAAATCTCAGTAACATTTTATTTTAAGGTGTCCTTGTTACACGTCACGTGTACTTACTATGATAATAACGATAAATTATATATAATTACATGCAAGTACCCTTAAGGCAAAATTTGATCCTAACCTTAACCTGTAGGCTATTGCTCGGTACTGTAACAAGGACACCTTCAAATTTGGTGTAACCCACATTTCTTTAAAATGTGTAATACTTTATATTTAGATGCTTATATTATCTTTATTAAATAGGTTGTGCATTGAGATATTAATAAAAAAAGTATTTTAAAAACATAAAATAGAAAATATTTTAATAGTACTTTAGAATAGGGAACACTATTCACTATTAGTTAGTATATATCACACACTGCTTATTTGTAAATATAAAGCATATAACGTATTATTCCCTTATTATAGGCCTACATGACCCAATACCTAAACATAATTACTAAAGCTGATCAACTTGCTAGTAAATTTATGCGTTCCCTTCCCCAAGCTGAATTTGCATTTTTTTTACATTTTATTTACATGAATATTAATCCAGAAGTAGATTGTAGATTTACAACAGCTGACAACTATAGAGTTCATTTAATGTAACAATTTTATATCAGTAATGCGGTGAATATCACTTTGGTATACCAATATTTCTGTAATAAACATGCAGTAAAAGATTACAAACAAAACAGAAAAAAATAAATAGCGCCCTCTGGAGGCAATGGTGTCCAGTCGAGCGCATTGCATTGTGGTATATATACTTCTATGTAGTCTTCTCTGATTGCATACTTCACATTTAGACAACCGCGGTGCATCATCCGGGAATTCTCTGCATGCAGACCGTTCTCTAACAGTGGACATGATACGTACTACATAGCACAGAAATAGATAGGGTGTAGGGCGGCTGTGTACCGTTCCGACACACTCCGTAAACGTAGTGTCTGCGCGACAAGATTTGTTTTTAACCGGAGAGCGGACATGGACAGAAACGCTGTGGTTAAAGTCGGCGCGATGGCGAGCGCCACTGTGTGCGCGCTGTTCGGTGGAGTCGTGCTCGCGCAGTACATTTTCACCAAGAAACAGAGAGCAGGAAAGAAAACCAAGATAATCGAAATGGTGAGCGTAAATATATTTTTCCATATCTGTAATGGCTTTCGCACCCCGTTTACACTGCGAGCGTGTAGATTATAAAACCTGAAGGTTCCCGAGGCTGTCGCTCTGTAGAAAGTGACAGCTGTCTTCGGTTAATAAAAAGACACTGAAGTGGGCCCCGGCCCGGCGCGCGCCTATGCTGTCACGTCACTGTCAACGTATATGGGATGTAACGTTAGAGGTCATCCAACTCTCTTTAGCTCCCGTTTTATTTTTTCAGAATAAATAAAATGTCATGTACATTGATGTTTATGTATTGTATAGAGTCACTTTCAACCGAACAACATCCCACGTGTTTTTGTTATATTTATATTGGTTTTTATAAAGACATTTTTATTAGGCTACTCTGTGTTATCGAATGATATTAGATAGCAATTTATTAATTACAGGCTTACTGCCATACTTTTAAAAATGTACAGGATCCTTTATTATAGTAACCATACAGCATTTACATTGTTTAATTATTTAGTGACTGTATCGGTGTATTAAGCTATAAAGGAGCTAAATACCCCCCCTTTTTTTTTTTTTTTACCTGTCTTACTAGAAATGTTGTTGTGACCAAATTAACCAGTCCGGCTATGAGATAAAATGCAACATTAATAAAAACTTCAATTGCAATTCCAATTGAAAACAAGATTTGAAAAACTGCCAAAAGATGAGAAATGTACTTTAAATGAGGGGATGCCAGAAACCTTTACGAATGTACACTTAAATTAAAGATTAATGGATATACAGTACAGCTGTTGATTGTTTATAGAAAAAATATTTTCTCTTTACTTTTTTTATACACAAACATTCGGTTAATTTGAGAGTGTATAGAGCTTGTTTGCTGTTGTTTTGAGATTTCTCTGCAGAATCATAGATGATGTACATTACTCTTCCACTAACGTTACACGTTTCGCTTTTCAAAGTCATTTAAAAGATATGTTGTAATAATGCAGGCCAGTAGCTTTAATCAAAAGCATGTACCATGAACAATATAGGCGTTCACTGTAGGCCTGATTTTGACAGGTTAATTGTTCAAAATCAATACCGTTGTGGAGGAAATGGGATTTTTGCTTCCTGTATTCAATGTTGCACTATAGATTATAGACTCCACACTATAGCATGCTGCAGGGATGATTAGGCTGGTCAGCAAACTTTGATTAATGTTGCTTGGGCACTTTCCTATTGAGAATAAGAAGCGCTTTATTTTACAGTCCTGTTATCACTTGTGTACAGTCTATGTACTTATAGTAATTACAGTTACTAGGTAAAAGCCTAAAGCCCTAAGCCTAACCATACCCCATGTAGTTACCTTATATTACAATACTTTACTAGGTGGGTACAATACAATAAATCTAATCAATTCCATCCCTTCCTACTATAAATAACCCCGTTTTCCCTTCTTCTGCATCTCGTTTTCGTGCATCCCCGCTCCACCCCTTCTCCACCATTACCATGTTGCACGCCTTCCTCTGGGGGGGGCAGACGGAGACCAAGCTGAATGCCGAACTCTTGGCCTTGCTAGGGTTCGGAGTCCGCCGTTGTCCCGGCTCGCTCCCCGGACAGCACACCAAATTCGCTATTTATTCTTGGTTAATGAGGAAGCTCGTGAAAGATCCAGGGGGCGGAGTTGGATCCACAGCTATGGGGTGGAGACGGGTAGGTTTAGATATGTGTAAGGTGGGAGTAGTTGGATCTGGATCCAGCCTCACCCCCTGGATCTTGTGTTCTGCAGTGAGGACCATCTCCTGTGTCAGCATCACCCTGGTTTCCTCAGCAAAAATAGTCCAATTTTCCATTGGTTTTCAGATGATTGCAGAAAGTACTACATATAGGTGTAGTACTAGCCACCAACCTTTCTCAAGACACGTACAAGATGTAAAAAATATAACTGGGGTATGGGGTACAGGTGATGTAATTAACTACAGATCCTATTGCAGCCATTAAAAAAAAGAAAAGAAACATCAACCTGGAATTATTCATTTCTGTTTTTTAAGACTCATAAACAGTGCTGTCACCATATATATCTATATATAGATACCTCATTCAACCTCTCCATGAAGGTCAACACGTTTACCTTGGAAAGGACAACATTTCAGACACCTGTTATTACACTAACAAATCAATGCATTTTCATTTAAAATAGAGCAGCATAGTCCAGCCTGCTTGTAAGGGTTATGGTACTCTGATGATCAGTAATATTTGTCGGAGTTAAAGCTAAAATTCTATTTTTGTTCAAGCAGAAATGTCTGATTATAATACGTTCTGTGCAATTCAGACTCTGTATATTAAATCCGTGCATTAGTAAAGCATATACCTGTCATAAATGTTTATTAAACAACAAAAAACAAAGAAAAAATCACTCGCTGTTCTTTGACTCTATCACCAATTGATTGTTTCAGTTAACATATTTCAGGTTTGACCTTTGATAGGGTGGGGACACAATTGCAAAAATACAATGAAACATTCGATGTGTGATGATTAAAGACATTCCCCATCAATGGAATGTGTTGTGTCAGAAACACAGGTTACAGCACGATTCTCCAACCCTCCTGCTACAGTTTGAGAGGTAGACCAGATTTAGTGCTCTCAAATACGTCGAGCATCAAGAATCCGCTCCAAAGGTTCATCAAGGTTTTAAGTTCTGTTTCTGACATTGTGAAATAGCTCAATGCAGAGTAGGGCTGTGAAACCCTGACCTCATTGAGCCACACAATCCACACATACCAAACACTCAGACTGCGGGAGATAACCTTAGTCCTTCAGTCAGCATAAATGAGTTCATGTACACTACCAGTCAAACGTTTCTAAATTGATGTTAGATGTTTCTTATGTTCACGAAGGCTGCATTTATTTGATCAAAATACAGGAAAAAATGCGAAATATTATTGTGATGTAAAATACCAGTTTTCTATTTTAATATACATTAAAATTGAATTTATTCCTGTGATCAAATCTGAATTTTCAGCATCATTGCTCCAGTCTTCAGTATCACATATGCTGATTTATTATCAGTGCCGGAAACGGTTGTGCCGCTTAATGAAGAAAACGTTAAAGGAAAGAGCGATTATTTTAAGTAAAAAACTACTATTCGAATGTTTGGAGTCAGTCATTTTATTTGAAAGAAATTAAAACTTTTGCTCAGCTAGGATGTGTTAAATTGAGAGGAAGTGATGGCAAAGATTTACATTGTTAGAAAAGATTTATATTTAGTTCTTTATAACTTGTTATTTATCAAAGAATCCTGAAAAAAAGTTTTGCGGTTTACAAAACAAATATTTGCCATTGCATCACAGAAATACAAATAATGAAATAGAAACCCATCATTTTTAATGGTAAAAATTGTATTTTTGATCAAATAAATGCAGCCTTGATGAACATAAGAAACATCTTTAAAACTATTACAAATCATACTATTTCCAAGCGTTTGACTGGTAGTGTATATTCAGTTTTTTAATGTTAATGTTTAGTGTTAAACTGCACCTGTGCTTCATCGGTCATTGGATGCGTTGTTTGTTTGTGTTTGTGTGTACTTAAAATGGCTGTTTGTGTCATGTGATTCCCTGTGGGGGTTTAGATTATGGGGTGTTATCAATTTTGTGGCAACGCCCCCCTGTGTGCCCGGACTATATAAGTGTGTGTCAGACAAGAAACATTTTCTTCTGTGTTTGACACAACGCCTGGAAGAGGAAAAGGTACGCTTGCATGCTATTTATACACGTTTATGCTTGGATGTTTATGGGGTCAGCATTATGTGATGAAAGTCTTCACTATGAGCATTTATTTGACATGCTTGTCATTTGGATCAGAATAAACAGAGCTGCAAAATGGCAATGTTTTACTCAAAGGAAGCTCATGCAGTGGCCATTGTGGTTGACTGCAAGTGTTTGTTTTAGTACTTCTCTTTATCATTTCTCTGAAAGAGTTCGATAAGCTTAAAATTAGTTTATAAAACTGTACACTCATCCTCTTATGCAGCCTTGTAAATATGAGGGGTCTGATTACCATCTGGAAGGCATGAGATGGGGGTTGGGGTAGATGACAGGAACATCCAGTGTACTCTGGGTATGTTGTCCACTGTATTTTTGGAATAGAGACGAGGAGGAACTCAACCTTCACAGTGACAAATGACATGTCAACACTGACAGCGTAACTAACTACAGTCACAAACCTGTGTTGAACCTGTATACTAGTCTATAAGAAATAATTACATTGCAGTTAAAGCATGAACACATTAATTATAATACAGGAAAAAGCTTTCAAAACAGAATGCATTACAGAACATAATTATGAATTTGATTTTAAAGTCATAAATCGGTAATAATTACTCAAAGATGCAAGTTGTAAAGTTTTACCTGTGATATATCACAGTCATTTTCTCCCGCCTCAGTGGATTTCCTCCACAAGACTCAAGCTAAGATCTTTTTCTCCTTTACTGGTGAGAGTCTTCAGTGTCTGCCCTCTTCTGGCTCCTCCCTCTCTTCAGTGACATCAGCTCAGCGTTGAGGAGAGGGGAGGGAATAATTATGCAGCTCACTGAAACCCTTAATCTCAATGGTTGGTTCTGTGTTTGTGTTTCTGCAGATGCCAGAATTTGAGAAGAGCACAGTTCACATCAGAGACCCCGAGAGGGTGGAGCAGATTATTTGCAGTCTCATTAAAGGTGGAGCATCCAAACTGCAGGTACAAACACCCTGTATTTTGAATGAAAGCAGTAGTGATTTCTAATAAAGCAGGCGTTACTGTTGCTTTATAATGCTGATGTATGAGTCTGTGACGAGGTCTAGTGACCCATGGCGTCCGCCTTCGATCAGCTGACTCTCCTTCTGTTTTTCAGATCATCACAGATTTCGATATGACGTTAAGCAAGTTTGCAGTCAATGGAAAACGTTGCCCAACATGTCATAGTGAGTAAAAATAGACCCTTTTTATCACCTTTTTATTTCGCAACAAAGAGCACAACAATTTAGTCAATAAACAAAATATTCTAATAGTCCCTTTTTATCATTTTATCTCTCAAAAAGACCTCTATTTACATTTGTCAACATTTTTCTTGATAGCTTTTTTCTTTAGAAATGTTACAATTTATGCATCATCAGTATGATGCCTGTTTAGAACAAACCTGTTCTGTCTGGATTTAAATTTCAATCAATTGACACATGCATTTTTTTGTAGATATCATTGACAATTGCAAGCTGGTGACAGAAGAATGTAGGAAGAAGGTATATCATTGTTATTCTTCAATAAAGCGTCTGTGTGTATACAGTTTGTGTAAAGTTGCATGAAGTAGATTTACGCACTAAAAATGTTATTTTTCCAGCTGCTTCAACTAAAGGAGACGTATTATCCAATAGAGATTGACCCACATCTGACCATGGAGGAGAAATATCCATTTATGGTGGAGTGGTGAGTGACCACACATGCTAATAAACACACATATGGAAGGCAATCTTTTACAATTGCTTTATTGAATAAATTTGTTCTTTTTGATCTCAGGTATTTTAAGTCTCACACGTTATTGGTAGAACAGAGACTGCAGAAGGACAAACTTTCAGAAGTGGTGAGAGACTCGGATGTCTGTCTCAGGTACAGTCACGTATCATTTTACTACACCAAAAACACACACCATTTGTCAAAGACGTTGCCAGATCTGATCTTTAGCATGTGTTTGGTGAGACAGGGAAGGGTACGAGCAGTTCTTTGACCGGCTGCACCAGCACAACGTTCCTATGTTCATTTTTTCCGCTGGTTTGGGAGATGTGCTGGAGGAAATTATCAAACAATCTGGCGTCTACCACACCAACGTCAAAGTCGTGTCCAACTTCATGGACTTTGATGATAACGTGAGTCCCAGGCTTTTATAAATATCACCTGTTTATCTTCCTCTCAAACGCTGCTTTAATTGAGCTCAGCTCAGAGATCTGGTGATCAGGATCTTCTGCATTGTCTCTCAGGGCGTTCTGAAAGGCTTTAAAGGAGAGCTGATCCATGTTTACAACAAGCATGACGGTGCCCTGAGGAACACAGAGTATTTCAAACAACTGAAGGACAATGGAAACATTATTCTGCTAGGAGACTCTCTCGGTGATCTCACCATGGCAGATGGCGTGCCCAACGTAGAGAACATCCTCAAAATCGGCTTTCTCAATGATAAGGTACTGATTTCTTTTCTCATTGCTCAAAACAGAGCCGTTGGTTCCACTGATAAGCTTCTGTTGTGTTTCGCAGGTGGAGGAGCGGTTAGAAAAGTACATGGACTCTTACGATATCGTTCTGGTGAGGGATGAAACACTTGAAGTGCCTAATTCCATACTACAGAAGATCTTATAATAGACACCACAGAGCCACCGGCCCACAGCACAGACTCAAACTCCAGGGTATTCAGAGTCACCTGGATAATTCCAGCACTGAGGCCAGCCTTCATCTGTTCACAAGCCATACATACTTCACACTTTGTCCTTTTTAAAGTTGCATCCTTCCACCATAATGAACTATTTTAATAATGACTCATACACCTGGGATCTTGGTGTAAATGAAAAATACATCATTTGCATATTGGTAAAATTATCGTTTGTAGTATTATTTCTTTTTTATATATATGTATATGGCAATTTGTGTATTCAGTGTTTGCAATAAAGAGTTGGGACTGTGAACAGTACAAACCCAGCTGACATCTCACACTCACCATCATTCTTAAAATGATGCGAACTGTCAGAGACCTCATGGAGCTTTGAGAGTGTGCAGGCTGCATGCACAGATCAGACGTAAAGCAATACTGTAAATTGCTCCAAAAGCCATGATGTTTCATGTATTGTGTGCTTTGTCCTGTGAGAATATTCGCGATTACCTGTGAGGTAGGCAATAAAGTTAGTTTTTTTTCTCTGGAGTGTTTGATTCTATGAAGTTCTGCGTGAGTGAGTGAAAGAAAAACTGAACACACGGTCTGTATAAAGTTTGAAATCAAACTGTAATGCTTTCAAGGTTTGAAATGCATCTGAATTTGAAGACTGAACAAATATGTTAGGATTGTGGTCAGTGTTGGAGGTAACACATTACAAGTAATGCAAATAACTCATAATCAGTAATGCATTTCTGTTCAATTGAGAAGAAATGGTTACTTTTTGAAATATGTAATGCATGTTAGTTTCATTGTGCGAAACATAAACATTTTATCTCTGAGGCCCTTTCTTTTTTTCTTTTCTGTGGTTCTTGTCTATAAATGCAGTGCTAGTTGTGACCTGCCTTTGAATATTAGACCATGCAAGCAAAATGTCTGGCAATTATCAATGCTCTCTGCAGTTTCTGACAATTTTCCAAAAAGCAAACAATTTATATGGTAAATGAAACAATTTATTACTAATTTATTATTCTTTCTGGTCCACCTCCTTCCACCAGTTCTTTACAATTAAGTAGCTATAAGCGATATAGACTTGAGACTTCACTTTTTGGTTCTCAATTTGGAAAATTTAAGCTAAGTTAATCCTCAGTTTGTGAATAGCATAAACGATGAATGGGTCTGTGGTTTTCTGTGTCATTTCTTCCATCATGCTGTGCGTCTGGTTCTTCACTCTAGTCTGTTTTGAACTTTTTTACACACTGGAGGCCACACTTAAAGCCCTGAGAAACGACAGATTCATAACTCTTTCAAATTCTTCTAATCCATCTTGCTGTTTTGCCAAAGCGAGTTCTGCAAAAAATGAAATGAGACAAGTTGACGTAAATGTGTCTATATCGTGACTCTAATTGCTGGCTTGTGGCATGAAAATTTAGTATTGTGTACCAAAACTGCATCCTGAAGGCCATCTTCAAAGTGTCCAGTGGCGCTTCTCTGCAAGTTTCTCTGTCCCATGCATGTCAGTGGATATTTTGCTCAAGGTCTCTCTGACCTGTCTGACCTCTCCAAAATGGATTAAGGGATTATTTTTGTTCTTCCCTTACAAAAATAACATGTTGCTTGCATTGTTGCCCCCTAAAACTGGAAAGGTCATAGCTAAAACTGTTTACCATAATAACCAGGATGCACTCATGAGAGTTGGAGTGTTTCATGCTTTGAATTCGCTTGGATTTGCTTTTGGTTTGCAATTTCTTGTCCATTAAATATTCTTCACATGTGTTAGATGAAAAATACGTCACTAACTGTAATAGCTAAGTACTGGCTGCTTGGACAAGTCCTTTCTTCCTTGGCTACTGAAATCTGATTGGTCCAGAATTGGCTCAGTTGGCCAAGTAGTTTTTTTTTTTATATTTGAAGGTGAGCAAAGGGTTCATGTGAGCAAATGGTGTTTTGACTAAAGACATGATGAGACAGAGGAAATTTCTTGGAGGAACACTTCAAGTAATGACAACATAACAAATAATATGACATAAATAGTAACTGTAAAATATGTTGTTTAATTTTATTGAATTATTTATTGGCTGTTGTTGTTATTATATTTTTTTTATATATAATTTATATGTTTTGAATGGGTGCATATTACGATTATTTAAGGTAGTGTCGTTGGGCTAGGTTTGATACTCAGATCTGGCGACCCTGGCCGGTAGTGGGCACTCGCGCATAATCGGTGACGTACAACACCAACGAAAAATAGCAAAGGAAGGGAAAAAAGTTGAACTGCAACGCGGCTGTTGGCTTCAAAAGGGTCTCGTTGAATGATAGAAGTGAACGACAGCGTTTCATTACCTGACCAGTCAATTCGTTCACTAAGTTAATCAGAAAGACGGAGGACACAAGGACGGTCAGATGATTGTGAGGAGACTGTTTTTACGCTGTGGCTAGTTGGGGTTACTTTGATAGCTGCCTGGTTTTACTTAACGGACTAAACATCAGTTTCGCTGAACGATTTCGAGTAAAATATGGTTATAATAATTAGTTTGCGTTAACTAGCTAGTTAGTTAGTGCACATGCATATTCGTCCTTATATCTGTGGAACCAATGTTGACAACAATAACGTTAGCTTGTTTACCTTCCTGGGTGACACGTTGTAATTCTGTTTAATACTAAAGCTTTTTGAGTCCCAGCCTAGTTAGCTTGCTAGATTAGATTTACATACGGGTCAGAAGAAAATGGGCTTTCAGTTACCAAAACAATACAAGTTTAATATAGTTTGTCATACAGTATACTCTATCTATCCATCTATCTATTTATAAATAAAGTCTTGTCAGGCATATGTAGAACAATAATTGTAAGGTGACACTAAAAGACTTTAAGGATCACAGTGCAACCTTAAAATACAAATTAGGCTATATGTCATTTTAAATCTTTACATTATCTTGGCCACTATCCTTCAAACCAATAGATTTGACAGCAATACGTTTTTAATAATTGAAAATGTAATAATAAATGTAACGATTGTAGTAGTATGATAACTTATTCAGTCATATTATCTTAATAACTACCGGAATATGGTGTTTCTTTTTTACATTAAGCTGTTAGACAGCTGTTGCTCACATAAACCCTTTGCTCACCTTCAAATATATAAAAAAAAAAAAACTAGCCAACTGAGCCAATTCTGGTCCAATCAGATTTCAGTAGCCAAGGAAGAAAGCACCTTTCCAAGCAGCCTGTACTTAGCTATTACAGTTAGTGACATAACTGTTATGATGCATAATGATGGAATCTATTTTTAAATAGTTTATTTCCACAAAAGTTATTTGAAACATGAAAGTAATAATTAATAAAGACCATACGCACACATACATATATTATGTAAACAAAAAGGTTTATTTTGGTGATTATTTTTATTTTAACCATGATTAATCATTTGACAGCACTATATATATATATATATATATATATATATATATATATATGTTTGTGTGTGTGTGTAACATTTGTAAGTTGCATTTGGCCACCAAAATGGGACATCTTTTCCCCCTAACTGACTCTTACATATTTCTTGTCTGTTCAGCACATCACAGTTAAACAGAGAGGACAAGAGCCTCGACCGCGACGCTGCCCTGCAGACGCTACTTTATTCACATGCCCTTTCTGCACAGCTGATGTATGTAAGCCAAGACAGTACCATCAAATCATGACACACATAGCTGGGCATAAACTGAGAGCGGTTGAATATGCAGGTGAGTGTGTGAGCATACAGTTTCTTTGGAAATTATTCTTTGTCTGTGATGTGCTAATACAAATGTGCTAAAATCTCTTTAGATTGTGTCATATACAGCTGTAACATTTGCAGTGAAAAAAAGGCCAGGCATTTCCACTGCTGCCAGTGTCCCAAGACTTTCATAAATAAAGCTGCCATAAAAAAGCATCTTTGCAGTGCTCATCCAATAGCTACTTGTGCTCCTGAACCACAACCTGTAAGAAACCCACTACAAGCTTCACAGCAACCAGAACCTCATCCACCTCCAGAACCTCCTTCAAAGCAACAAGCACAAAAACAAGAACCTAATTTGCAACAAGCAGCACCTCCAGCAATTGAGAGAAAGCAGATCTCTTCAGTTCAGTGTCATAGTAGGGTGAGTGTAATAAAAAAAAATAGAAATACATTGAGTGAATGAATAATGAACCCTACAATGTGCCCTGTGTGTTTATTAAAAAAAACTGTGGGAAGATTATTATTGAAGATCGGTATTAATAGTCGATGTTAACTAGCTGATTAGTGGATCTTCTAGCTATTTGTCACTAGCTGTGAAGCCAGTGTTGATAACGGTAACTTGTATAGGCTCTTCCAGATGATATATTCTAATCGAATTGAAAAATAATGAGTTCGCTTTCTAGACTGGATTTCTAGGCACTATGTAACGTGTAAACTTAATCAATTGATTTCTATTCAAAATTGTGGAGCAGTGGTTTATAGAGGCTACATAAACATATTTCAGATTTAAAGGGGTCATACGATGTTGCTAAAAAGAACATTATTTTCTGTACTTGGTGTAATGCAATGTGTTTATGTGGTTTAAAGAAGTTCACTTTCAAAAAAACTTTTGCTGATAATTTACTCACCACCATGTCATCCAAGATGTCCATGTCTT
>JAUCNO010000236.1:16374861-16392576 GCA_032353835.1 Enteromius viviparus | reverse complement strand
ATGTCTACAATGCATGATATATATATATATATATATATATATATATATATATATATATATTACACTGCCCTCAAAAAATTTGGAACTGCCCTGTTTTTGGATGATATCAGTATAAATGCTTAGCATTTTTTGGTGCAAATATGATACATTAACTTGATATAATCACTGAACACCAGCAATAATAATTTTCATTTTGATAATAATGGTAATATAGAGATGTCAAAGTTGAGCTACTACGGGAGGAACTGGACTGTGATGTCCGTAAGAATTGTCCAACCAGTGTGAATTTTTTGGTAATACTTCAGGAGAGTAATATATCAAGTCAATGACTGAATAAACTGAGAGCTTCAATGCCCAGATTATGAGCTGTAATAGCTGCTAATGGTGGATATTTTGATAAATGGAAAATGTGATTATTTTCCATGTATCAACTGTTTATGTAATAAACTTTTTGAGGGCGTTTCCAAACTTTTAAAGGACACTGCTTAAAGATCTAACCCACGGCTGTTCAAACTCAGTCCTGCACAGTCTAGCGCCAACCCTTTAAATGCAGCTGATCAAGCTCTTACTAGGTATGTTAGTCAGCTCTGATCTAACCACAGCAAATTCTAAGCTTATTGACAGCAGTCAGATGTTTTATGGTATTCTAACAATTCGTAGAAAATGAGCAGCACAAGTTTTAAAGATCTTAGAGAATGCTTAGTACAGATTAGACTTTCTCGTTATGCTAAATCCACATCTACATTTGTTTTATTAGTTTTTTCAATAAAATAGATTTAGTTTTGTCTCATCCTGCCATAAAACCCAGTCCGACTAAACCCAGTTACATTAACACCTGGCAAATTGGACATTAGCTTATTTTGTACATAAAGCTTATTTCGCTCACAAGCTTTGTTTGATGGCACCAAAGGCCATTTCTGGCCAATTTCCCCAACAACTTGTGCTTACAAATGAAACTTTCTAATCCCGCGACTCAACTAGTACCTGTAAACAGAAGAAAATCATAAAAGTTAATAATGACGTTCATTTTTTTTTTTTCTTCCTGCATAGAACAAAGTGACTTCAAGAATGGAACGACATACTTGTCCCACGTAATTTTACTTAAAGTTGATATTTAATTTTTGACAATTTTAAATGAAGAAAAATAATTCACAGCCCGTTTTGTTCATATTTACCAAGGGGTGCCAATATTAGTGGATGATGGAATATATTAATCATTTTTCTGTCAGGGCAAAAGTTGTTGAAAAAGATATGGACTGGTGGTGTAGAATCTACAAGCAAAACTACACAAACATAAAATTGAACAAAATCATTGTTGAAAAAAATGTTCATGAGTCAACTACTCCATTACGTTGATTGATAACGCTCCTTCTCTCAGATGTCTTTCAGAGTTGTGGAAAGAATGTTGTTTTCTTTCAGGGCTGTGCCCGTGTGTGTTTAGTCAGATTTAATGTAGCTCAAACAATAACACTTGTATGATCACGACTGAACAACAGGACTTGAACACTCAACACACTTAACTTAATGTAAAGTTTTATCAGTTTACAGTCCCTACAAGTCCATTTTTATGTAACCAGACAAATCCTTGCCACATTTTCACATAATATTCTTTTTTGGTTTTTTCTTTAGTTCTTGGGCTCCTCTGCTAAAGCTGCAAAGTCATTCCATGTCCCAGTCTCGAATCATCACAAGACATTGCTGAACCTGAGTTATATGCACAAACGTCACTGCATTTCCTAAAGACAAAACGTTCTCAGAAATAAGCATGTTTTTCTTTTAAAAGTATATAAGCTTTATACTGGTCATATATAGTATCTTAATGGGTCAAGTAAAATGTACATTTATAATAACACATACACACATCAGTGTATGAACACTCGGCTGGACGAATACAGTACACTTCTCTTTTAATGCTATAAGAGTCACATTTGAGTCCCCGACTTACAAAATAAACAACAAATACATAAATATTTTCCCTTTAGGTCAAGCAGTTGTGAATTAAATACTGGCTGACCCAATAAATGGATAATACTATTATATGCCATATACCCCACACTTAATGTCCAGCTCAGGGCCTTTTTATGATTGAAGCATCAGGAATTTGGTAACTCTGAGCTCATTCAGTAAGGCACTTAGGATTTGGTTTTCACCACATACAGCGAGCAGTGAGATCCTGAGTCCCCACAGAGAAACCAAAGAGAACTAGTGGTCAGTCTCTCTGCTGAGGGAAGCAGTTTGTGTCTGTCTCAGTTTCTGAGTACAGTCGTGTTGCAAAATTGCATGCCCAGTTCTCCTCCCCTCTGTGTGACTGGATCTCTCGCAGCCCTCTGCTTTCATACGAGTCCTGTGGGTCATCGCCCGGGGCAGGATGTAGGTTTGATGCAGTGGCCCTCAGACAGGACCAGGCTGGCTGGACAGTGGCAGCCAGCCACACAGGGCCTTTGACAGGGTCCGATTTCGTTCCAGTTATTGCAGGTTTTAGTGCAGCCAGGTCCACATGTGTCATAAACTGCGCCATGTTTGCAATGTGTGCCTGCAGCAAAAAAAAGAGTTAATTAAACAGTAGTCAATTACTGTCAGCTTAGTATGTAACGGCTTCCTAAAGGGGTCATTGGAAGCAAAATTCACTTTTTTTACATGTTTTTTGAACATAAACATATGTTGGCCCTAAAATGATGAAAATCTACAGTCTATTATCTAAAAATAAACATGAACTCTAAAGCGCTTCGTAAAATACAATGACTGGCCAGATTTCCGAGAGGTGAACTAGTGCATTAAAATGCCAAAAACTGGGGTAATTTCCTCAACTTTCTGGAGAGTACTGAAATGAATTGGCTTCAAAGCTGGAACTATTGGTTGTTTGGAACTATTGGCCGCTCCATGACACGCTTTAATTCCGCATTACTGAGTTCCTATGGTAACCTATGGGAGTGTAACTCTTTCTCAACGGTTCTGGATCCACCCAGAGTGAGCTGTAAACAGTCTGCTATTGTTTTGAGTGAACAAGAATTCCATGTCATGAGAACAACTCGTCACCCCACGAATAGACAGTTGGGGTGAGTGTTGTTTTACCAAAATATGTTAGACTTTTCATTAAGAATTTTTTAACACTATCCTAAAAATGGACAATTAATCTCTATTGTATTAAACAACAACAAAAACACCATACAACGAATGAGGTTTTCGGTTTCTGCTGTTAATAAATGTGACTTACTCATACAGGTGAGCTCCGGTCTCCAGTGCACACGGATGCCCTCTCTCTCACACGCTCGACTGTATGCTATAAACGACTCACAGTAACAGTTCTTATGCACTGGACACTCACACATGTCTGTTACACATGACCTAAAGAGAGGAAACATGGGGAGAGACCGAATTAGTGTCAGTGATGTATGTTGAAGAACTGGCACCAGTTTATTATACCTTTGAAATTTAGGCTTCTTTTATTTTATGGCTCATCCACAATTCTTTCTTCTGCTCATGGGCCTCATTTATAAAATAATTTCTCAGATATGCACACATTTGATTCATAGAATGAGTCTATGAATGGAAAACGTGCGCACGCATCTCTTTCAGATATCAAATCTATGAATCACACTTAATCTTGAACTTGCGCACAAATAAATGGTTTCAGCTCCTAATTAATGTCATTAACATATATGACATCATCAATTATTCTAATTTAGAACAGTGAGCAGCAAGAACAGCTTACATTTTCATTAAATATTGCGTACGTCTGCTCAGATCCTGACAGGATGCTAAGCACTTTTCCACACTCACTTGTAGAAAGAGGTAAAGTCTACAGCAGAATGGCACTTCTGAAACTCCCAGGACTTGAGTTTTTGGCACGTTCTGTGAGCACGGAGCTTTACTTTGACTGTCCCGGGACAGAGGATGGACGTGGGCCTGCGGTACGGTGCCTGGCACACCTCATTGTCCTCAACACGCCAAGACTCAGCAAATTCATCCACGTCAAACTTAATCTGGCCATCTCCTCCTTGAGAGTCGTCCCGTCTTTGACCGTTGTAGTTTCCACACAGCCCACAGAGCTGTCCCTTCAGATGGGGTGCTGCGACCACCTCCACCAGACTGTCCCCGTCCCATGTGATCTCCAGTCCTATTGCCAAGATGACGATTAAGGAAAAGGAAAGTAAATGACATGTGTTGTAGTCTGAGGTTTTTAAGAAAGTATGAAAATGAACGATGACCAGAATCAAGACGTTTATCTGAACATTCAAATACATTTTGACCTACAATTTAGTTCCTGAAAGTTCTATATACTTTTCTATTATCATTAAAATGAGTTAATATTCAGTTATAGTATCAATTTACCTCCACTTACTACATTTTTGTTTAGGTGAAAGCAAAATTGAACTGGATAATGACATCTTCCTTGTAAAATCAACTTTAACTGAATATTGACACTGTTTCTAGAACTTTTCAACTTTGCAACATTGACAGGACTGAAATAATGCTTAACCAATGATGTTATTATCTTTTGGAGAGTTGCTTTTTTCATTATTGACGTTAACACTGATATTGTCCTGTTTATTAATGACAAGTTGCTTCGAAACAATCTGCATTTTATTAAGGGCTATATAAATAAATGTGACTTGAGTTGAGTTAAACCAACATGCTGAGTCTGAAGCTAGTTCGGAAGTTATTGTCAGTTGTATTAAATGATCGTTTTAAACAGGCCGAACATGCACCTTTGAAAAAGAAAGGTGCGGCAAACTGTAACCCTCCTATACTATCTGTGTAAGTTGGAATGATTGATTTGAGCTGCTAGCACAAAGGTTGCTTACAGATACATGGGAGAGTTAATCAAATCACAATCTTGTTGCCAGTCCAAAGGGTCAACATTGTGCAAGGCACTACATTTTCTTATTCAGAATTTTTCAGACCTGTTGCCTTAAGTTAATATGCAGTTAATACAACCATAATGCAGCATCCTTTTATAGTTTTTACTGCCACTTTTGATAAATTTTAAGTGTCTGATTAAAAGTATTTCTTTCTTTCACTTATCCCAAACTCTTGAATCGGAGTATATCACAATTTCCACAAAAACTCTTCTCAAGATTGATAATAATCCTTGAGCACTAATTCAGCATGTTAGAAAGATTCCTAAAACTCATGTGAGACTGACAGAGTAATGAAGCTGAAAGTTTAAAGCTCTTTTAAACAGTAATAATACTTCACAAGTAGCAGGGGCTGGCCTTACCTGCAATGGTGGTGAGTTTCAGCAGGTATCCATCCAGGTCAATGTGGACACCTGTGCTATGGAAGGGAAGAGCGATGCGTGTGCCGTTCTGACGGACGGTCAGGTGTTGGTGGAGGCTGATGCTCAGGCCTGATGTGTGAAGCTCCACTGATTTGGTCCATGAGAAGGAGCGTGTGCGGCGGGCATCGTTCTTCACCAGCACTGTGAAACTGGCCACTGGGGAGCAGTCCTTAGTGAGCACATATTTACACGTGCCCTGGAAGTTAAAGGTGCGGCCGTCAAAAGTGTTATAGTGAGGGTCTCCGAATACGGTACACACACCTGGCTCTGGGGTTAAAAAAGAGAGCAATAGAGAGGATATTTGTAGTAATATGATGACTTAAAGAATGCATATTTGTAGGCAAAATTATGACAAACATGGAAGTAGTGTGTAATTGGTGTAACAGAAAAGCTTGGAATTTTATAAAATTGCAACCTCTTCTTCAAAACTCATTTTTCAAGTTTTATTCTGTTAAAATTCACAGTGCATCATGAGAGAAAGTCAACTTACTATCAGTGCAAACAGGACAGCATCCAGTTCGATTCAGTATCTTGTTCTGAAAAACAATTTAAAAAAAAACATTGTGTAGTGACAGACATAAAATCGAACAGATTTTTTAAGCATTGCTTGGTATTTAGGCCTTGTGTCCACCAGAGAGTTTTTGGCCAGATGAAACTGCCCAGCTGGGGAGCAGTCTTTGTCCATATAAATATAACAGCTGTTCACTATGGTGTTTGTTCACAAGACTCATATCAGGAACACACATATAGGCATAAACAGACACACCTGCACACAAGCAATCATACTGGACACACACAAAGTGTGAGGTAAACATTGTCTTAATTAAGACTCCCTTTACACTTTTACCTCACACTGTAATGAAACTTCATCTCTTGCTCTTAAGGTGACAGTCTTTTTTCTGAAGCTTCACATTGACCTTTTTACAGTGGAAACACCGTCTACACTCTATAAATTATAACGTGTGACTATAAAGTACAGACAACTTCACATAAAACTGGTTAGGTGTCTTTATGAGCTTAGTAAAACAAAACTTACAGAGGGACAGCTGGTAATAGGAACACAGATCTTGGGCTGACATTCAATATTTCCCTTAGCACAGGTGCACAGAGAACAGTTAGCAGATGACCATCTGTCACCATCCTAAACCAAAAAGAGACAAAGTTATATACACTCATGCTCCACTGATATATATATATATATATATATATATGTATTGATTTTTCAGCTAGCTGTTCACATGTGTTTTTTGTCCCTGTTCTTGGATGCCTCACCCTATAGATTTTGCTCTTCACCCTGCAGTATTTCACATCTTCCATCTTCAAATGAGACTGGCACTCTTCACAGCACGCACTGCCATGACAGCTGCCAGGCGGTGAGCATCTCTTCCTGCACACCACCGTAGAGTCCACACATGTGCAGGTGGTGCAGTTGTCATGGCTAATGGATGTACCGTTCTCATAGACCTCGCTGTGGAACAAACAGCTGCCGGGTGACAAGTCAAACACCCTCCTCTGACCTAGAGAAGACAAATAAGACCCTGTTGTTTCACATTTAACTACAGTCAAAAATATTCAACCCCCCCAGAGACTATACATATTTACTAACGTCATGTTTTATGAACATCCAGAATAAAAAAAATAAGAAACCACTTCAATAACAGTTTGATGAAACATTAAAAGTCAACATTTTTTACTCAATTTTTTTTTTCTTGTAATAATTCATAATTATTCAACCCCTATTTAACGTTGCTGTTTTTAAGTCACTTATTTGTATGTTAAAGTGCAAAATTATGATTTAATTACACTTGAGCCCTTGGAAACTCCATAACAAATCCTAAATTAGCTTAAGCTGTTAAAGACACATAAATCTGAGTAGCAAGTACGGTCAAAAGAGCTACAGAGAAGAAATGTAGTTTATGGCAAGAGGGCAAAAAAAGTTTCTAGAGAGACGGCTGGCAGCATAGCTCATATGTGTAAAATGTGTTCTACCAGACAACCTTTGAGGCCAATGTAGAAAAAAAGGTATCATCAAGGAGGAATATGTTTTATCAGAGCAACTGACAAAGACTTGCAAGATGACCTGATGAGTATAAGATGCAGAGTATAAGAAGAACACCAAAAAAGCATGCCTTCGTAGTGGGACACCATCCTTAATCAAGAAGAACATAAAGGTGATCTACTGTTAAAGCATCAGTTGTAAAATGCATTTTAGTGGCCTGTTAAGTCTTCAAATTTAAATCTCTTTAAAAATATTTAGTGGAATGTGACATGGAAAACAAATATTAAAAGTGATCTGGAAGCTTTATAATACAGTCGGTATGCATGATATTCTTTGGCCTGTACTAAGAATTTCAGTTTCTTTGGGTTTCTTGATGTTTTTTGTTTGTTTTGTTTTTGTTGTTTTTACCCTAAAATGTTCAGAAGTAAATAACTTACCTCGGCACTTAGGACAGCACTGGCCAGGTGGAGTGTGGGTGAGATGAGATGGGCAGGACAGAACAGGACACACCACTTTATGACACATGCTTTGCCCTCCCTGAAACACACATCAGCACATCAAAGCATATATCTGTTCTATCCCTGAACAATATTTGATATAGAGTAAGAAAACAAACAAAATTACTCAATATACAGTATTTTGAGACAAGTCTAGTTTATCTTTTTCAGTTTTGTTCAGGGAAGTTGGCAATGGGCACAAGTGCTTGTGACTCTCTAGCTCCGCCTAAATGGCAGATATGGAGGATGCTGTACTACTCTATAGGTTCTCAAGATTAACATGAGATTGGGTGAAACTCTGTATGTTATGTCCCCTTTGCAAAAAAAAACAGGACAATTTAGAAAAAAAAATGTCCACATATTTTTATGAAACAAATTGTTATACAATATATTTTTTATTATATTAAAGTGTTATTAAAGTTATATCACTTACTTATATAACATTATAAGTAAACCTTAAGGAACATACTGAAATAATAAAAAATCATGTCATGACCCCTATAAGATGCCTTTAGCCCCTGTACCCTAATAGTATTAGAATTATTATTATGTTGAATGTTTGAATACTAAATGTTTACAATCTGAAATAGGGTGCTATTGTTTGGTCGTAGTTAGGATGACCATATGTTCCATCCTGCCCAGGATTCAAAGTACTTCAGGAGCGTTTGAAAACATAAGGAACGATGCCATACACCGATCGGCCTGCACACGCAAAATCTAGATATTTTAGGCAATGTGGAAATCCTGGGCAGGACGCGTCTGGGGAAAATGGCACGTATGGTCACCCTAGTCCCTAGCAGAGTGGCCAGAATGTTTTGTTGTGACTTTAGCAGATAAACTCACAGTGCAGATGCATTTAATACAGGGATTCCCTTCAGGATGGAACTCTTCGTCTTCTTTATATAAATTTCCCTCGAAAATACAGCCTGTGAACATCCAAAACATGAATAAGCACCAGGATGAGAGTCTGGCTAACTGGCAGACATATTCACATACAACTAAGATAAACAACTAAGCTTTGCCGGTAAATAATGAAGTGAAGTTATTGAGGAAATGTGCACATCAAAATCTATAATTCTGTTTATAATAATATTCTGATTAAAGAGACTTTGGCCAATAATTGAACAGGTTTAATAAGATTCCCTTTCTCGCTTATATTCTGAAAGGAGAAAGCACTGTATGACAAACACATTATATCATAGACTGACCTGGGCAAGTTGGGCAGCATTTCTTTGGGTGGTTTTTGGGATTCTTACAGTGAATGACACACCTCATTTCTGCTTCAGTGATGACACCTTCCTGTCCAAAGAAAAAAAATCACTTTACGATCCCATTTAATGTTTACTTTCATATTTTTATTGGTTTCTCATTATAATAACTTAATTCTGAAAATGCACATATCCTGCGTGAGGTGAGGTAGGACGTACTCAACTACTATTTCATATACATTATAATTACTATGTTATTTTTCCCAAACATTATCATAGCTTCATTACTCATTCATTCGTCTGCTCCTGTTTTTCTTCTTAGACTACATGCACATGTCTTACAGCTGTTAACTTTAACACAGTGAATCCATCCAGCCATTCCCAAGACGCAGATGAGAGGGACCCACCTGACAGCTGTAAGTGATGCAGGGTTTCACGGGGGTGATCCAGTGATGGGAACTGTTGTAGGACGTCCCTTTGAGCTGACAACCTGGTCAGAATTCAAGCAACATACACTGAAACAAATGGTAGTAATTAAAAAGAAACAGCAAGTATAGCATTTAACTAAACATGATATTTTAGAGCAGAAAGACTGGAGTATAATAGTATTTCTGGTCATACTTTATTAGGTGGCCTTAACTAGTATGTACTTATTGTGGTCATATTGTATTGTAAACACTTTTGCCGCTACGGAGGTGTGATGCGGGTAAGGTTAGGGACAGGTTTGGTGGAATGGGAAGGTTTAAGGTGTAAGAGATTGGTCAACAGTGTAATTGTAAATGTAATTACAGACACTAATTTCAGATGTAACTACTGGGTATTTTTAAGTACAATGTAAAACATGTATGTATACAATAAGTCAAATGTATCAAATGATTTATTTAAATGTAAGTATATAGTATAGTAAAGGACACTTAATATAAAGCAGGACCAGATTTCCTTTTTTTTAAATCTTTTTATATACACTTTTTATATTATAAAAATATTGATTTATTTAGAAATGATTATAAGTGTTTTATATTGGTTATAGTTTATTATCAGAAGAAAATCGGATGGAAACCCATCCAAATAAAGTGTCTGAGAAAAAGAGAACCTCAGCTGTAAAGAGTCATGGCGTCTCTCAACCATCAGGTGGCAGCGATGTTAAACATAGCAAGTCTATAGATTATGACTAATGTACCAAAGAAGTTAGTTCGACCAGACAATATAATTTGAAGTTATTTGTCACAGATCAGTTCTTCAGGAGGTTCGAACTGACCTTTGCATCTTTCACAGCAGGCTCCTGTCTGTTTGACCACCAGCGCACAGTCCTCTGTCAGCGGTGAGCACTTCTCCTGCTTACAGTCTGCTTTCTGATTCTGTCGATAAACAGAAATATGTAAAGGACAATCCCTTATCCTTCAGCGCTGCGTGGAATAATTCTACTCGCTGACAACGTGGCAAGGATGAAGCCAAGAAATTGAGTACGGGACGTGATCTGCTTTCTTGATAGATCAGCTTAATTCAATCACGTTTGGTTCATGACATCCCCATCAACAGCAGACAAATGCATGTACATGAAGAGCAGCATCATCTTTCAGAGATAAAACTTCCTGTATTGATCTCTATTCATCAACTCACATGCTACAAAATCAATACGAGACATTCATCAACCCATCGTATCAGCTCTCACGCACTAACCTTGTGAAAGCCACATTGTTTGACTCTTGGTGCCTAACATAATGTTCTCACATCAGTCTCTTTATGATGGGTAGTAGCAGACACATAACACAGACCAATGATTTTTCTGATCAGTACAGAGACAGATGTGGATTAAAGTAGTTACAGTAACTCCAATTTATCAATGTTTTACCATATAAATTTATTACGTTGAATATATGCAACTTTTAAGTTCTCAGAAGTCAAATTTTAACCACAGAGTAAATCGCATACCTATTGTAAATAACACATACTCAATAGTACACTTCAGACATTCGCAGTAAGTAAATGGTCAATAAGAGTAATAGTAGACCATCTGCTTAATAACTTCTAACACTTCATTTTGATGGGCCCAGTACAACATATAACATACTGACTATTAAAAACATTCCAAGTACGTCAACTTTTTCTACCCTAAACCTACCCTAACAATCATGCACTGAGAGTAAGTACACATGTAGTTGCAAATGAATGAGAATTAGTTGACATGTAGTTGATGTAGTTACAAAGTTACGTATAGCTATATTTGAACGTCTAAAGTGGACTATCAAAATAAAGCGTAACCATAAATCATTAAGCTGAAGTGAATAGTCTATTTTTGTTGTTGCTGTATATTATTAGCTTGAGTTCCCTAAAATGTAACTATACTTTCCCCCAGTTTCACAGACAAGGCTTAAGCTAGTCCCAGACTAAATTGCATGTTTGATCTGTCTTAGATGAAAATGTCTTGATCTGACATATCATAAAACATGTCAGTGTCATTGTTCTGTGTTAAGATGCACACCTGTAATATTTTCTTATACGGCATTTTTGTAAAAGTTGCTTAAATATCTTAATTTAACTAATGCCTAGTCCTGGCTTAAGCGAAGCCCCATTCGTGAAACCGGGCCTTTGTGTTTTTAAATATGCTATCACTTGTACTCTGCATCTCTTTTATATTAAGTCTATTCTGAACGACTCAAAAATCTTGTTTGCCTCACAACAGAAATGACTGCAAACTTCCTGCACTACCAATATTTAACCGCATTTCATTCTGAGTTCCCGCACAGGGTTTTCTCACCAGACAGACGCAGGAGATGCAGGGGTTGTCTGTGATGTTGGGGATGTGTAACACTTCTCCCTCGTTCTCACAGCTAGCCTCCGTACCTGAATGAAGAACGGGGAAAAACAGGAGATATTTCCTCTATTCATTCATTTAACCATAAAAACATCAATTAAAGCCTGCAAATAACTAAATCACTTGGTGGTGAGCGAATAAGGGGGTCTCCAAAGTGCTCGTGTTTAGTTTAGGTAGAGTTTACAAAACATAACGGAATGTAGGCCACGCTTCATTTTACAGTGTTACTCTGTATTTAAGTGATTACCGAGTGATACTAGTAAAACTAACGAGCTACATACTTACTGGCAATTGTTTTATTTTCGCTATAATCTTAATAATGTGCTGCTAATGTGCAATTGCACGTGTAATGACACTGTTATACACATCACTACGCAGCTGAAATATTTACACCAACCTTCAAATCTCAGAGCTACTATTAAAGCACACTCTCAAATTCAAAGTCATTTAAAAAAACAATTAAAGATTAAAATTTTTAAATTGCGCAGGTTTGAAATAATATCAATATAAAAACCAATTTACACCACCAAATAACACATAGATTTCGAATATACATATTAAATTTATGTCTAATATTTGATGTTTTATGCAGATATTTTCATATGATTATGAATTCGTATGGATGTTTATTTATGATTCTTACCGATGATTAAAGGTGCAGTTAAATGTGGCGTTTGGAGAATTAAAAACCAGAATAACAGGTTGTAGGTTACTGGAGGAGACAGACACAGCATCCTAAATTCACTCCAGACGCATGGGGGGGAAGAGAAAAAATGAATAAATAGAGTATCCAAAGCCTGCAGAAATGGTCTTCGTTAAGATCCAGAGAGAGAGGGACATTGGTGTCATGAGGGAGTCAATCTTCGGCAAACGCGCGCGATGCCCAGTCAGCTCAACATCGTGACAAAAACGGTCCAAAAAACACGTCAACGGCGGAGAAGATCCAGGTTTGCAGGTCACAAACTCCACAAAGAGTTTAAAACAGAGATAAGATCCAGAGGTCTTCTGGAGAGGAGCGCGTGGAGAGATGACACTGCCATGATCCAAACCGAGATATCCAGTCTTTGGTCAGAGCGCTCTGGTTTGGTCTCCGGTTCTTCTCTGACAGACGCACAGATGCGCACTGCTGGTCATTTCTGGCGACGCGGATACTCCTCCAGCTCCAGCGCTGCAGTTAAACATTCCCGCGGTATTGGGCCGTCCTCCAGTGCGCGCAGATATCTGCCCCTCTCTATTTAAACGCATGTGTGGGTTTATAATCCCGCAGATCTGCCGTATGCTGAGGTGTAGTGAGATCCGCCCCTATCTGTACCTCAACATATCAGCATTCAGCATGGGCACACTCGTGTGACTTTCTCACCAAACAAGAATTTCAGCCTATTATAAAGGCAGGGGATAGGAACATGCCTTTTGCGTGTAATTCTCAATCTTAGAATAACAATGACTTCATTCATTGACCATTACCCCAAGTAGGTGCTAAGTGTCTTCCGAAATCCAAAGGATCTGCGTGCACAAAGGATTGTTCCATCTGCACTTCAAAGGTCTGATTAATAACTAGCAGGGGCAGACCAAGTCTACTTATATTTGAATAAATGATATATCCTGAGACTAATTGACTTGTAAATGTAGACGTGCTTCTGACCACCAAGACAGAACTCTCAGAGAATCCATTTATTCCTTTAATATTAGTCACTAGATAGCGCCAAAGAGCACTTTTACTGGAGATCTTGCAGCCTGGTGTCTAGTGTCTTGGAAATTCAACTCACCTTGGTGACAATCCCTTTTGCCAAGCCCAAGCAATTACAGCGGGTTTGACAAATCTTCTTATTTAGCTCCAATTAGAATAATCACTTTTAATTGGTTTGATTATCAACAGTGAGTGATAAACCATCCTCAGTCACTTGATAAGACAAAGATGACGCTAGTAAGAAGCTGATGGCACTATTTTTAAGTTTGTAAAGATATATTGTGAATGGTGAGACATCTGCTCTGCGGTGTGTTGTAATAAGGCAATCCACCTGTTATGTCTGGCTGTGCCTCTGCCGTACACTTGCTGATCTTAGTATTTGTGAACAACTCAATGTCATTACTCAGTTGTCTAGTGAAATGACTTCTCTGGGGTTGTCAGATTTCCCCAAACATTAAGTTTCTGGTGCAATTATCTTTCGACTGTGTAGGCCTATATCTATTGAAATGACAAAACCGCCAGAGTCAAATGAAAACATCATTTGGATGTATGGGCATGTTCACACCAAGACAAATGTTCGGTACGATAAATAATTCCAATGTGTTCCGATCTTTCCACTTCACTGGTCAACCAATAAGATTTGGTCTTTAAGTCAGGTGTTTTCTTTTCTAAGCGACTGCTACTGTCAGAAACTAAACCAGCGGTTTCATTCAGTCGTCTGCTGTTTATGATGGAACATTTCACAATTCTGAATGGCAATGACCTTTTATCATTCATTGGCATCCATACAGGCTTCCATACTGGTATGAATAGAGACAAATTAAATATAAAATGGCATGCATTTAACATTTGTGTTGGTCTGAAGATCTAATTGTGTACAATTTGCTGATCATCTGAAAAACCAACCAACTATACAACTTTCTATTTAAATTTACGCTTTCTCTTGTTCATGTTCATATCGCATGTATTAAAATGGATTTTACATGGGTTAAATGGCATTAGTTACTAGTCATGCGCACAGTGCACAATGAATACTTTGCCATCAGCCTGAGCATACAGTCCTTACAGTGTAGATGTTCCCCATCAATGGCCATTTTTCAACCATCTTACCCAGTTTGCTTTGTGACTTTTGCAAGTTGGGTAAAGCTGTGGAAAAAACATCCAAAATCATATACTCTCTCACAATTGTCTACTACACGAACACTAAAAATTCTGTATGTTATGTGTTGCATATGAAAGTAGTATTGTTGTCAATGTCATGGAATCTACAGTATCAGTTGCGTTGCTTTACTGCCATTTGCAAATCTCATGGGACTTACAGTATAAGATACTAATGTATCCATTGGATATATGCTTCAGAATCTTGCCGGAAGTAGTCCTTCATCTAGGTACTTTTCATTTGACAAATTTTGGACGTTACTGGACATATTCTATTACTGCATCTTAGTAGGAAAGTAGGCATGTTTTGATACAGCCACTGTATCGGCCAGCAGATCACCTTCTGCACTCGTATTGGTTAATCATCATGTCTATATCTGCTGCATCACTGCTGCTTGTGTCGCCAGAATGTCGCCAATCTCACTGAAAAGTAATGTAGTCAAATCGCCGTCAATGTGAAGCCGATTATCATTCGTCATTTCTATGAAGACAATGACTAAAACAAATCTCTGTTAAAGTTATCATTTTGGTTTGACATGTTAAAAACAGCAAAACTGGAATCGTTTAAAGTACCCTTAGTTGGAAATCACTGCTCTAGTCTGTAGTGTAATTTACATTGACTATGTATAGATGTGGGATATATGACTCATTTCTTCCCACTAATAGCCGCACAGATCAGCACTGTAAGGAGTTGATGATTTTGTACGGAGGGGAGACATTATTATCCAGACAAATGGCCCTATCAAGTTGCCAAAATGAGGCAACATAATACAGAAACAATGCATGTAAAACCACACAAAACTCCATTAAACATCTAATCTTGGTCTGCATAAACCCACACCCACAAGAGTTCATCTCGCTGCAACATTTGCACATTTTAATATTTGTAAGTTATATCATTGAGTGGCATTTTTATTGCCTCATTTGACAGTGAAAGAGAGAGAGGGATCTCTCTAATGTTTCAGGTTTAAAGGGAAACGTTTCCTCAAAATACATAGATCACGTTACAAACTATTAGTACGAATGTAATATTGATTAAATAAGTCGAACAAGGAACTACGAATAAAAATCTTAATATAAATTGTGACACGATGTGATATTTTTGGATCATGACTTTTACAATGTAGATTATTGACATATGCAAACAATTTTCTACATATATGGAACATAAACAAGACAAAATGATCTACAAATACTGCTTTTTCTAAGACCACATTTAACTATAAAAATAGTTTGTACTTGATTATCCGCTGCTATGGCCTCAGATTTGTGATAATAGGTATATAAAATGTGTGTTTGTGTGTTTATAAGCAGCTGCATGTCTCACAGCTTCATGAAGACAACACACAATAGTGCTGTGCATAATTCAGAATTTAAGAGTTTTTAATTCAAGAGTTGATTCGATGAGATGACTCGGTCTTGAGAAAAAAAAAAAAAGGTTCCATACGAATTTCATCCTATTTTAGGATTTGCATCCTGTTTGTGACATTCAGAAATTGGGCTTTAGTTTCAAAAGCTCTCTGATTTGTGTCACAGAGATAAGGTGGTGTGGTTATTCTGGGCCGTGATCAGACATCACGCTGGGCTGCGCAGGTGGCTTTCTGAGCAATAGGAGATGAAGGACACACAGACTACAGACAGCTGCGTTTAAATATAAACTCCTCCTACATGTCCGCTTGCCCTCCAAGAGAGCGAAAACATGCGCTTTTGGATTTTTGCTTTTTCTGCCACTGTGCTATCAACTCTAGAATTACAGCAAAAACAGCAGAATGAGGTATTAACTTCTCCACAGACACACACCGACTAATAAAAAGCGAGTTTTATCAGTGCAGCAGCTGCCAGTGTATTCAACTGTCTCCTGCCTCTGACTTCTTCTCTTTGACCTTCACCGAGGACTTCCTGGACACCTTTGTCTTCTCTTTCCCAGACTCCTTTGATGACTCTTTCTCTCTGGTTGACTCCTTGTCTTTTGACTCTCTTTTGGATTCTTTTGAGGGTTCCTTTGTCGACTCTTTTTTAGACGACGGCTTCGGCTCCTTCTCTTTACCAGAGTCTTTCTCCTTCTTCTCTTTAGACGATTCTTTAGATGAATCTGTAAAAAAAAAAAAAAATCAACCAACATTGTATAAGTATTAAGAATATAAGAATGTCATGATATACACTTTGTTGCAGTACCTAGTGAGGTTTACCTAGACAGCAAGTTTAGGCATTAAAAGGAATGATCCTCATTAGGTTAGTCTAAAAGGTAGCATCATGCTACTGTCTGAGATGAAATAGTATGTCTGGGACAAAGTTTAAAGCAGAATCACATGGATTGTTTATAGTCATAGTGCACTGGAACAATCCATTCTATATTCTATATTTATTTTTTAAAGGCAAACAAACTACTTGATATATTATAATTAAGTCCATACTGAATGTACAGTTAATTGCATGCATTTTAAGTGAAAATGTAGTTTGAATTTATATCAATTAAAAATGAGTTGAACTCAAAAGTGATTTTTCACCCATTTAAGCAGGACTACAGTACATATTTATATATAATTTCTTAATTCTGCTGCTGAAATAAGTGCACTTTTGAATGTGCTTACAAGCATTATTAGTATGGTAAATTAAAAAATACATTGCATGTAATATCTAACATGAAACCGTATTTAAACTGTATTTATATATATTTGTAATTGCACATCTATTGCCTTTAATTAGCAATTTAGTACATGTTTAGTAAACATTGCAATTGCATTTAACATAAAATCAAACTAAAATAAATATTAATTGTATTTAAAATAACATGCAAGTGTCCGAAAAACACAGTATATTTAGTTCCCACTCAAGCCTATTAGTTTAAAGTGCCTTATTTCTGTAATAAACACTCTTTCAAAAGTATGCCGTAGTATACTTCGTTTTAACATGATTTATATTTATTAGATATATAAGTAACTATAAAGTTTCAGTTGAGTCTTTTTGTTGCTCAAAAGTCCTCGGAAACATATTGTCACGCCCAGCTGGAGCTGCCAGCTGAAAACTGTTTATGGCACTCCAGCTCTCTATGAGCTCTATGTGTTTTTGT
>JAUCNO010000236.1:16344944-16359791 GCA_032353835.1 Enteromius viviparus | reverse complement strand
TAATAAATCTGCAAAAATGTCAACAATTCTGTGTTTTTCTGTCAATATGAGGTGCTGTGTGTACATTAATGAGGAAATTAACTTCAATGATTTTAGCAAATGGCTGCAACAGAACAGTAAAAAAAAAAATGAAGGGGGTCTGAATACTTTCTGTACCCACTGCATGTGTGTCTGCATTTTAAACATTTAACATTTTATTTAAAGATGATTTCAACGTTAATTATTTATAGCTAATTTAACAGTTTACAGTGAATGTCAACATTACTAACAACATAATGTCACAATTAGTTTATCACAGAAGTTTATTAATATTCCAGTCTAATGATGTAAAACTACTGCACAGAATTTTAACAGTCGTTATCAGCAGTGTACGACATCTTCAAAAAGAAAGAGGCAGAAAGAGAGACAGCTCTTGGCCTCAGAGGGTGTGGTATGGGTGGGATTCCCGTGGTCAGTTGGGATATTTTCTCTCCACTTGTCCACGCCCTAGCACAAAACATCCTTCTTACACACACTGGTATGTCTACTGTCTGGAACTGCTTGCAAAGTCTGCACTCTGCCCACGTACAGCCGAACCACATCAGAGAGACGCAATTAGAGTGGTCGGCCTCTGTCTCTCCATAACGTGCACCACACACACACATACACACAATCTTTCCCCATACAGCTGAGCACTTGCACAAATAAATAAGATCCAAAGAATTGGAGTGCTGTAAAGATGTTTTATATATACAGCACACACACACATACACACTGTTGATAGTACTTCTGTAGGCTGGGTTGGTCAGTTTTAATGTGTTGTGATTGCATGATAAATACGTTGCAGCATTTTCATTACATTGAAAGTCCATTCACTCAAAATTTGAAGGGATGAAATAAGAGTGCAATAAATCCATATGAATCAAGCATCTTTTAGAGAGACACTGCCAAAAGATCTTTATATGATGAACAGATTTAGGCTTCTATTCACATACGAACATTGATCAATAGGAAACTTCAAGACATCAAGACATAGTTTTGATGCGCAAGAACAAACCTCATTGGACCTCAAGTGTCATGAAAATGACTGAGCTTCTATTTACCATATTTGATGTGCTTTGTGTATGTGTGTTGATCAATGTGGATCAAATTTGATGTGGAATTCATTACTTCATCTTTTCTCTTTAGGAACTTTTTGATGCATCAGTATTTCAGCGAATGGAAATCTCAGTTTTATATAAATATATCTCCATTGGTGAACAAAGCTGGAATTACTCATGACAGATCTTTTTTATTTGGGTGAACTATTCCATTAATCTAATCAGTTTGGCAGTATTGTTGTGGTCCAGAGCTTTAATGTAATGGGGTTTGTATATCTTAGTGAAACATGATAACTTAAGCTCCAGACATGCTATGAGAAAAAACTTTCTATTAATATAAGTGAGTCACAGTGGAGTATTAAATGCACAGTAATAAAAAAGGAATTTACTGTATAACACGGAATAACACCGAACTTGGCCAAATTTATATTTATAAATATAAAGTAGGGCTATATGTTTGATCAAAACTAATAGGGTTTCATAGGGCCTTACGTTAGGTGCATCCAAAATGTTTTTGACTGGCAGTGCAGTGGAGTAGAGAAAATAGGAATGCCTCAAATCCAGAAGAATAATGGTATAGTTGACACTGCTTTGCTATCAGCAAACAACATAAGCTCTCCATCAACAACCAACCTACAAAAAACAAAACAAAACTTGTCTTTGCAAAAACTATTTTATATTCCACATGTGTTTTCTGCTGAGACTGAAGTCTGGGCACTATTTTAGCACACCGCTCTGGTCTATCCTCTGGCTGTCTGATCAACAGGGTCTGCGGTGCGTTATTTCGACCTATGCAGAGTGTGCTGTCAAAAATCTACATGTGTCTTCTCTTTTCAGAGATACCAAAGATGCATGAAAAACCACATCACCCACTAAGAACGCGTTCTTGCACGTTCTTCATGTGCGCCTTGAACCAAACTATTTTAACTTGACACAAGTGGTTTAAAAATGTAAAAATTGTGACACCACATACTGAAACTAATTAAAAACCTACAAACAGCTAAAAACTTAAGTAAAAATGTAATTCTGTAAAAGTACGTTATGATGTGTTACTGTGGTGGTAGTTCAATGCTGACGCATTCATAGTGTGAAGTCACTTTTTTTTTACTATTTAAACTTGAATTCAGTAATGAAATGCCTTTAACTGAAAATTGAGTGTTTTGACACAATCTGTATTGTTGAAAATCCTATAAATACCTAAATATACCTAAAACCTAAATATAAATAAAGGTGACTTGACAATGATTTTTGTACTGGATCCTGTTCATTTTAGTGTTGACCCTGCATTCCCCAACTCATTTTTGGTTGAACTATAGAAAAGATACTCCACCTCAGTAACATGAGTATTTATAATTAATTAATTTTAAAGCCCTGTGTGTCATGCTGGCTCACAAGCAGGTAGCACACAAGTCAAGGATTTTGCAAATAAACGGATCTTTAATGTAGACTTTGACAGGTAGACAGAGAACAAGGGGGTTGACATTTGAGGATCCAACAACTCAGACTAAAACACAGACACCATAAATACAGACACTGACGAGGCTGAACTCAACACACATGGGGAACACGGCTGGGGGCTAATTAACACAATGAACTAGACTAAAGACAGGAAAGACCAAATAAGGGCAAGGCAGACACAAGGGGAGACAGAACACACTAATCACAAAGTCTGTCACCACTCCCCCCTCCCGGAAGGTGCATCCTCGCACATAGCAACATCCCAAGGTGGGTGGGCGCCCTGGTAGCTCTCGGGGCAGAGTCACTGGTCGCCCCCAGGGTGGCCTTGTTGTCTCAAGAGGCCATGTCGGAACTGGAGGCGGCTTTTCTCTAGGCCTAGGCTCTTGGGTGGTGAACTCAAGAAGGCACTTTGGTAGCGCAAACTCGGGCAGGTGCTCTGGAAGCGCAGGCTCCAGAGGGCGCTCTTGCAACGTGAATTCAGGGAAACACCCTTGCAGCATGAACACAGGGAGGCGCTCTTGCAGCGAGTGCACAGGTACTGGACTCAGGACTGGCCGCGAATCAGGGACTGGGATCGGGATCGGCTCTACTGGCCGTAATTCAGGAACTGGAATTGGCTCTCCTGGCCTTAAACTAGGGACTGGAATCAGGATCGGCTCTCTTGGCTGTAGACTAGGGACTGGAATCAGGATTGTCTCTCCTTGCCGTGAATCAGAAACTGGATTTGGGAACGGCTCTCCTGGCCGTGATTTAGGGATTGGATTTGGAAATAGCACCCCTGGCTGTAATTTAGGAACTGGATTCTGGAACGGCTCTCCTGGCAGTAATTCAGGAACTGGATTTGGGAACGGCTCTCCCAGCCGTGAATCAGGTACTGGATTCGTGAACGGCTCTCCTGGCCGTAAATCAGGAACTGGACTTGGTAACGGCACTCATGGCCGAGACTCTGGAACTGGAATCGGCCCTCCTGGCTGTGAACAAGGGACTGGAATCGTGATCAGCACTCCTGGCCGAGATTCCTGCAGACCAGAATTCGTGGGGATGAGGATTGGCATATTGGCCCACAAATCTGGAACCGGGACTGAACAATGCGGACTGAAATCCGCTGAGTTTGTTGGGGCCCCATACTGGGTGGAATCTACGGGGAACTCATGCCGTGCTTCAACCGGTGACCGGCATGGGCGTCGGACGATGCCGCCGAACCACGAGCCAGGAATTTGTGGATGGCCTCCTGGCTTCGAGTGCCTCTGCCATTGTTCTTGAGGAGTGGAGAGATGTGTAAGCATATGGAGTAGGTGGTGGAGGATTTCCTCTAGACTGATCATCCTTCATGTCAGTTTAAGGTTGGATCCTACTGTCACGCTAGCTCACAAGCAGGTAGCACACAAGTCAACAATCTTGCAAATAAATCTAATGAAGACTTTGACAGGTAGATAAAGAACATGGGGTTGACACTTGAGGATCCAACAACTCAGACTAAAACACAGACACTATAAATGCAGACACTGACGAGGCGGAACTCAACACACATGGGAAACACAGCTGGGGGCTAATTAACACAATGAACTAGACTAAAGACAGGAAAGGCCAAATAAGGGCAAGGCAGACAAGATTCACTGTTGCCACAATGATTTTTTCTCCCAGGATTGAAGAAATCATTGAATGCCCATCTTTCACAAGTCTACCAGCCTTACATATTTCGTTAAAAATTTCTCAATGGTAGTGTAAAAAAACACCTTCTGTACCCTGTCAAAATCAGCTCTGTTTTCATCAAGCCATTCTAGTCCCTATTGCTTTAAATGCTAATGAGCTCTCTCTTCCATGGAGACAGTATTCTTTAATCTCAGAACTGGCAAACTACGACATACTAGGATAGGCGATTTGCAAAGATTGATAAACTCTTTTACTCACTTCTTCTGTAGATAAAGCTGAATCACAAATGATTTGTGTGAACTTAGATGCATTTAGGCAAGATCAGGATATAAACATTCTCTTCAAAACGAAAGCAACAGTAATCATCTGTCTTCAGCGGATCAGATGTTAGAAGTAAACAACGACTGCTATATGCATTATTACATCTAACAACTAAATGAGTCAACACAATGGTGAACTGATGACAGCTCACTCAGGGCGGGTCTAAGGTAAGACAGTATTGTCTATCAACAATCGTGGGAGGGGCCTGCACAAAATTTTGCCAGGAATCTCAGAATAGCCTGATTTAAGAAAGGAGATATTAAAAAAAAAAAAAAAAAAAAAAAAAACACAGTGTGGCTTTTTATCATTATAGGATGGATATATGCACACACTTACACACATTTATGTTCATACACCTTGTAAAGAGAATTTTGCATAAGATGACCCCTTTAAAAACAATCAACATGCACAGCTGGTGAAGAGCTAGCGTGGTAGAAAACATGAAAGAACAGATTAATGAATTTGGGGAAATGGTTAGAAAGTCTCACACACTCAAATACAAACAAAACACAGCCTCATTTGCTACTTTTATATTTTACAACTACAAAAAGAGACGTACTCAAAACACACACACACACACACACACACACAAAGAGACTTCTGTGTTCCGTTGAAGAAAAGCTGTCAACCGCATTCATGCTTGAATTATAAACTAATTTCCTTTGTTGTGATATAAAGTCTTCTGTTTTCCACCACACACCTCATTCATTAGTTTGGCTGAGTGTGTTTTGAAATCACACCCTTTACAGTAGTGCTTCCAGACATCAGTGGGGGGAAAACAAAACAAAAACATATTTTCTCAAAGTTATTTTTGTCATTTGGTATCTGGTGTGCAACACAAAGACATCTACACACCACAACACATCAATAGAACCGACTATAGATGTTGCTGGAAAGGTTTAGACAAGTCACAAGGGGTGTGTGGTTGAAAAAGTCATGTATGCATCTGAATAAGACATCTGCAGTTTATTAAAAACACCACAAAGAGAGATGAGAAGAGTGAAAATACCAATTATGTACAGTCAAAAATGACATGCATAGTTAAACAATAAAGTAAACCAATAATCCACTACTTGTGCGTTAAGTGTTTTTTTACTTTTTTTTTAAATGCAGTTTTATTATGATTATTATAACCTGATAACTATGCGGGAAATAATTCCCTTAATGATAAAAACTAATTTGTCTTCAAAAAATGACTAATTTAGAAAATTGTTTCACCCATATTTAGCAAAAAATAGTTTTTTTGGCAAATAAAAATCTCACAAATAATTCCACTAAATATTAGATTTGTCTTATACAGCTATATAGATAATCATTTCTCTGAGGTATTCAGTCCAGCTGTCATAACAGAGTTGATCTAACTGAATGTTTAACAGGGTTGGTTTTATTCCAGACTCAGCTGGGCAGATCTGTATCTAACTGCAGATGGTCAGTAGTGAGGACTGATAAACTGTGGTCTGGTGTTTGGTAGTAACTAAACATGTAGCTCAATTTCACAGCCTATTCTAGCTTTAATACAAAACCAATGAAAAGGTGACTAGGTGAGGCTAACGCGATTAGATTTTCTTGCCCGAATGGGACATCTCTCTGCAACAAAAGATTATGCAGGAAACTTGCACCAGAAGCAGGAATTTTTTTTTTTCTCTGACGAACAGTAGATAGTTTAACTGCTTATGTACTGCTTTCACAAACCATAAAAATAGTTGTGGATGATCCTGGTAATAACTGTAAATCCAGCCATAATGCTCAGAAAACCTGTTTAGTATTACTGGTAACAATAGTGTTACCAAACTTTGTGACAATCTCTTGATTTTAACAGTAAAAACTGTGAAAATGTTAAATGGTTAATGGCTAAATTACAGGGAAAATCAGTTAATGAAATTATTTTATAGTTATATCAGTTAATGAAATTATGGTATTTATCTGTAAATTTAACTTAAAACTGTAAAATCAAAAATTTTGTTACCGAATTTTATACGGTTGAATTCCAGTAGCTGCCGTTTTTTTACTGTAAATTTTACGAAATTAGTTTTATAGTGCATTAAAGACAGATTTTAAAAAAATTGTGGCTTTGGCGTAGAGTAGTTTGGCTTTTCTAAATCTGCTGCAGGATACTTCTCTGTCTCTGATTATGTGAGGGCCACTAAATAAGGAACAATAGAAGATGAGATCTGTGCTTAACAGATTCCTTGACTTTTAAATTAGTTCGATAAGCAGAGCTCTGGATGAACGGTCAAACTCTCTTAAGTTCCAGCCTTTAAAAAAGTGCTTATCTGGAACACATCTGGAAGTGTTTCTCCTCTCATACTCAGAGCCACTACAGTTGTGATGTATTGATGGATCCCTCGAGCTCATACTTCCTCAAATATACACACACATACTGGTCATGGGAGATATGCAAAGCATATATTTGGACGTAACTTATCCTTCCTCTCTTCTCCACAGGCTATGAGTGGATAATGTGTGTGTGTGTGTGTGTGTGTGTGTGTGTGTGTGCAAGTTACCCAAGGACATAAGGCAGGGATTGTGAGGTTGATGCAGAAGTTTATGGAAGACAAACTCATAAATAATACACTTAGTCTTAAAACAGGTAGAGAAAGAATATGGAAAGAAAAGTCCTGCCATCCATCTTTAAACAACAGGCCACAGATGCAGTCCATAGGGTTTTTTTTTTTTTTTTTTTTTTTACATTTTAAGGAGTTTTTTTCATCCCACTGCTGCAGTCCCATTGGACTGCTCACTGAGAGTCGTAATGCACTGTTCTTTGTATAGCTGCTTTAGAACTTGAACTTTGACTAAGTGAACTTAAAATTTAATCTTCACATTCAATTATTCAGTAAACACTTACTCATTTGTTTGCTTGTCTAACAGAGCTGTTTCTATCACCTGTACATCTCTGCAAAATGGGAGCATTAGCAGCATTAGTTCCATTCATGTCTAACAAAGACAAAGTAGTCTGTGTGTGGGGATCCACCGAGGATAAGGATAAATTGAGGCTGATGGCGAGTCCATTATAATGCTGCCCACTTCGAATACAGCCAAGCCACAACACACTTCAGTAATAATATCACAGTGTTTCCCATAGGGCTTTGAAAGACTAAGGTGGGTGGATATCTGTGAGGGTCCAGAGGCACGTTCCTCTATTCTGTACATTTTAAAGAAAAAAGCATCAATCTGGTACCTTCTGAGAGCAAAATTAAAAGACAGAAATAAACATGCCTTTTGTACTGATTTTTACAGTGACTTTAAAGTGGAATGTAACATAACTTATAATAAAAACATGAATAGTTATTAGCATTAGCGAGTTTCTATTCTACAGAAAACTTTGGCGGTATTTAATAAATGTTGACTAAAATGTAACCTTTTGCCTCTCACAAAGTCGTTTGGCAAGATTTGACATATTTTGGATGCATTTGGCTTGTTCTTTATGGAACCTGAAAATTAAGTGAACTGATGCAGGTTTCCTATTCAACACAGAAACAGATTTTTTTACTGTGACATAGGCCACTTTAAAACACTGAAAGCAGATCATGAGATGAATGTGTATAAATAAACAGATCCACATTAACATTAATAGAATACTATTATGAGGTGTCTTTCAATATTTTACCATACAGTTTTTCACCTTCAGACTGCAACTCCTGCAATTCACAGAGCTCCCTATTCCAGTCACTTCAGTCTTCAGTCTGTTCCTCCACTTCCTCACATCTATCAGTTCGAGAGGAACCTTTAGACACCTTTACACCCAGCCGTCACCTCTTTAATGCTCGCCTGACCGGACTTCATCTGACATATCTGCAGATCCTGTTACATTCACTCTCAATCCCTCGACTCAACACTCCACAGCCCCTGCCATCCGGGTTCTGTTTCGACAACACTTTCTTGAACAGAACAAGGACAAGTGGCAGGAAGCAGAGAGGGGAAACCAGTAGACAACCATATCCCCTAATGGTTACGCAACATAACATACTTTTCCATGCACATTATATTCAGAAATCAAACTGGAAAATGTGTTGATGTAATAAGCTGCTATTGTTACACATGTTACAGACTGAGTCTGTTACACAGCTACTTACGTAACCAAAATATTGTCTCATATGTGTTGCAGACTTTACACAACGTAATTATACATTCAAGTACACAGACATAAGCTACTGAAAGTGTAGCAAGATTGTACTTAAGTGTACTTCATGTGTATCTATACTGCACACCTTATTCTGTTGCACTTTATGATTTAACCCATAGGTACACAGCTTATATACATGTAATACCTTTCTAATTACATTAAAATAACAGAATATTACACAGGCATAAGTTACTTAAAATAAAGTGTATCAAGATTGTACTTTAGTGTAAGTATCTGTGTAACAGACTCTGTGTAACATGTGTAACAGTAGCTGTCTGTTACATCTACATCCTTACAAACTGTAAGTGCAAACTGTTACATAACACATGATAAGTACATTTTATTTCATGTAAGTACAATGGCTACTAAGTACATAATTAGGGAATTACTCTGTATTATGACACCTTCTCGTATGTTGCATAGATTTGAAAGAAATATTAAAATATGTGTAGTCATGGCTGCATTTCTGTAACTACACACTGATGTGGAATATCACACAGTAGGCTACTTGCCAGCATGTTTAAGATTTCTATGACACTGATTAGGCTTTGTTCACTATATTATGTTACTCTTAACCTAGTGCATTTATTAAACAATGTGCATGAAAAATACAGAACAAATCCAGACAGCAGGGAAGAGTACCAACCCTGTAAAATTCAACTGAAGACCTGTTGTTCCTGTTCACCGCTGCCAACGACTTAAACTCATCATCTATCAAACCATGCAACCACAAGTCACTTCTGATTAATTAGTTCCTTCTTTACTTTATTTAAAGAGTTTCTCTTTGACACATCTAAACAAAGCTTTGAGATTCAGCTCTTTTAGACACACACACACACACACACACACACACATTTTATAACTGCACTTCTAATATACCACACTTGTCTTATTCTAGGTGTATATGCAGTATAGTAAGATTGGGTATATGTACAAAAAACTCAACCTAGATTGTTTATATTGTTAGGAAATTATTATTATTTAAATAATAAATGAATATTATCTTGATGAAAAAGACAATATTGAGTCTCAATTTATTCACTTGCAAGAGTTACCAAGTATATTTTAAAATTGCTCATGCAAAGATGGAGTTTACGGTCACAGCATCACGAGCTACTCGTGAGTAAAATAAACAGTTTTGCATTTCAATCTAAAACAAATGCAGTTCAACATTAGAATATTACTGTCAGGATTTACTAAAACACAGAATTTGAGCTAAAAAAAGGCATGTTATTTTTGCACCTGACCGTATTGAATATGCATTTGTAGGAGTTTCCCTTTCAGATGCCAAATTTAGTTTAAAATGCGATTTACTAACGTGCGCTTTTCTAATTACCAGTATTTGCGCCATTATTTAACATGCATGTCTTAAGCAGGTGGTAATTTACAGCCCAGTCGCATGTTTTTTTTTTTTTCGTGGCATGGACACGATTATTTCTCTATTTTCGTAAGTCCAGCATGATGGAAGCATCCAATGGAATCCTAGTTTTAAAAATGTGCTGGACTATAATCATGTCCCTGACACCAATAAATAGATTAAATGACAATTTCGTGATATAGTCACAAACTGCCGTGCGACTGGGTTGCGATTTGCGCTGCCCTAGGAAGATTGCGCTGGTCATTATGGAAATAATTTTCTACGTCTTTCTTTAATGTTTGTATTGTCAGTAAATCACATGGAGAATTTCGCCACCCATCTGCGCTTTTTTGTAACTGCGCTAATCTGTCCTGTTTAGTGAGCCTGGCACCAGATATTTAAATAAATCATAGCCTTTTTGTAATTTTGCTAAAAACAATTTCACGGGTAACTATTTTACACAGTAGCAGTTTTTTTTCATGAATTTGTATGATGTGAATAAAAATGTTTAAATGGGATCATGCATATGAATTGGCTACCAATTCGTCAAAACATTAAACACCTACAAAACGCCATGGGACTGTGTAAAAATACTGTTATACATCTATTATTAAGAAATATATATATATTTTTTTTTTTCTGGTTTATTACGAAAGTGTCATGGGCTGCCAAAGTCTATTTAACTGTATGCACTGTATTGCAAGCTGCTTTGACGTAGCTTCTGCTACAGAAACAGAATGTACGTTGAGTTCTGGGTTGAGTGTGCAGATTTAAAAGATTCATCTGCCACGCATCTCACATCGCACAGCTAAATATTCCTCTCTCCGGCTCGGTTATGGCTTGGTAAAAAACTAGGAAATATATTTGATTTCAGGAAAAGTTCTCTGGTTATTTCTAGAGTCGGGGTTGAGGGGGGGTGGAAGAGTTGCTTCCTTGGCCGGATTGGGTTTCACGAGGACCGTTGTCTGGCGTACAGAGCTCATTGTGGTCAGCTGTGTGGGCCACACCCAGTGAGGGATAGTGAGGTGATTGTGTGCATCAGCACAGGGGGAAACAGCCAAACCATTCATCATAGACTGTTTACTTAGCCTTTTCAGAAGCCCTCCAAAAACCACACGTAGCAAATATGAGTTAATCCTGCTGAGAGCAGACAGGAACATACACACACACACACACACACACACACTCGCTCTCTTCTTAGCATCTGTGGGAGAGACATTGTGTTTATGCATAACATGCGAGAGGTCAGTGGTGACAAAGCTTTGCACACTGTGTGCGTGACACACTCTTTTTTAACTTCGACATATGCAATAAATACACCCTCAAGAGCACCGCACCATTTCATGAAGAAGACAGCTCGGATGGAAAGACTCTTGATGAAACAAAGGAAGACGGAATGAGGTGTGTGTTGGGAGATTTACCTAGCTACATAAAAAAAAACACCAATGATAATAACAATAATAAATGACCTGCAAGCGAAAGTTGTACAAAACAAACTCTGGAAAAGATTTTTTAAAAAAACAGAAGGATTGTTGGGATTACACAGGAATGTTCGACTTCCTCTATCCCAGAAAGTGGCTGAAAAAAGAAAAAGAAATACGAGTATACGAAAGTTTGCCTCAACTGGCATGTGCCTATTTGAGGTTACGTGTGGGGCATAAACCTCGATCCGATTGCAGTGCTCATTGGAGTAAAGTAAATATTTAACATGCATTTATTCACTAACATGGAAACAAAGGATGCTCTATGTCTGGGATGGAATGCTTGAGCGCTTCAGTGGCCGGCGGGCCTGCGGATTGTTAAGACATGAGTGTGTGTGTGTGTGTGCATTGAAGGACATTTTTTATAACTTCAGTGCAGAAACTTAAAAAGAAAGAGAACGCTGATTTTTTTTGCTGATAAATTTAGTAAGCTATGAGTGAGACCACGTGGAATCATAATGTGCTCCTTTTAACAAAATGTGAGTCTATAAAATTCTAGTACTAATTATGAGCTAACAATCTGAACGAGTGGGGGACAGATAGTATGTGTACAGCCTTTTAATACTGCATTTAATTGCATGAACACGGGTAGTCAACATATTACAATGTTTCCTCTTTGTCCAGTGTCTATGCTATATCCCTCCAGAAGTTACAACAGATAAAATACCTTTTAGGTATCTCTCAACCCTCTCAAACAAGTAGTCATCACTGCAGGCACCTGTTGTTGTTGTGTTGCCCAGAAGTTTTTTCTACTGCAAAATAATGCCCTTGTGTGGTTTGAAGAATTGATCCGTACACATTCAGTTCCATGAATACTATAGAGATGATGACATTTATGTTGCATGCTTATCCTATACTTTGGGCTTGAAAAGGCAGACGGCATTGCCAGAACATCTCTCTCCAGCAGCTCTACTGTTTATCACTGTAACTAGGTAACAACAAACATTTTATTCATAATTTTGACATTTGATTCACCACCAAATCTGTACAAACATCAAAAAGGCACTTGCCTTTTATACAACAGATGCTAAGAATCCACATTTTAGTTGTGGTCGCTCTGAAACACTAAAATCACACACAAATGTGCACCTTGTAGCCACACGACCAATGAAAACAATGTTTGATGTTCTCCAACTATATGGAATTGTAGCACCACATTTACTAAATATGGACAAATTACAGATACATATACCTACCAAGACTCGACCCAGAGTACCACAAATTAGCTTAGGGTTGAAAATCAGGTGGGGATCTATTAAAATCAACAGAGGCAAAATAGGTTAAGATCTATTTCATATTTCATTTATTTGTATATTTTAAATATTAGCACCAATAGTCAGACTCCTGCAAACCTTAGTAAATAAAACTCAAATCTGCAAACAATCTCTGACTTTCTGCAACTATATATATATATATATATATATATATATACACTGTATATATGAGATAAAAGAGAGAGAAGAGAGAAGAATGCTATCATAGCACAACCATATGAACTGCGACTAATAACTGACAAACAGACTTTGGTTCATAACAAAAGGTTTCTCTGAATTTTTGATTTGAAGACATCGTCATTTATCAGAGAGAAATATTCCTGTTTAGTCTCTGTATTAAGGCGCAGATCAAACAAGTGTACACGCTGGAGTGAATGAAGACAGGATGGTGACAGAGAGAAGAGTGTATTGTCCAGGGGATATCCAGCACTAATTACAGTATAAATGAGAGGATGAAGGGATGAAAACATGTGGATTTAGAGCGGGTTAATGCTTTGGCTCCTGTAAAAAGGCTGGAGCATTTGAGTAAGCAGCACTATGACTGATCCAGAACAATGCTTGTATTCACAGAGCATTATCTTCACAACACAAAAAACATATGTACATATACAAACTCACTTCAGCAGAGCCAAGTACAGTGGAAAACACGTCTCCACTGCCAAGACATAGATGACTGACCACACTAACTGCGGAGAGGTAAGGAGAACGCAGGAGAAAATGGGAGACAGGTTAAACATGAGTGAATGTGAGGCTCGATCGGGGATTTGGTTTCTGCAATCATATGCAGCGGCTTTGGCTGTGCATTAAAAAGGAAACACTAGACTTTGTTCTGTGTTTGGGATACGAGAACGTCTGAAAAGGACTGTTTATATTCAGAAAGACAGACAGACAGAGCACCCGGCTGCTGTTAAGCAAGTATTGTTTAGGGAAGTAAAAAAAATAAAAAGTTGCAGATATCCTTTGTTAAAACTGTCAGAAGGAAAGACTTGGAATGAAGTTATGTTCCAAACCTAGATCACTGTCAATATAGGCATCGTACCTGTACCTGCAAAACAGGAGCATTTCTCTTCTAAAAACTCCATGGTTTTTGTTTTGGAACATGATGATATTCAAATAGAGCAACCCTGATTTCAAACAAGGTAACATCCTTAACTTTAAATAAATGTTTAGGTTGAATCATTTTGACCCAAAACCTCATATTGCAGCCTAATAAATGATTATGTACAGTATGTTCTATATAAAAAAAATGGCAGGCAGCCTAAATAAAAATACAAATTCAATGTCTGGTGGTAGATACCACTTACTCAAAATCAGTGGTTATCCTATTAACAACATAAACATTACTAAACATAATACAGAGATCAAAAGAAAACGGCTTTAAAATGGACAAGTATAAAGTGACTGCTCATGTAAAGTGTATGGAAGATGCAATTTGGCCATGTTGCACTTAACAATAATCATGACTACAAGAGGGTATAACTCCATTATACCGTTCAGTTCAGACAAATACTTTTATAATGAAAAATAAATAAATAAAAAGATAATAAAGTGTGGGAAGGAGGTTTTATTTTATTTGCTGCTAAGAAGAAACCCCAGAAGATGTGTGAAGTACTGTATAGCGGCATTGTTGTTCAAAGAAAAAAAAAAAGATCATACTTTTATGTTAAAAAATCTGAGAAATTCTTCTTTTTTTTCCGCTGTATTGAAAACATACCTAAACCTTGATTTTTGTGAACGTTACACAACTAGTAATTATATATTTAAAGGGGTCATCTAGTGACACATGCACTTTTTCAAGCTGTTTCGACTAAAATGTGTGTAAACAACCACCCTGCAATGATAAAGACCCACAGGTAGTTTTCTTTTAATTAAATACAAAAAGTCTGAAATCAAGGCTTTGGTGTCACACAGACAGAGGCCACTCCCACAATATTTGATTGACAGTAGCGTGTCACACAGACTGAACTGTGCTGCGTCCGAAATCGCTTACTTCCCTGCTATATAGTAGGCGAAAAACAGCATGCGAGGCGAGTTGTATGTCCCAATTCATAGCATTCGAAATTCAGTAGGCGAGAAGTACCCGGATTACCCACTACTT
>JAUCNO010000236.1:16298871-16325452 GCA_032353835.1 Enteromius viviparus | reverse complement strand
GCTTACACTTAAAATGAGCCGCGTCTCCACTTTCCGTCATTTTTTAAATATGACGCCTCCTCTCCCGGAGCCTTATGCTATAGGAAAGTGCCCATGGTATGCTTGCTACAGAATTCGGCCGGAAGTAGAAGGTCATCCGGGTACTTCTCGCCTACTGAATTTCGAATGCTATGAATTCGGACATACTACTCGCCTCGTATGCTGTTTTTCGCGTACTATATAGTAGGGAAGTAAGCGATTACAGACGCAGCGATGGTCACTACTAACTATAAGTAAAAATAACATTTAATTTATGATTGTTAAACTCTTGAATGTAGCCTACCTTCCACCTTGACTATGATGAAGTGCTCAGTAGTTTTTCGACTGCTGGTGACAAGGCACCTGTACTTCCCCCTGTCCTGTGGGCCGCACTTCTGGATACGGAGAGATGCGTTACCAGAGGCAATCAATTCAGGGAATAGTGATGTCCTGCTGTTGTATTGCAGATCCGCCTCATCTAACCGGCCACTCCCTTGTATGTAACTCTGGATCGGGACATTTTGTCTGAACCAGTATATCATCTCATCTCCAATTGCTTCAAAGACACAGGGCAGGACACAATCTTCTGAGAACGTGCAGGTTAACTGAACATCTAGAGGTGTGGGAAAAAAGAGACAGAGCTGAAACCACTTAATCAGTATATAAGAGAGTGAAACCTCTGCCACATCTGAAGTAAAAAACTATTTTATAAGGATGTCAAGGTGATAAATACTTTGTTGTGTCTGATCTTCAATTGCTTTAAAGGGTTCAGTTGTGTCTAAAACTGGTTATATGGATAGTAATGAGAAGTGTCATTCATGGAAAAGGACAATTTGTTCTTGTTTCTTCCATCTTGAGATCTCCAATTTGACCTGAAACTATTTAGGTTGTAGGTCAACAACAGAGCTGCAATGCTGGTTTGATAAACATCAAGCAATTAATCAGACCAATGTTTTGTCTTTCAGACACTTTTCTTGTGAGTCCTTCGTCTGGCTTTACTAAAAATGGTGCGAGGAATTCTGCGCTTAATCTTTTCTTAAGAAGTTATTATTATTGATATTTTTTTGTTTAAACCAGGGAATCATATTAAAACTCTTCTAGAGAACCTGAACTATACTGTTGGCCTGCAGAAATGAAAGCTTTATGTTAAGTACCTGGAGTTGTCCCATTTACGTCAGCAGCAATCCACAATAATATTAGACAAATCCAAGAATGAACTGCTGCCATCGCTCTTTACTTCTTGAAGACTTATACTACAGTAGAAAAAACAATAGTCATTTACTGTATTTATCACATTAGCCCTTATTAACTAGATAAATGCTGCATTTCAGCTGGAATATCAGACTGATACTAACTGTTACCTCATAGTTTTGGGTGAGCGGATGAATCAAGAGAGACAAATTATATTCTAATGTATATTGGAAGTACGTATATGAAGATTTTGACATTCCCATTCAATTTTATGATCTTAACATTTTACATTAAGCTTGAGCATAGTCGTGTTTTTGTTTTGTGTGAAGTTGATCACGTTTTCTCTTTGTAAGTTGAATCTTCCGGATCAAGATCACTTTTGATAACAGATGCACAAAAATTCAATTTAACAAAAACAATTCGCACTTCTTTTGTATAGGTGCACAAGAAGCAATTAAATTGCTAATTTGACGCGCTTTAAATGAAAACAAATCTCAAAAGCATACAGTAGATGATAATGATAAATTGCCAGTCTGATTTATTTGTTGTTAGTAGTTAATTAGAAAAGTTATGTCATATTGTCTCAGGCTCTCTAAGGTTTTAAGCGTTTATTATTTGTTGTGTTGTGTTTGATATGACTCAAAAGGCAGACTCACGTGTGTGTGTTTTGATTGTAGAGAGAAGTGTCGTTTCTGGCGGTGAACTAGACTCGACTAGATTGACAAGTTTATTTTAGAATGCACACTCCCATAGTATCAGCATAGGACTGCCACCTTCTGCTGATGCATGCATGGGAGGAGTTTCTGAACACTCATTTTATGAATATTATATTTTAGACATTACTCTAGTCTTCAGGGTCACCTGATCCTTCAGAAATTATTCTAATTTGCTAATTTGCTTTTCATAATCAGTGTTGAAAATTATTATGCGGATTTATATTTTTGTGGAAACAGTGGTGCGTTACTGATGGTTTCATTGATTAATACAAATGTTAAAAGAACAGCATTTTAGTATTTATGGTTGTAAGTACTGTATGGATGTACATCTCAAGTAAACATGATCAAAATATTAAATATCTTAATGATTTCACTAATCATCGCTTGTTGGGAATGGCGCTAAGAGTAAAAAATATATATAAAATAAAAAAAAAACCTATGAAATATTCCCATAAATGTCTGTTTAATAATTACTCAAGTAATTAATGGTTGGTAAAAATAAAATAAAATATAATAAAATCACCACCCTGACTTGTTTTTTTCTATTTTTGTTTTGCTGGGCGCCATGAGGCAAGGGACCAAGGTTAATCATCCTTTTGTTTCTAACAGGAAATGATCTCTTTTTTTATCTTTGGTATGTTGCCAAGTTCCTCTTGTGATGTGGTAAGCTAACCAGTCAAACTCAATGCAGATCTGTGCTGATGTAGCCTGTCTCTGCCGCTGATCAGGCCGTAATCCACCAGATTAGGCGATGCACTGGGATTACTGGACACAGGGAGTCCTCGATTGGTTTATGAATTTTTTTCCTCTTTTGTAGCTGTCCATCCTATGATCTTGCTCTCTCTCTCCTCCCCCCTCTCTCTACGCTTCTGTAATGTAATTGATTGCGTTAATGTGATTTGATTGGTTAGTCTCTCAGCTTTTTATAATAATAACTAATGATGGAATCTGCCTGAAACTGGAGCAGATCATCAGGTGATGCAGGAGCGGCGTTCTACAAAACACAGATGCAATGGTTTTAACCAGCATTGCCACCTTCAAAAGTTCATCTGCTGTAATATTTATTGTCAGATGTCTAAATCTCATAATCTATCTGGACTACATGTGATACCAGTGCTGTTTTCTTGAAAGAATGTGAACAAGAGGGCAAGGACAGGATTACACCTCCATACGTCAATTCAACATGTCACTCTGATGTTTAGGTTCGTTGATTTGCCCGCTTTATGTGTTTTTCATCTCAGCATCAGCGAAGTGTATGAACATGAGTGGACAGGGATGACAAGTTTATCTTCAACAGTAATGGCATGAAGCTATAACTCCTGGCAGGTGGAAATCCCGATTAGAGCTGGTCCCATCCCACTGTGTAGGTTAAGGGAAGATCCACCAGCTACAGATAAGAGGATTTGAGAGGAATTAATGTCATTCTTTTATTACTGTAAGAATAAATTCATACTGATTTATGTTTGGATGACAAACACCAGTGACACACGCTGACGATGATGAACGCTGAATGTATGCTGTAATACGCTCAGGCAAACTAGATTTGAGATTTACGATTGTACTTTGGAGACATCGTTAGAAGCCGTAAAGTTTCCAAGTACCCTCTCATCTGAGCTTTGCTTGGGATGGCCAGGACCCAGGATCCATCCCGTCTTGGCTCTGTGGGCGATTTCTGGACTCCAGCTACAGACGAAGAGAAGCGGGTCTACCATCATCGTATCTGGTCATGAAGATGGTCTTGCTGAATCTCAGGCTGCTGTGCCTTGCTTGTCTCTGGCCCGTCACCTTGCTCAACAACCCTTATCCTAACCGGAAGAAAAACAAGGATGTTTACTTGTCTGAGCATGGCAAAAACAGATTCAGAGGGTGAGTAATTAAGTGATTTTTAATTATTGTTCAACAATTTTTTTTTCGCAGAGTAATTAATAAAATGATGGGGGGAAAGTGACAGCAAAGGCTTATGATTTTCCAATAAATGTTGTTGTTATGAACTTTCTGTTCATCAAAGGCTTCTGACAAAAATGTGTCATGGTTTCCACAAATATTAGGCAGCACAACTGATTTAAACATTGGTAATAATAAGAACTTTTATTGAGCAGTAATGTAATGACAGCTGTATATTCAGCTTTGTTAGCACAGAAATAAATTAAATTTTTAATGATAGAATTTGGTATTTAAGAAATATAATATTTTACAATATTGCTGTATTTTTGATTAAATAAATGCAGCCTTTATGGTGATATATAAATGTACAACCCCAAAACTTTTGAACAGTAGTGTTAGGTTGTTTGATAAATTATTCTGTTTTATCTTCAAGCCTAAAATAACACTTTTAGACAAGTAATATGGTTTAAATATTTGATTAGTTTTGCATAAATATGTTGCTAGTCTGTCGTTTGCCAGCATGGTTCAGTGTGTAAACAGATGGCCAGCAATTAGAAAAGAGTAAATAGGGGTTTAATTAAACTGGAGGACATGTGTTGCTTATATCTTAAGACTTGACTGAAAATTGTATTTTATTGTAATGAAGCTAATGGATTAAGAAATATTGTCTTGGCAAGTAACTGAAATAAAAAGCTTATATTTATGTTATATGGTATTATAGTTCATTTTGTTTCAAGTAATGTAAATGATTGAATTATGCGTAATATCTGTGTACATGAGGAATGAATTGTGGTTTCAATCCATTGTTGGTGGTTGTTTATTCCCACAGAGTAATGAGTTACACACAGCCTCAGGAGTGAGACTGTTCTTTCATTCTGGAGTTAAAACCATTCTGCTGCCATCATCTGATTTTTGCTTTCATAGTGGAGGATGAAGAGCAGCCAAACTGCTGTTTGGCATTAAAGTCACGCCTGCAGTTTCCTAAACAGCCTTTTTACAGTGTCAGCCAGGTTTTCCAGGTTAATGCATAAAGTGTCATTGCACTGAATATTTATAAAAGCTTCATCGTGGTGAGCTTTGTTTTATTGAACTATATTTAAATATATTTCATTTTTACATTTAATTTAGTAATTTTTACTTTCATTTTTCCGAAACCACAGCAGCATGCACCGTGTCATTAGTTCCCAGTTGTGTTTTTGTTATCATGATTGCGTAATGAGTCCATCACAGTCATTAGTGGTTGTGTGGTTCTGCATTCAGTTTGAGGTTTCATTTTGTAATTGCACTTCAGTGTGCAATTAACTTTGCCGTGTAATGAGCACAGCATGATTGACAGTATATTTGGGGTTTCAATTAAAGCACGCAGATGGAAAAGCTATGTTAGGTGAAACATTGTATGTCTACGACTGACCTTCACTAGTTACGAGCCGTGTTTTTGGCATATTTCATATCTAATCTCTCAGGACTAAGAGAACGACTTGCTCAGGAGGCGTCTGGAACTGCTCCAAACTGTAACTCATTTTCATGATCTGGCACACACAACTGCTGTTGTACGACAAGCTGTTTTTATAAATCATTCCTCTAATGGAGTAATTATTTTCATATTACAGATGCTGGAGCACTGCGGCAGATGTTTAGGGTAATGTTCTGACATGGAAACAGGTCGGCTAATGATTAAAACACGTTTAGTGCTCTATAATGCAAGGGTCCGATCTGGACAACATTCTCTCCTCTTGAAGAAAAAGTCACAGAACTGTGTTTTTATCTGACCCTTTTTTCTCATTTTCAGACGGATTGACTACAAATTAAAGAGAAAGGACAGCACTAAGTCCCTCCTGATCAAAACTGAGCAGCTGCTGAGAATTGAAGACCATGACTTTGTAATGAGGCCTGGATTCGGAGGTCAGGACTTACTGTTTATTTGCTCCAATTATCAATTTCAGCTCGACCCTGAACATCACAATTTGAGTGTTCTTTTTAATAAACTTGATTATTGGATGATCGGACTGCACCATTTCACTGTGTCAGAGGGCAGAGCGAGGTGGATGTTGCCATCTCTCTGCTCGAGGGGGAAAGCAGCCAGTGGTGACTTTGACACAGCGAGTGTGGTCTTACATTCAAACATGACCCAGATTGTGCTTTTAGTAGACAATAATCTAGATTACATCCCAGAACTGCTAAAACAGATGGAAAAGTGCAAGATACCACTCATTTACTCAACCGCAATCAATCCTAGGTGTATAGGACTGTATTCTTTCGGACAAATACAAATTGGAGTTCCAAGCCTTCCAAGCTTTATAAAAGAAGTGAATGCGGATTGAGATTTTGAAACCCCCAAAAATGCATCCATTCATGCTTTGATGGGTTAATAAAGTCCTTCAGAAGTGAAGCAATGCATTTACATAGAAAATCCATATAGAAAGCTTTATGAAATATAATCTCTAGTTTATGATAACTGTTGTACACTCTCACGAGAGAGTGATGTACTGGGTGCGTGATGTAGGTGTAATATAGGGCGTTATTTTAGTGACAAATGTCGAGAGCATTTTTGTAGCATGCAAGAACCTCTCCGCTCGCACGCAGATTTCCTTTGCTGTGGCACAAAACCAAACTTTGCTCTTTTATGTACACTTGAGTGTCCCTTCATATTATCTGCAACGATAATCACCTATTTATTTATTTTTAAATATAAGAATTGAAGTTAATACAATTAAGCAAACCTTTTTCAAAAGCGTCTCTGAAGTTAATCCTCAGTCAGGTCTCATCCAACCCCGAAATGCTTTTTAACAGGCTGATACATGCACATAAATGACAGATCAATGGCAAATTACACCATACAGGGTTACATGGCGGCGTAGATGTAAGCATAAATCATTGTATCACCTCCTTTCAACCAACAGGGTTTTAATTTGCCAGTGCTTTCACTATAAAAGAAACAGGAGGAAGAAGGGTTAGATAAGATTCAGATAAAGCAGTAGATTACTGTTGATTAGGCTTTCTTTTAAACAACTGAAGAAGACACTGTCCATTCAGCGGGCCACTGTTAATTAATGATGGGACAAATAGGATTAGAGTAACATTTTGAGCTCCATATGCTCTCTCTGTAGGAGCAATGGAGGTGGTTTCTCTCTAAGTTGATATCAAAGCCATTGCTGTTGTCACACATGCATATGTATTGTGTCTTCTGTTCTACAGGATCAGCCATCCCTGTGGGAATTGATGTGCAGGTGGAGAGTATAGACAGCATCTCTGAAGTAAACATGGTAAAAGTCTACATTCTCTTTTTATATGTATATATATATAGCGTGATGGTTCTGGTTCTTTAACAGTTATATTAATGATATATTGAATACATACTTGGAATTAATGCATGGCACATATGTCCAAAAACGTGGACTTCTAAAAGCAGGCCTTTGGCTTTCTACGAAGTAAATCTCTGCAATATAAAAAGTCAAAACCATTTTTTGCACCAAAATGCCATTAACTGCCCTTTACTGTTGCCCTTAATAAGTTTTCATGTTTATCTACAAGGTCAGTAAAATCTAAAGGTCTCTTGCAGGACTTCACAATGACCCTGTACCTGAGGCATTATTGGAAGGATGAACGTTTGGCTTTTCCCTCCAGTAACAATCTGAGCCGCACGTTCGACGGTCGGCTGGTAAAGAAGATCTGGAAGCCCGATGTCTTTTTCGTCCATTCCAAGCGCTCTTTCATCCATGATACGACCATGGAGAACATAATGCTGAGAGTTTTCCCAGACGGCAACATCCTTTACAGCGTCAGGTAGATGACTGCAACCTCTGATTATTCATTCCCTTCATACGGCATGTGTTAATAATTGAATATTGTCTTTATTGCAGGATTACAGTTACTTCTCTGTGCTCAATGGACTTCAGTAGATTCCCGTTGGACACTCAAAATTGTTCCCTGGAATTGGAGAGCTGTGCGTGTCCACCTAGAAAAATCTTCAGTTCTTGTGTAATTTTTATTGAGTCCCACCTACTTTGTTTCTGTTTTTAGCTGATATTTTGCAGGTTGGGAAAATGTGGCAATTGTGGGTCATTTTATTGCATTTAATTTTAATGCTAATGGAGAGGTGCTTATAGTTGAGGTACATGAAGTAATGATATACATCTAAGAATATGCACTGTTGCAAAAGTGTAGCAACATCAATTAAACATTGCATATGCTGGTATGAGATACAAGCGCTTCCTGAACTTTTCTGTGAAAGTTTTTTAAAAATCCGTCATGTGAAGCCTTTAAACCCAGCAACCTTTCACTTTGAATTATATTTTATCAAATACCAAGATGTTTATTTACTTAAAAAATGTACAAGATGATACACATAACAGCAGTAAAGCCATTACGAGAACATTTTTTTCACATAATGTGACATACAGTGGGTACGGAAAGTATTCAGACCCCCTTAAAGTTTTTACTCTTTGTTATATTGCAGCCATTTGCTTAAATCATTTGTTCAGTTTTTCCCCTCATTGATGTAAACACAGCACCCCATGTTGACAGAAAAATACAGAATTGTTGACATTTTTGCAGATTTATTAAAAAAGAAAAACTGAAATATCACATGGTCGTATATTTAACTCAGGTGCTGTCCATTTCTTCTAATCATCCTTGAGATCATCATTTGAGTCCAGCTGTGTTTGATTATACTGATTGGACTTGATTAGGAAAGCCACACACCTGTCTATATAAGTCCTCACAGTTCACAATGTCAGAGCAAATGAAAATCATGAGGTCAAAGGACCTGCCTGAAGAGCTCAGAGACAGAATTGCAGCAAAACACAGATCTGGCCAAGGTTACAAAAAACATTCTGCTCTAGGTCCCTAAGAGCACAGTGGCCTCCATAATCCTTAAATGGAAGGACCAGAAACCTTCCTAGAGCTGGCTGTCCAGCCAAACTGAGCTATCAAGGGAGAAGAGCCTTGGTGAGAGTGATAAAGAAGAACCCAAAGACCACTGTAACTGTGCTCCAGAGATGCAGTCAGGAGATGGGAGAAAGTTGTAGAAAGTCAAAGCACAGATTCAACTGATTTTAGTCTTATCTTTATAGTTTAGCTGTGAAAGATTGAAAGTGAACGCACTGCATCTTTAGACAGTAAATTTAGATTTAAAATGCAACATTGATTTTAAAACTATTGAAGTTATTTAACAGTATGTAACCCAAGTACTTTATAAGTTAGTGTAATTAAACTGCCTGAAAATGAACAGTAATCCCTTAAAAGATATCATCAAAAAATGAGCAAAAGCAATTTTCTCAGGGGTGAATGGGTGAATGGGTGAATGTTTAAAACCGTTCAAGGTATGACTTTGATTAGGATAGCATTTTAAAGCTTATGGTTGATACTGAAATCTCAGTTTTGTAATTTGGGTCACAGTGACTTATTTTCCAGGATCTGGTCAAATATAATCATTACAATGAACAGGTTTGTTACAACGCTTAATTTAACTTACTGTGTTACCTACTTCTTGTTCCATTGCAATGTCTAGTCTGCACATAAGCTGGATTGATGCATTGCTTAAAAAATTGTCAATTATGATTTGAACACAAACACAAACTGTATTTTATTTGAGTATTTAGGTTACACTTTATTTTATGCATTTAAGCACTGATGGATATAAATTAACTACATGCAGATACTGTATGATAAGGGTTAGGATTTGAGTTTGGCTTGTTAGGGTTACTTGCATGTAATTATGCATATTTAATTGTTATTATAACAATGCAGTAAGTACATGTAATATGTGTAACAAGGACACATTAAAATAAAGTGTTACCAGTATTTGATTTATCATTTTAATTTTGTCAAGAAAAAAAAACACCTCCATAAACCTCCTTTAAACAAATCTTGACTTTAACGCGTGAGCCAAACACTGACTCCTCCATGAACGAACCGTGACCTCCAGTGGTTCATTCAAAAGAAGACCTTAAAGACAGAAAGACAGACAAATGAAACAAAAACACAAGCTCCCTCTGATATGAGAAATACGAAGGCTGATACATTAGCTCAGAGGCAGGTGCTCAGGCTGGGGGGCAATCCTTCCGTGTGATGTCATCACTCTAACGCAAGGTCAGGTGAGGGAGAACAGGACTCACAGAGGGGAAGGCAGACAGGAAGACACAAATCAGACAGATAAAGCAGCCAGGTCACCAGTGTGTGTATGAGAGAGTGTCAAGAGTCTGACTTTAAACTTGAAGGAATGGAGCAACACGTCCTGCAGACATATTTCATCAGACAAAAGCAATTTAAGCAGGATTCTCTGAGATTAGTCACTCATTCTCCTCCACACGACTGGCAACTGACCAAACGCTCTGTGCTCAGACATCCTGCCATCTGCGGGGAGGATCATATCTACACACCCAGTGTCCAAACACCAGAGAGAGAGAGAGAGACAGTCCGAGACTTCAGGGAGGACAGGCGTCTGATAACAGAACCCATCGAGTTAATCATTCACACATTCCTCAGGGATCTCTGCCGTTTTATGTGTCCTCTGAAGTAAAGCTCTATTCTTTCTATCCTTATTGCCCCTGCACGTCACTACAATAGCATTAGGGTAACCCGAGAAGTCTTCATACGTAGTTTACTACCAAAAAAAAAGACAAAACAAGACTTTTACATTTTTACACTTTGGTGAAAGGTTGTTTTTCACTGCACTGGTCAAGTGTTTTTTTATGCTTCCATAGCATGTTTTTTTTCTCAGGCTAGTGAAAAGAGGACATCAAGAATACACATTAAATTATTATTTAAAGACACTATTTGTGTTGTTTTCAATTACAATACATATTTTTAAAAAGGCAGCTTCATCAAAATTAGTTTTATCATACACTAAGCAAAAAATCCACTCCAGTATTACTTTCATACACATCATTTAAAACTTGTCTTTATCCAATTTTGAATTTTTTAGTTGTGGATTTATTTAAATCTTTTATGTACCCATACTTAAAAAATGTAAACGTACATGCACAATACAAAATGTTAAAAAAGGATTATGAACATGAAGATTTTTTTTGAGGGAATTTGATTAATCATGAAAAATAAAATAATTCAAAAGCTCTGTTTATAATATAAATTTAATTTATCCTGCAAGATGAATGAAAGCTTGTTAGCATGTTCATATCGGGAGGCAGATAGCGAGCTGTACTGCTGTAACCTAGGAAGTAGTATTAATACCTTGGTATGGCAACCATTAAAAAGTGGTCTTAAATATAAAAACTAACGCTGGTTAAATAGCGGGAACTCTTTTTTTATCTCCCTGTGCATCACCTATGGAGTACCCCAAGGTACCAGGCTCTGAATAATGCCATTAACTCTTGCCCTACTCCTTTGGTATAAGTTTGACAATGAAGCCCCTTCAAATGACCCCTTTATGCATGAAAGCTTCCAAAGTAAGATATTTCTGACCTGGCATCATGACGGTTGTAGGGACATTGGCTTCTGAGGTGAGAGAGAGACGGCCACCCTTGCCCAAGCGGTCACAGAGCAGCGTGATGTGTTTCTTCAGGCGTGACGTGTCTTTTGGGATGGTTAGCAGGCCGGTGCTCAAGCTGATGGCCTGATCTTTGGAGCTGCGTGACAGACACGTTTTTAAGAGGTGGGAGACAGCTGCGTCCACGCTCTCCTCCCAGCCCTGAAAAAACATACACAAACTAAGCCTTGCAAATATAACAATTCACCATGTGAAAGTGAATAATAGAGTGTTGTGCTTGAAGTGAAGTGTGAAATTTATGATTTTCACACTAATGACTAGAGTACAAAGCAACAAGACATGTTTAAAACTCTCAAACTTTACGAGCAGATCTTAAATGCCTCTTAGTTCCTTTATGTTTACCTTAGTATATTGTATTATTTATTTTTAATAGTTTCTCATCCTGTTTTTATTCAATGAGCCACAAACACTCCCTACCATCCACTTCATTTTCGTAGCCACATCTAAAACTCAAACTACATACAAACAAGCAATAAACATTTAAAAGGAATTTCTGTTTGAGTACATGCTTTTTTTCCCTTTTGCTTTTCCTTTTGGTTTTTTGTGAAGTCTGTTTTGCCACATGCCTCATGAATGGAAAGTTACTCCCTGTGAACAAAGATTGTTATGTGTGTGTGCGTCTTTAAGACTGGCCTGCAGCATCTCCAGCCCACTCTTTTGCCGTCAAGTAGGCTAGAGAGGCTCTGAGAGATGGGCCGGGGTGTTGACAGGCAGGTGGAATGTGGGACGACTGTCGCCATACAGACAGCCCTTAATGAGATCTAATAGCAGGTAATCTGCCTTGTTACGCTGATGACAGGGGCGAGCCCTTTACTGACTACAGAAGATAAAAGAGAATCAGAGGGACAGAAAGAGGAAGACATTGATAAATCAGATAAAATTCTCCAATAGAGGAAATTAGCGGATAACAACAGAGTAATAAAAGACGCTCAAGACACACGAGTGCTGTGTGTTTTGGCATACTGAATCACGCTCTCTATGAATTATCTAAAGAGAGTTTAAAGATCCAAATATTGTTAACAGTCCTGAGTAACTCTTATCAGATAAAAGAATATTTCCATTTGTGACTGTACAGCCGATGACACAAAAGAGAAAGGATAAATTATTGCATTTTCCGAGTGTTGCTTGATGGCACAGGGATGTTGTGGATGCCAGGGCACTGCTACAGTATGTGGTAGCTAAATGTTCTGGGTGGTTGCTAAGGCAGTGGTTGCTATGCGCAGTGGAATAGCTTTGTCATAAAAAGTGGTGGGAACAGTGGCATGTTGGGTGGTTATGCTGATTCAAGCAACTTTCTGCATGCAGGGTAAACAGAGACTGGGACAACTAGGTCTGCAATTTAGAGAAAAAAAAATCAATTATAAATAATAATTTGTATTACTATTATTTTAAAATAAAACAATAAAAACTACTATTTTAACACACTATTAAATAAAAAATAAATAGGAAAGAGAAGGACGTGTGGCCAAGTATGGTGTCCCATACTCGGAAATTGTGCTCTGCATTTCACCCATCCAAGTGCACACACACAAACAAACACACACTATGAACACACACCCAGAGCAGTGGGCAGCCATTTTTTTATACGTTGTCCGGGGGAGAAGTTGGCGGCTCTGTGCTTTGCTCAAGCGTCTCACCTCAATCGTGGAATTGAAGGTGGAAGAGAGTGCTGTACATTCAAAGTTCAACTTTTTTTGGGGTAATTACTGACCTAGAGAGTCCAGAGAACTGTAGGAAGAGGTTTTCTTGAGGTTATGCAAAGCAACCTAGGACTAACAATCTGATTGACAGCAGTGGTTCTTAAAGGTGCTCTATGCGATGTTACAGGATTTTAGCTCGATTTAATTTTTATTTCAAACTGTTGCATCACCCCTTGATCGTCTTGCTGTCTGCCCTCTGAATACACTGGGAAAAAACCCGGTCTCGAAAGACAACATAGAGGCTGCAATACCAAAACAAACACTATGGGTACAGGAAGTGAACCACAACAAAAACAAACTTTGGCCAACCAATCGGCAAGAAGAGGTGGGGTTTAATGCGCGCACATTAAACCCCACCACCGATTGGTTGGCCAAAGTTTTTTTTTGTTGTGGTTCACTTCCTGTACCCATAGTGTTTGTTTTGGTATTGCAGCCTCTGTGTTGTCTTTATATTAATATTGTGTGGATGTGGGAAAAATTAATTTTTTGTATTTTTTTTTTTTTCAATTTATTTAAAATTTCTCAAAGACCTTTACAGGCCCAGTGAGCCATACAGGCCATACAGTTTTGTTCTGATCATCCTTCATCCTTCATTTAGCTCAAATTTCATTGGCAACAGTATCCCAGAATGCTCTAATAGAAAGTCATAGCACTTTGTACACAGACAATGAACGTGATTTTTCAAGTCAATCGGACTAACAAATGCACAGTTAAAGACATTTTATGTGTTTGGCCTATTATAGCATCACATGGTGGCGAAACTCCACGATTTTTGTCGTGTGACCTAAATAATTGAGGTCTTACATATGGACATTGATTCTGGTGTGAATATCAAGCTGTTGTAATTTTTGTAGCAATTTGAAAAAAAAGTGTTCTTTTAAACATTTTGGCATTTCTTTGTGACTGTAATTCAAAAACTACTTATTTAAACTCCCCATTATTTGTGTCAACAGGTTTACATACCAGGTCCCCTATTATCTGGTGTAAATGTTTTATGTGTGTGTGTGTTACATATACTGTATTAATAAAATAATGAAGCCTGACAGATCAGAGATGCTTATCTGTTTTACATAATATTACAAGCCATCAATAACTTTCAAAAAATTGTGAAGACTCAAACATAAAACTGTAATCTCTTCAGTACAAATTAAATAATAAGTATTCTGATATCAGGAACAATACTACTGGAGTCTGTTTTCACCATATCAGAAGACACATCCTACATCACTGGAGCCTATAAAAGTGTGATAAAGCATTGGAAGAATTCTACTGGGTGAGAGAGACAATTCCGGTGTGAGCCAGCCTAGAGAAACAGGGTATCACTCACGTCATTATTCGAATGTTTACATTCTAATGGGGTCACTATCATTCTCACTGTGTGATTATGTGTCACATTTGTATTACAGCTTTTTGTGCTTCAACACCCATGTTACCCAACACCTGGAGACAGATTCTCCAGGTCAGCTAGACACAGGCTGCTAATTCAGGGGGGTGTCTAATGTCAAAGGCTAGGTTTGTGTGTGTTCTCTCACAAGTTGCGGTGTGTCCTGCAGCAGTGGTAGGAGCGTGGCCTCCAGGATGGCAGTCTGCTCTGAGCCCAGCCCCTGCCACAGAGACAACAGCAGGATGAGGAGGTGAGTGGCGCTCCGCAAACGTGTAAAAGCCTGGATCAAACGCTCCCGGTTGTCTTCTGCTGCATCTGCTAATGCTATAACCTGAAACAAAGACAGACAGAGAGAGAAAAGAGTCTCAAGTACAACTTACTGTATTTACAAACTTCATGATAGACGTCTTACAAAAAATGTAAATGTATAAAATAAAAATGATATATAGATAAAAGCGAATTCGGCTTATTTTTTTTTTGACTATTTAAGATGCATTGCAGTATTATTTTGATGACAAATAAAAAACGTTCACACCAATAACAATAACTATAAAGATGACCATAAAGATAGCGATATTAGCACCCACACCAGTGAATAATATCTGCTGATTCTAAGCACATGTGCATCTGCCTCTTTAAATTCTCGAACTTGTTACAGCAGGATGGATTCTGATTGGCTGACAATGTTTGTATCATTCAACAAGTGGGAAAAAAATAGTTTCCTGGAATGATATTGTTTCTTTACTTCTTTACTTGTGACTTTACGGTTATAGTTGTGGTTTGAACTCTACTATTCTTAAATCATATCTTTACTAATGAAAGAAGAGAGAAAAGAAGTCTGCAAGAATTCATTTAAAATTGCCTTTTTTCTCAGAGATAATTCTCATTTGATTATCATTACTGTAGCAGTATTTAGCAATATTAACAAGTCACAAGAATGTGAAGGTGCAATAATTGTAAAATGCCATAATGCAAAGGCTTTACTCTCTTAAATCAAAATAATAATAATAATTCTTCAGATTGTGGAGTTAAATATGCCCTGGATATACACTGCCCTCCAAACATTTGGAAAAACCCCAGGCAAAGTGTGGTTTTGGTGATAATAACAGCATAAATCCTTATTTCCCATAAATCCAATATTTTGGTGCAACTACTGTACATGAAAGCAACTTGACATTATAACTGAACACCAGCAATAATAATTATCAAGTCAATGATTCAATAAACTGACAGCTTCACTGCCCAGATTATGAGCTGTAATAGCTGCTAATGGAGGATGAATCAAAAATTTAAGTATTTTCCATCTATCAACTGTTTATGTAATAAAATATGTTTTTATAGTTTGTGTTGTCACTTATCAGTGCAAAATGATCACAAATTAAAAAGGATTCATGCCAAAATCTTCCAAAACCCCACTTTTCGAGGGTGTTTCCAAACGTTTGGAGGCCAGTGTAGTCTTAATAATGCACCCTAAGATGCGTCTTGTCATGAGCAAATTGAAAAATGAAAAGTTAAACATTAGTGTTTCACTTAATGCTGGTTTGCCTGTCTCTTTGTAATAAAATTCAATGAAAAGTGGAATATGAGAGTCTGTTGAAAGAGATAAATAAACGAAGAAAAAAAAAAACCCAGAACAGGACAGTTGGGGGTGTGCTCTACAATATAAATGACACTGAAAAAGTTCAAAAAAGCATTCAAAAATAAACCATCATACAGGTCTGATAAACTTTTTGAGAGCACACCACACCTGTAGTGTCAATCATATTGAAACCACAAGGCACAGAGCACAAAAAACCACACTGAAACAGTGTGTGAGAGAGACATCTGCTATTAAAGATCAGTGTGTATTGATAAAAAAGGTCTCAACGGCCAATCTAAATAGACTTTCAGTGAAGGAGCTTTTGTGAGTGAGAGTGCAAGAGTCGATTGATGCCAGCTGAGCAAAAACAAAAGCACATTTAATGGGAAAGAGAAAGAACTACTCGCACAAAGAACAGACAGCCCAGAATAGGTAAAACACCCCTGAGAAAAAATGTTAGTGAAGAACAGTATATTCAAATACTGCGATTTGTATTGTATGTGCCTCAGGAAGAGAATAATACAAACGTTCTATCTATTCAAGTACCTTATTCAAAGAAGAAATCAGAAAAAAAATTGATAAACAGGAAGTGGGTTTTCATTATGTACTATGTTAAGTATCACTTAAGATGCGTTCAGATTAGAAACCACTATCTTGAAGAGCTAAAATTTGCTGTTGGTTAGAAAAGAACAGACATGAAACAGCTGGCAGACCGTTAGACCCATCAGTGTGGTCACCACTTACCCATGGGCACATTCTACAAAAATTATATACTCTAAAAATACCCCAAACCATTTTGAAATATAACATTTCAAGCCCAAAACAAACCCCAGCCAATGCCAAAGACAGGCAAGAAAATACATCCCTGAGAGATGTAGCCAAATACGGAGACAGAAATATCTGAAATATATGTCAGAATAAACAGATTCTTTATATATATATATATATAGTTCTTCGTGGGATGTCAGTAGTCAGTGGTTCGGTTCACACCTTGAGAATGAGAATAAGAGCATTTCACTGCTGAATCTTTGCATTTTCAGACCTGAGTACCAAAACAATACGAAACTCTCGAAAAGCATCAGCAACATTGTTTGGAGCCATGAAGTCCATTTGCATGATAGTGGTGATGCGCAGTGGCATCATGAACATTTGAGAGGCCACAAGTCAAAAGGAGGATAAAAACTCATTTTAAAAAGAACTTTTCATTTGGGTGGAGGAAAATCAACATGAAACATTAGCATTTGAGCCACCCACTTGTACAAGCAGACTGGGAAAACTTGATTTCCGCATTGGTCTGAATGAAAATGTAAATTCTTTCTTTGCCACTGGGTGTCGGGTTTGGAGATGTAAAAATAGTTGTTAATGCAAATGATAAAAATCGAAAAGTGTTTTTGACCCTGCGTGCATTGTTGGGGACTCCCAAAACCCAAAACATGAACCTTTCATAACCCATCATTTAATTTAGCATACAATCAATATTTACATTGTAAACATGATATAAATATTACTATGCCATGAATAATGTTGATTAAAAGTGTATTGAACCCAAAATGTCCCCAAAGATATATTATTATATTTTTCATGATCAACTAAACCTTATTTTAATGGCAAACTGGGGAATTTATTACTTATGAATATAGTAGGATTATATGCCAATTACATATATCAACAGCTGAAATGTATTGCACTGAGATTTAATTTTATATGACAAACTCCACAAAAAATTAATAGTAAAATATAACTACAATTGTATAATATTGTAGTTAAATATTAAATCATTTTATATATAAATTTTTTTATAACAGCAGCAGATTACTACAGTCTTCAGTTTCACAAGATCCTTCAGAAATTCTAATATGCTTTTTTGCTTCAAGAAACATTTCAACATATCAATGTTGAAAACAGTTATGAAGAATGTTTTGAGGATTCTTTGACGAACAGAAAAAAACTATTATAAATAGATATATTTCATAATGCATTTCTTTAGATAAATTTAAAGCACGCTTGCTGAAGAAACATTAATTTCCTTTAAACACACACACGCAAACACCTTGAACAGTAGTGTATAAGAAAAAACGATGTATTTCAACACATTTATGCCACTAATAAATGAGCGACATTAAACAATGTATTAATAAAAAGTACGTATAAAACAACCTGTTATTTAGAAAAGATCACTTAATTTTTTTTTCACTAAATGAAACAATACATTTTTTTGTATTATAGCTCAACTGATATAGCTATTTACAAAATTTGTGTGTGTGTGTGTATGTGTGTGGAAGGAAAGCTGGGAGGTTGATGACAGAGATATGCATCTGTACCAGCAAGCGATCCTAGACAGTTACCATTGTTGTTTTTAGTCATGGCGCAGAGATTACATTGAGATGGATAAAGAAATGCTCGCAAAGACAATTCTTGTTTATAAACTTGTCCATTGAAGGTAGTTAAATAAGACCAAGGGTATGATAGTATCTGGCAACCCATAGAGACAACTATGATGCCTTATCAGCTGGCTCAAATCTGATAAATACGCCACTCCATGTCTCTTGAGTTCTGTCTTCCTGGGAAAATTGTTCATTATCCACCTTTTCCCTCACTCCTCCATGTGTGAAACCACTGAAGTTGAGAGACTTCCTGCAGGATGCTCCACACTTCTATTTAGTCAACAATAAACCAGAAAACTTTTAGGAAGAAAACTAAACAAATCTTCCACAGAACTGATAAGAACAGTTTTTAATACATTTCTCATTTTAAAGCTGCCTAAACGCTATAACGTTTTGTCCAAAAATGTCTGAAATGTGTGCTTAACAAGCAACTGAAACGTAGAGTAGTGTTTAAACACGTTATGCATTTATGAGCAAATTTACTATGCATTTCAACAAATAAGCAACAAACAAATATTGCATCTTGCATATTTCACAAAAAAAAAAAATATATATATATATATATATATATATAATTTCCCTTTATAATTTGTAACATTAATGCTGGTTTGCATTAATAAGTATTTGAGTCCCCCAGGGCTCTGCTCTAGGACCATTCTCATTCCAGTTGGAGTGTGAAATTTGACTCTTTTGTACTAAAATTCAATGCCTTCTATAGCAGTTTTATCTCAATTCCATAAAAAAACTTTCCACCACATCATGCATAATGTAAAGGAAAAGGTATGAAAAGCTTAACAATATGAAATTAGTGAAATTATGAAAAATGTGAAATTAGGTACTTCTTATTCAACTTCTATCAAGCAACTGAAAGAAGAAGACCAGCATTTGGGCAAGACTTCAGGGATAGATGGTACGGTTGTTTGTGTATTCATGGCTAGGTTACTCACAGTTCCATATATAGAAGCCATGAGTCTACAAACAGCCCTTTCATTACTGTGAGCTTTCTCTAGTCATTTTAGCAGACACAATCCAACAGTCTGTAATCAACAGTTAAACCTCACCTCCCAGGCAGAAACCAGCCCACCTCCATACACTGACCCCCCCTGAAGTAACGACAACCTGTCATTTATACTTACGAATATAAAACCAGGAGAAAGATGAACTATATGCAGGCTGTGGACAAAATAATAAACACATGGGAGCTGAATCATTAAAGAGTTCATGAAAAAGTTACTGTTAATGCAATAATTTAAAATTATAATAACAATTGTAAATGCAATTGCAAAGTTTAGTTCTGCTTTCATCAACAGTAAAAGACTTAGGAGTCTTAAGACATTAATATGTTGTGCCTGTTGTGAGGAACAAGTTCTTTGAAATCTGGAGGGTTTAGTTTGAGATTTTTCTCCCCAGGTTATGACAGGCACTTGAAAATGAAGAGGGTAAAACTCCTATTGATTTGCTATAATACATAACATAACATATAATACACAAATTGACTTATTTAGTCAATGCATCTTAGTTTGAATAAAAGTAAAAGAGGTCTCTTCCCTTCAACCACCTCTTAATACATTTGTGCTTTAAAATATGCAAATATTATATTTTATAATAATAAATAATATATGCAAACTTATATTTTATCTTAAATCCATATTCAGTGCAACAAAGAACACACAATAATGCTTAACTCTGTCACACACAAGCAGCAAATCGCAAGTGAAAGATAAATCAATTGTTGCCTTAAAGGTTTGGCATTGTGCAGAGATGAAGATAAATAGTTTGTTTGTGGAGATGCGTCCTCTGCAGTGTGTATTTACCTTTTCTTTTTGTCTTTGGCTCACAGAAGTCAAACAACTGCTTGGAGCGGAGATAACACAAGCTTTTAAGTCAGAATTAACAGTAGCCAAAGACAGTGGGGTCACGTATGGTGCAGAAACCTTTTGATTTTGGGTTTAGAATCAGCCTGATCTGATCGATAATAAAGATCAAGACATGAAATGAATATTTTTGGTTTTATAAAATAAATAATGATAAAATAATAATATTTCATTATAGTATTAAATATATAAAATTATATTATATCATATTTTTAAAATGTAGAGATTCACTTTACAGTGCTTAACAAAATTATTAAAACAAATGTATTTAAGGCTTCAACAAATTATGTAAGTTTTGTGCCACAGCTGCTCATTCATTCAAAAGAGTTCGCTCCAAAAATGTAACCTTTAAAGTTTTTTTTTTTTTACTTTATCTTTTTTTTTAAGATTATTTATGAGGTCATTTAAAAAAGTATACACGTATCAACAGTTAACCCCTATTAATTTAGAATGCTTGGGTATACTTCACATTGTCTTATCCAAAAGAAAAGGGAATATTTTTATTGTACTGTATGCATAAGAAGAGAAAAAAGAAAAAATGTAAGTTTTATGCCTAAATAAACTATTAGTCTCAAGGTCATGTACCACACATAATTCAACACGTTTTGGGCAAAATCCTAATGAAATGTTTGAGAACCTTCTAACCCATGCAAAAGCCAACATTATCTCTCCTAATATTAAAGCATGTCTTTTCCTTGGTAGGTGACTAATGTCGTCTTCATACACTTAAAAAACAGCAATATTAAAAGGTTTGACAGGCTGACCCTCAGCCGCTTAGGGCAGATTGACTAGCTTTTACTGGATTAGGTGTATCAGAAGATACCAGAACAATTAAGCAGTGATATCAACTGAAATACAAAAGCAACAGGTCCCTGACTCACAGTGCACGTGATGTTCACTATTACCCCTTAAAGAATCTTAGTAAAAGGTCATTTTCCCAAGTCACCCTGACAACACAGGTATGAATTGTTATTGGCACCTTCCCAGATGCAAGCGCACTTCCTGAGACAAACTGTGAAAGTGACCGTGTATAGAGTCCTCCTGTAAGAGCACTGAAAACCTGGCAGGCACTCAAGCGTTCTGCTAACTGCTACGACCCAAACCGGAGCCTTGCTTAACGGTGAATAAAACCAAAATCCCAAGCAGCTGTCATGACGGACTCTGTGCCAACGGCTACAGGTGGTCCTACTGAACGCCTCCCACACAGTCAAGAGTATACATTTTCGCACCAGAGTAAAATAAACGAAACAAAAAATGCACTGGATTTTCATTTCGTGCTGACTTTAAAGGCAGCAGTTTATCAGCACAATCTTTAACACCTGTTCTTCCCTTCACTTTATAGTTTTGCTCTCTATTTACTGCCCTTCTGTCTTGTGCCAGATTGTTGTTTGTCTTTACGCTTGCACCATTTCACCCTATTCCCCCACTTTTTATCAGTCTTCTGGTCCTTGTTGGTTTTCTGGTTTCTGCCAGTTAGCCCTCTTAACTGGGCTATAAGTCAGCTTTCTGCTACAGTCTGCCGGCCCACATTCTCAAAAATAAAGGTTCTTTACAGCAACGCCACAGAAGAACAATTTTTTGTTCCAGAAAGAACCATTTAGTCAAAAGATTCTTTAAAGAAGCATCTCTTTCTTACCTTTTTATGATCTGAAGAACCTTCTTTCGTCACAAAGAACCTTTTGTGAAACAGAAAGTTCCTTCAGATTCTTTTTGGAACTATAAGGTTTACCTTCAATTTTAAGAGTGCTTCCTGGATTTTATCTGCCTTGACTCTGCTTCCTGTCTTTCCCGCCTACTCAGATGACCACAATCCTACCTTGACCCTTGTCTGTATGTCTGCATCCACCTGCTGAAAACTCCCGGCCCCTGTAATGTTTTCACATTTCCATTTCGATTTCGAGTCAAATTCTGGTCTCAACAAAGCCCTTTTCAAATTAAGTCAAATCTTTAGTGTAAAGTTAAATTAAGTGTGACAATCTGCAAATTAAGTGAATAGCATATATTGTCATAGTATTAAACCTGCTTCTTAGACCTTAAAGTTGATAATGAAAATTCTATCGTCATGTACTCCCCCTTGAATAGATCCAAATCTGTTTGAATATTCTTTGTTCTGTCAAACACAAAGAAAGATATTCTAAATAAACATTTGTAACCAGTCACCATCGACTTCCATTACTTTTTTCATACAGGTTTTGAAGTACTTGAGGATGAGTAAATGATGGCAGAATGTTCACTTTTGGTTGAACTATACATTTAATATAAAAAAATAAAAAACCTACCCTATGCTTTCAAGTATGCTACCAAAACGTGTTGTTTTGTTATCCATTACGACTATTTTATGCATATTACTCAACACGTCAACCCCCTCAGACGTTTTCACACATGAACATATGAAATATAGATCCATATCACGCTCCTGCCCATGTAATGCTGTTCATTTAATCCTGGCTCATTTAAGATGAGGCTAAAAGACAAATTTACTCACTGCTCAAATCACCAGCAGTAATTTGTTTACTCGAAAACAAATAGTAATCAGTCAATTTTACAGGAAATGGTCATACTGTATATCACTGTTGTTTATTTTGTAGCTTGCCGTGCAGCAAAAAGGATGCTTTTAATTTACCGTCTGGGGTTTGAGATGATTTTGGGGCCCCTGAGATGTTTGACACTCTCTGATATTTGTGGTTATTTCGGCTACTTATACAGTAACATACTATTGACCAACATGTAATTCTTGTATTCAGCACAAATGCTACACGTAAGTTCTACTATATGACCAAGATAGATGTAAATGTTTGCATGCGTGGTTTGTAAGTTTTGGGAAAATGAAAGTAGCTGAAATAATAAAACTCATACTGAATAGTCTTGAACAAGACTTTTGAGTAAACAGTTCTGTAGGCTAGAATATTTACTTCAAAATGATGTGAAAATCATTCCACAAAGCCTGTATCCGAGGGAGTAAGAATGGCCATTAATATTAAAGTTACTCAACATGAAGAGAGTATAAATAGAAAATCATGAAGTAAAAGTATTGTTCACCTCTGATTCAAAGTAATTAATAGCTAACAAACAGAATGAAACGCTAATAATGCACCTGTATGTATTAGCAGTAGTTGCCCCACTGAGACTGGCAGCCTTTGGGCAAACACCTGTGATGCAAAGCATATGTGTGTGTGTGTGTGTGGTGTGTGAAACCTTTAAAGGAAAGTACAGTCTTCTGAAGATGACCTGAATTACACTTGACTTTTTGTAGACTGCTAAATTCTTCATTTTACACAGAATATGCAAGGTTTGAATGGTCTATGTCAGAATACCCGTGGTATGTGAAGGGCTTACTCTGTTCTTAGGGATTGTACTTGTCAGACTCTACGAACATGATGATCATGTCACATGGTGAGATCGCAATTTTTATTAAAGGAGTCATACGTTCGTTCCTGTCGTCAATCATGGCAACCTGGGTGTGCGTCAAGTCTGAGAAGGAGGGGCCGGGTGAAAAACCCCTCTCCTGTATTTTGCATTTAGACTGCAATACCTAGTTTAACCACAAGATGTCAATTCTACATACGGTTCCTTTAAACATTTGGATGGTGTTTAAAAATAAACCAACTAAACTACAATTAACTAGAAAAGTGGGGGTGCGTATAGCAGTCTTAGGGTCGTACAACATATCAGATTTCCATAATAGGAGGATGCGAGTACCGGAGATTATGGCATACTGAAGTAATCTTTAGCATTCATTCTGATCATGGCTTGTCCTGAAAAATTGAGACAGTTTATTATTAATCGTAGGAGAAGTCACAATGCAAAAATCTTCTCACACTGCCAGAAGTTTGTCGGTTCAATTTGATATCAACGGCCATTAATAGGCTAAACTAATGATCAAAAACTACAGATTTTAGCCTAGGATTATAGAAATATTTTAGGATTTTTAACATTTGTCTCAGATGAGTTAAAATCGCACAGTGTGAGCCAGGCTCAACTAATTAGTCTAGTCAATTACTACAATATCAGAGCAGTTTCTTTTAAAGTTATATATGGGTGGGTGATGATATTAGCAAATGATATTAGCAAACTAGCAATATAATAGCAGTTTTTGTTGGCACACTTCGGGTATGTATTAGACAGCGCGAGTACTGCAGCTTAACTAATCTTTTAGACATAAAGCACATCTTGCACTGTATTTTCTTATTCAGGCATTGCTTTTAAGTGCTTTAGCAACTATATTTACATGAAGTGTTTTAAACCAAATAATACAGTCTCACACTGCTCAGCCTGTTATAGCTAGCAAACCTGAAGAAATGTGCAGACTTTTGAAGGTGACTCTATGGCCCCCTATGGGACTGCTTTTGTGGCTGTTTACTCAAAAAATAACACCTGTTTACACCAGAATGTTGCAACACTTTATGTTGAAGGTCCCTTTTGATCAGTTTGTTGACTGAAGTCAACTAACGCTCATTAGAATATCAGTACAATGTCTTGTGTTTGTCACTTTTATTGTGGACACTAATATAGTTATCGTTCTTGGTGGGCCTTTAGCCTTGAAAAACTTTTCGATACTGAATTTGATAAACAATCAAGAAAATTTAATTGCATGATTATAATGTTTTGTGAGTCACTGTTTTAAGGCCCAAACAATAGGGCTTTAAATCCTTGGAAATCAGATTAAAGCTAAGCAGCCTACATCAATGTTTCTTTGTGCCTTTATCCTTCATGGCTATGAATGAGGTGTATATGTGCTGATGAAGAGAGGAAAAAAGGAAAAGAGCAGGAGAAGAAAAACAGGAACTCCCTAAGGCCTTTCATAGGTTACACAAACAGAAGCAGTACCTGAGAGTCCCTTTTGAACCTGGCATCAAACAGACACATGTACATGGAAGCACATGCCTCCAGATCTCAGACCATTGGCCATTAATGGCTGAGCTTATGTAGACAGGAGGATCAGTGTTGAGCAGCATTTAGCCCTGTTTAGCACTCCATTTGGGCTCAAATAAATCAAGGCTGTTGGAGAGAGGCCTCCATTATGAGCACAGGGGCCCCGCAGTGAGCTGTCATTCACTGGCCAGCCACCTTCACCTTTCAACTGCTAATTACAGGGAGCCACACAGCTCCCAGTGCCACACACACACATACAGAAGCCTTTTTAAAGCGCTCTTTATGAGCTTAAATATTTGTGGGAAACACAGACGGTCGGTGCACTCCAGACCTCAACACATCTCTCTTTTCCTGAAGAATTCTTGTTGATCCCGAATTTAGAAGTTAAGGGGTTTATCTACACAAATAAATGATCAGAGGAATGAGAGCGGGGTTAAGAAGGAATGGGCAAGTGAAATCCTATCTGCCCACAAGCATCCAGAGCATCAGACACATGGTAGATGACAACCCACAGTCTGTTAATGTGTGATGATGGAGAAGCATCTACTTTCTATGAGTGACATGAACATGACGTGTAACTAAAACATGTCATCGGAAAAGCATGTCAACAACTCAACAGTGTATTCATCTCTAAATCCTCAACGTTTTTAAAGCAGCAGTCCAGCGCTGTATTTGGTAACAGATATTCAGTGCTTTGTACTAGATGTCGGTCGTAAACAAATCTAATGGTTAAGGACGTACACCACTGTTTTATTCGCTTTTTAAGGTGTGGTCATATTGACAAAACTTTATGTTCATATCTGTGCATCCAAGTGACCAAGTTTAGCAGAGACACTAAACAGTCATCAAGACCTTGTGCATTTAGGATGCATTGTAATTGCATGCCTGGACATATATCCTAAAAAAGTAAGAAATATGAAAACAATATTTCAGAGGCTTTGGCTTTGTGATTAATCTCTCGGCAGATTTTCATAAACGATACGGCACTAGAAAACTATTTCTAAGTCCAAAACACATTCAACACTGCATACAATATTTCAATACGTGTGTGCTTCTAAGAGGTCTGCTACTGCACCTGACCCAAGTCAAGACTGATGGGTTTCTGTTGAGGTTCGGGTTAACATTTATCAGCCTCTCCAAGGGTTTGTAACTGAAGTACAGGTGAGAATATAAACAATGTACAGTTTCTTGCACAGACCAATAGTTTCTCTTCATAAGACCACAATATATCGCTAGGAGCCTCAGGTATGCTTTTTTTAATCGAGCAGCCGCTGACTTGCATTTTATGAATCACCACACTTTCAGCTAAAAATATTTACTTTTCTACTTAAGAAAAAAAGTCCCCTAGGGTGCTTTCACATCTGTGGTTTGGTTCATTTGGTCCGGACCAAGGGGATCAAATGATACATTGTAGCATTTTTCTGCCGTTTTGGGTCCTTTTCACACCACACTGATTGCTCTGGTCCGAACCA
>JAUCNO010000236.1:16282829-16294919 GCA_032353835.1 Enteromius viviparus | reverse complement strand
ACTTTTATTTTGATGTGATTAATCATGATTAATCCGTTGACAGCCCTAATATATATATATATATATATATATATACAGCAGGAGTTAGTCAGGATATTGTTTTGAACTGAACTGACTGACAGTTTATAATTATTACTACTATAAATGATCTATAAGTTAAATAATAAAAAAAAAAAACATTATTTGATATTTTTCAAACTTTTAAATTAAAAACTACTAAAATAAAATACAAAATTTTTTAATTTTTAATCAAACTATTTATTTAAAAGAAAAACATGCAAACAAAAATTAGGTTGAGAGCGAAAAATGATTTAATTGTTTGAATCAACTGGTAACCTTACACCTAATAATCTGTGTTCTCATGAGTAACTCTCTGTATGTACAGGGGTGCTGAATGGAAGTTTTCTGATACATTTATTGTACAACACAATGACATTCAAAAATATTAAAGTTTAGCTTAAGTGTCCAAATGCTCTTTGGAGAAACTGAATGATTTTTGTAACTCGATGCTAGCGGTAGAACATATCCAAAAAAGACACTCGTTTATAGAGTCTTTTCGTGCATGTTGTCGTCTCTGTCTCATGCTGCCGTCTGTCTGTCCCTTCTGATGGCTTCTGATTCTCATGCAGAGTGGCTGAACGGATGTCAGACAGAGATAGTCTCTTATCAGCACGCAGGACGCCGGAGCACAGTGGATTGTTCCTTATCTGACCAAAGCTCAGGCCTCACATTATCTCAGAAAAATGCTTTTCCAAGCACTCACCCAGATAACAGAACACTGACTCCACTGCTCACCAATAACATGAAAATGTGGGAATTACGGTAAAGTAATTATACTTACAGGTGATTCTATAATTGCGGGTATATTTGGTACTTTTGGTTTGGTTACTTGTTATTATTCTTTACTAATTGTTATGAATTACAAGATGTTACAGTCCATAACAATATAATAACGGATTTAAAACGTGTTTTAAATAGCTGAAAATCATGATTTCTTCTGGTCTCAATTATTAGTCAGTGTATTTTTTTCCATTGTGTGCAATCAAAATATTTAATAGTACTTTTGTTTTGGCAACATTTTATTCATAAAAGGCCTAAAGAGTTACTTACTTAATTCTACTACATGGAATTATAGTGTCAATAAATCTTGTGTCAACTCTGTTACCAAAACATATTTTGCCTTTAAATTGGTGGAATTATCTCTCAGAATTGTGTAAGTTACAGGAAATGGATGTCACTTTCACTCACGGATAAGATCTGAAGCACTGAAAAGTATCTGTGCTCTCTCTGAGAAAATATTTGAATCTAAAAATGTCTTATACCAGGGGGTTATTTTGTAGAACATCAACTCCCACAATATCAAAATGAAAACATAATTTATTACTGATCTCACATTGGGTTATTTAAAGCATTTATGCCAGCAAGTGGAGTTTTTGGGAAAAAATTAAATAAACTGTCAATTACGTTACACTACTGTACTCTACCTTTTCCAGATTCAGACAACAAATGTACTCGCAATTATAAAATCACCTATATATTATATATTTTTGGGTGTTAAACAAATTTATGATAAGTTATATTCCTATAAATACATATTTTAGAAGGCTATTTAATTAATTCATTACACTACGTGAATTAATTTTATTAATCACAAATACATTTTGCTGAGAAATGACCCCCAAACATAATTTAAAGATTATTGTGTTACTGTCCTTCTTATTTTTTGGGTGAACTATCCCTTTAATTTACTTTTTATTAAGAGCAATTTATTATTATGGAAAAATGTAATTTTATTTTTAATGAAATGACAAATAAAAACCTAAAATTGCCAGTGTATGGCAGAAGGAGTGTCTTATTGTCACTGAGTCATTCATTCATTAGATTTGTTCAAACTACTGATTACTTTAAGTTTTAAGTAAATGCAAGTGCCATAGAATCATTGGTTCATCGCTTTGTTCAAAACATACATTCATTCAGAAACGGATGACTGCTGTGCGTTGCTCGATGATGCACAACAGTTCCTCTGTGGCATTATAGGTAATATTTGAATTGGCAAAATTGAGTAAAAACAAGGTAAAAATCAAGTTCCAATTTATAGCTGATATACAATGAGGACGGTGTGAATGCATTAATTGTGTAAAAGGTAATGTTATTTTTACCATAACTAATTAATTTGAGTAAATGCAGTTATAGTAATTAGCTGAAGTGGGAACCAATGCTTGCTGCTGTACATCCCCAGTGGCAAACTAATGAATCTGAAAAATGAGTATTTTCCGAAGTCAAACCACTACTCCTATAATAGACATTAAGATTGTGGCATATGATGCAGTATGTTTTTGTATGATTCATCCATAATTTCTAGAGATGGCTGAACTGAAACATAAAAAAAAAAAAAGTTTGGCTGTGGTACCTGGGAAGACTTCGTTGAGGTTAATGGGAGGTTTGTTGGTGTCCACAGTGATCTTGTACTTGGCATTTTTAATGGCTGAGGAGGGATAGCACACTAAACGAAGAGGCAGGCTGAATTTACACTGAGACACTCGAGGGATTCCTGAGAGAGCAAAGACAAACATAAGTCATTCAGATAAAGACAAGAACCACTCAAACACATACTGAATTGTAATAATCTACAGACTGGTCATTCCATGATTATGGAAAAATAGACAAGCACCTATGTACTGTTGGGATCAGTATTTGTTGAGTTGATATGTGCATCTGAGTAATGCTTCCCTGTTATGTCAGTTAATCTGAAGCTGTACTATAGTGCCATACGCCACTGAGCTAATGTCTTACGTGAGATCAGGGTTTCCCAAATGGAGGTTCAAAAAATAATAAAATGGTAGTGCAATTGTGACAAAGTGAGATTATTTAAATATGAAGTCTGTTGGGCAGCATGTTTCAAAATGAAGAGCATCAAATGAGAGCAGCTCATGATGTTTGCAGCGGTTCAGCTTGGTTAAAGTAAATGAAGAAAGTATTGTTATTGTTATTATTACATTTGACTGGGTTCCTAAAAACAACAGTGTGAATGCAATGTGGACTGAGACACTATCACAAATAAATGTAAAATGTTTATCATATTGCATTTCATATAGTAATATAATGACAACATAATCACAATATGCTTTTCTGGACAAGTCATGCAGCCCTACGAAAGTCTATAAAAATAATAAAAAAATAAAAACTATTTTAAACACTTATTTTAGCTCTTTACTTGCATGTTTGACCACTGACCGATATCAGAAAACATGTGAATATATGTTTTTAAACTATTGAAATACTAACTTAAAGACTCAGGAGAACCATAGATTATGTCTAATATTGACTGACAAAAAAGTTTTGAAACTGCTGCTTTAGAGCAAAGAAGGACATGACCTGAGATGAGGAATACAATCACCTGTATGATGCTATCACCACCTACCCCCTACTGGACACATCAACTACTGCAGCAAATGTGTTTAGTGTGTATATTTATGAAGATGTTTGCACATTAAAGGGTTGGCCAAAGCTGAACATATGCAGTCACAGAAAAATATATCCTGTTCTTAGGACCTTTCTGTCACTCACCTGCAGGGTTGAGCTCTGACATGGGTGGCAGCAAGAAAGAAGAATATCTGAGTTACACATTCACACCGACACACGAATCATACTACATGATGTGCAGCAGGTGACAGAAAAAACACTTCATATTATATAAAGATTCAAAATCAAAAGAACATAAGAATAACATCAACATCCACTAAAAAAGAACCCTTTTAATGTTAATTATAATGGGGATAAAATGTGTTCCTATATAAATATATCAAAGTTTATTTATAATTGTATAAGTCTGAAAAGTCTCTCATGCTCACCAAGGCTGAATTTGTATGCTTAATACACAACTGTACTAAAAACATTTCTTAAACAAAAAAAGCATAATAATAAATTTGTACATAACACATAAAATTGATTTAAGGTTACAGTAAAGACTAAATTTACTACAGATGTCTATATCAAATAAATAATGTTCTAGGTGCTTTGATGAATTTCTATTCAGGTTGAAATAATATTCCACAATGTTTTATTATATTTTTAAATATCACATTTCAAAAATACCTTGTTTTAGAGTGAAATCTGACCTCGGTTTGTTTTTGTGAGATTCAACCAAAAAGCTTTTACTGAAATCAATGGTAGCTTTTGAGCTGAATGCCTCTGACCGGCAGCACACTTTATGAAATATGACCTATAAGCTGGAAGTGTTTGAGATACACCTCTGCTTCCAGGTCTAAATGTAGCATTAGTCTCCCCTCAGAGTTCCCGCTCCATTTGCGTAAAGCTCAAGTTATCTCTGTGTAAACACCACCAACCCTCTGACAAAAACTCACCCTAACCAGCTAACCTCATCTTCCATGTCAGCAGCGACTGCTCTGTTTACTTAAAGAGAGGAGCAGCCATTACTGCCCAGAAAAGGCACTTTAAGCGGTGGCTACATCATTCATCTAAACCACACTCCCAAAAACACGCTCTGCATTCCACATGTTCTCAAGAGCTATTCCTGCTGTTACTACACAAACACTGCTCCATCTCAGCCGCATAGAGAGTCTGGGCCCTCTTCGCACTTTTCTGTGCTACTGTAGAAATCTGCAGAATGTTTTTAAACGTTACTGCGCTCTCATTGATGCTTAACAAAACCAACATATTAAAAACAATGCATTGATTCTGCAGCACTGTCACATGTTCCAAGCAGGTCGACTCCACACAAGCTTATACTTTAGTATAGTGCAACTGAACAGTAAATCCTATCAAACATGATGTTGTGGACTTCTGCAACAAACTATTCTGAAAACATCCTCACTCTGTCTTGTTCCAGATTTAAGTGCCTTAAATGCATTAAGACTATTTTGCGAAGACGTGTTCATTGTCAGTGAGGGTCTGAACATGAAAGCAAAATTAAAGCTGGATTAAAACCTTCAAAGTGCTACAATTAACCTTTGTGCGTGTGTGAGTGTGCTTTGAGGTGTGGAAAGAGCAAGTGATTAGGACAGTAATTACAGGCTTGCATGGGCGACACACACATTCACAGACACACATGGGAATTCTTCCCGTTCCGCACAAGCATCTCCAATGCAGTGCTCAATACACACGTTTACAAGCACAAAATGTACTAATATCACAAATATTATAAAACCAGACTCACTAAATACTCTCTTTAAGTACTGTACATAACCTAAGAAAAGGTGGGGTATGTGTTTTTTTTTTTTATGCTTTAGAAAATTGAGTTGGGCTAAGTAAACAAACATGCAGCCAATAAGCGGTAAGGGGCGTGTCTACTTATGATGTGGTGGAGTGCTTAGTGCTCAGAGATGCAACAGCTAAAATCTGTCTCCACTGGACATGAAAAAGTGACAGGTGAAAATCATTTGGCATTTGCGTCAATACGTCAGATACAATGCGACAGCAGTTTCCTGTCTGAGATTGATCTGATTATAATGAGTTCTAATGTCACGCTGCTCGCATTCGGTGTAGAATCGGTTTTGCTTTGTTTCAGAGAAATAATTATTGCCTGGGTTGTGTATGTATGTGTGGGGCGGAGCTATCAAAATAGGGGTGAGACCCTTTTGGGGCAAGGGTGTGTTTGTTTTGGTAATTTAAAACAACAATATTGGCTTCCAGAAATCGCTTACCCTAACTTTAAGTATATTTTGTATTCATGAAATCAAGAATATTCTAAAACGGAATTCCCGAGAATTTTTCATTTGAATTTCTTTAGAGAATTTTCTTACAAATCATTATAAATAACCTCTTAGGGTGTACTCACACTAGGCAGTCTGAACTGGGCCCGAGTGCGTTTGACCACCAAAGCGTGCTTCGTTTGACTAGTGAGAGCTCCGAGTGCCTGGGCACGGTCCCTGGTCTGCTTGGAAGAGGTGTGCCAGAGCACGGTTCAGTTGGACTCGAGCGCGGTTCACACATAGTGTGAGGGCTTACCGTGCAGGAGCAAGGAACAGGACGCATGACATCACATTTTGCGACGCTCCAAAACCAATTAAAGTGATAGACCTGTTTAACAATAGGCTGTGAGAGGGCTGTGGACAACCATGGACCAAACGACTCAAAATTACGTAATTATGTATGACAAAAGAAAATATAACGTGAACAGCTTTACTGGGCATTTAGATGTATTCAATTATGTGACAGAAGAGTGTAAAACTTGTGTGAACGCAAACCTGGCACAATGACGTCACAAATCTCACAAAATCTTGTGGGAAACACTGGAATATCATGCAAATTGTCTTTTCATTTAATGAACTTGTTAGGTTTCAAACATTAAACTTTACAATATAACACAAGCACATAATTCATAGTATGGGCATCAGGCAAATACAAAAGCTAAAAGGTGTTTTTCATTGAATTGATCAAGCCTCTGATTTTTTTTCACACTTTATTTTAAGGTCCAATTCTTAATATTAACTACAACTTCTGCCCTAATAACTCTTGATTTGCTGCTTTTTATTAATAGTTAACAAGAGAGTTGTTAAGTGTAGGTATTGGGTAGGTTTTAGGATGTAGAATATGGTCACGCAGAATATATGCTTTACAAGTACTAATAAACAGCCAATATGTTATTAATAAGTATGCTAATAAGCACTTAGTTAATAGTGTGAATGGGTCCCTATATTTTTTTCAGGAATTGCAAGCTTAAAACGTTCTTACAAACGTCTCAGAAATTAATCTTATGAAATGTTCTTTTAACAATATTTTCATGAATCATTTGTATAAAAATTTGCAGAATATAGACTGCTCTTTGTGTGAGCGACAGAGGATAACAGAAAGACTAAAAGAAACTGAGGACTATTACAGCCAACAGAGTAAATGGGGTTTCCCCAGGTTTAAGTGTGTGTGTGTGTGTGTGTGTGTACTGCACTTCAAAAAAAGTTTATGATTTGAAAGTTATAATTAGCTTTATGATGAATATTTTAGGGAACATTAATGACACACAGTGTTAACAATACTGTATATTTTACAGTATACTGATTGCTAAAGTTTGTGACCTAATAAGTTGGTTAAATTTGACAAAACCTCCCTTTGGAAACTTTCAGGCGTTATCTTATAGCGTTAGGGTTTGGTTTAGTCTATAGTGATTCTAAAACTTCATCTAAAAACAATAGAAGCCAATGATATGTCCTCGTTCAGAAAGCTAGACAAGCATGTGTGTGTGTGTGTGTGTGTGTGTGTATGCAGTCTTATGTACCTGCGATCTAATGTGTAAAACAGACTCACTATTTTCAGAAGGACAGAAAGAAAAAGAAAACCAGAGAAAAGGGAAACTCCCGGATATTTTCAGGAAGTTTTCCAGCAGTCTCTGCCAACACAGACACCATCCAAGAGAAACGCCAGGACAAACGCAGCCTTTCTGCTGCTTTTTCTGCTTTGGCAAACATCCAGACATCTTGAAATGAGTAAAAGGGCTTAAAGAAGTGAGGAAAGAGGGTAATGTGTTCCAGAGCTTAGAGATGGAGTCAGACAAACAGAGCGTGGGAGTGTTCATGAGGAGCTCATACCTGTAGCTGAGCTGTAGGACACGGCGATATCTCCACACAAATCCGCTGGAGGATAGTGGCCGTTCAGAAATGCTGAGAATCTCACCACTAGCTCGCAGCCGCTGCCTGTCAAACAAACAACAAGGAACGTAACGTGTCATTTGGTATTAAGACATGCCAAAAGGTGTGTTCTGCAAGATAAATATTACATCTTATATCAACATGGCAAGCTTACAAAACATTATTATTTGTTAACATTACTTAATGTATTAACTTACATGAACAAACAGTGATCAACACATTTTTTTTTACAGTATTTATTGATATTTGTCAATGTTTGTTAAAACACAGCCATCCTTAGTGTATATGACTTTCTTCTTCCAGACAAACACAGTCTGAGATTTAAAAAAAATGTATCCTGGCTCCTCCAAGCTTGATAATGCTGGTGGGTATTATTTTGAAACTCTAGAAATTGGATATATCCTCAAGTAACCCCTAAAAAATACCCCCAAAGTGTATAGGTTAGTTTTACGTCACAGTACTTGAGGATAAAACTGATTTACGGAGCTTCTAAATAATGAGCACTATCTGCATTACCAAGTTTGAACGAGCCAGGATACATAAAAAAAACAACTTTTTTTTTCAACTTTTTTATAGAAGTCAACAGAAAAGCAGTTATAAAATGAATGTGTTAATGAAACAGTTTGCTACGTTGCTACCTGTAAATCACTTACCCTCATGTCCTAAAACTTTGCTCATCTTCGGAACACAATTTAAGATATTCTGGATGAAAATCGGAAGTTTTGTGACTGCCCTACTGGCTGCTAAGTAAATAATACTGTCATGGTCCAGAAAAGTAAGCAAGACATCATCAGAATAGTCCAACTACCATCAGTGATTGAAGCTAAGACAATACTTTCTGTATGGAAAGAAAAAATCACTTAATTCAACAAATTCGGCACTGCATACGCTATATTTGAATGAAAACAGTGCATCTGTGTGTCATGGCCGACACAGAACAGTGTGCGGTATTTAAATTAGGTTTAAAGTAATGTAAAAATGACTCGCGACACTCGCACCTAGCCTATACGTTTGATCAAAACAAAGGTATATTTATTGCATACCTTTTAAGTTCGCTTTATAGAACAGCAGCTGCAGTACGGTGTAATGTTTATTTGTTTGCTACCTTTCCTCTCATTCATGGCTTTGGAAAACTTGTATCTGATGTTTCTCTGCGTCGCTTCTTGCATAACTCCGGGTAGTTGACACAAGCTTTGTTGTAACTTCTTTGCAGGAATTAATTGCTTTCGCTGACTTTTTTTTAAAAGCGAGCGATCATACAGGTTTGAACATATCTGTGGCAGCTCAACTATATATACAGTAGTGACTCGGAGATGTTGCTCCCTTGCATGACCTCAGCTGAATGAGAAACGATCCTGGGAAAAAAAATCCCACTTCAAAGAAGGTGGAGTTTCAGAACACACCCACCGATTGTGTAAACGCCTAGGACCAATGGTAGCACAAAGATGTTCAGGAGTGATTTTGTTTGAAATTATGTCATTTCAGTTCAGTCTTTGATTTCGTTTGAAGTATATCGGGGCCTATACTCTCCAAAATGGCACTACTGTGATGCTACTGTGCCGAATTTGTTGATGAAAGTTGTTATATTTATTTTCTTTCCACACAAAATGTATTCTGTTAGATTCATCACGTTACGGTTGAACCACAGTCACAAGCGGTTTTCATCTAAAATATCTTAAATTGTAATTGTTAAGCTTTTATAGGTTTGAAGCAGCATAGGGCTTAAGTCGGGCGTACATGGTGCGATTTTTGAGGTCGTACGAGCTCACATGCAATTTTTTTTGGTTAACGGAGGAAATCGTCTCTTCTCGTATGGTCGAGGCTCACACGTCCCGACCTTACGATCATTTTTAAACATGTTAAAAAACTTCGGGAGCTGTCGGTTGAAAGCGTGACGTGTTAGCTGATTTGTTGAGCAAACTGGAAATGACCAATCAGAAGCTAGCTCCAAAAGAAAACCACAGATGAAGAAAGATGAACATGACAGTGCCATGGAAAATTTGGACTGTCGAGAAAGATGACAAACTCACTGAACTCTGGCAAGAACAGCAAGCACTGCATGATCTATCGAGCATTTAAAATAAAATATAATAAATAGTAATAATCCATAAAAAAGGAACTGTCAATATTGATTTCTTTCTCACTCTTTGCCATGCCCTTCGTTTATTTTCTTTTTTGTTTTTTCGCAAGCCATTGCTGCCACAAAGAAAAGGATCTCTTCCTCAGAGTCCATGTTTTTGGCGCAGAACTTTGTGAACGTGATTGCCTCGGAAATCGCCAGGTTTTTAAAAATTGTGCCGTGCACCAATGCGTCCATAAACAACGTCACTCGTCACGTATGTGCGTGGCCTTACGGTCTTCCGACTATCTGAATTCGCACCGTGTACGGCCGCCTAAAGTGATTAACGACAAAATTTTAATTTTGGGAAGGAGCAACCCTCAAAAGAACACTTACTATCTGTGGAAGTATCTCTGTAAAACAAAAAGCCTTTCGTGGCTTGGATTTTGAATTCACTGAACATCCATGTCATCATTATTGCTCCTTCTGCAGTGTTTGTGTATGTATGAATTAACTATGAATGATGTATCTTTCTACAAACATTTACAACAACAAAAAATATTGCTATTGTAATATAAAAATGTATTCACAATTAATAATAATTGCTATTTATTTTGTATTTTATAGTATACTTATTTAATTATGAAACTAATATTTCTTGCAGTTTTAATTCTTTACTTTCAAAACAAACATTTAAAACATTTATATTAGTGGAAAACCAGAGGGAAACCTTAAAGCTTTCTTTCTTTGACAACAGCTGGTTTATAAGCACCTCTCATTACAAGTAGAAGTGGAAGATGGTTGGCGCATGTTGCGTTTCCAAATGCATGTTATAAGCGACCCAAACTCAGAGCAGATGTACAGATGGAGCTTATGTGGACCAGCAATTCACTGTGAACCAAGCCGCTCTGAGATACTGAAAACCCCAGATCACCAGCGGTTCATGTGTAAATAAACACGTCACTCTGAAATACACAGCACGTATTTATTTAATCAAATCACAGTCTTTGTAATTTGATAATCGCACTAATCCGCATTGATTTAACTTTAATTAATCATGCCGCCTAACTGAAATCAATTCAAGGTTGTGCATTAGACTGATTTTACCACAGTCAACAAGGTCCTTAATGCAGCGCTTATGGTTTTATCATTTATTGAATTGGTTTGTGTTGCATCTCTGTCTTTAGTAACTTGATCTGTTTCAAGTTCAGTGTTTTGTGTGTTCACATTGAGCTGCATTCACACAGGTGACTGACCCGCGGTAATGCTTGATTGCCGAGCACTTAGATTAAGTGTCTAGCCCCCCAATACACACACACACTACGTCTGACTGTCACTTACACACTCTTTCTGTCTGTGCTCCTTATCAGCTCATCGGGCGACAGCACTTTCTATGTGCTTTAAAAGCTCTCTCTCTGGGAGGGCAGGCATTTAACCTTTCCATCTCACTGCCGTGTGCAAACAGTAGACCATCAGGCTCTCTTGTCCTGTGCACCAAACACGAGCTCAGCCGCCACGCTGTTGGCGTCAGTTTGAGCAGGTCCCTTTTTAAAACGGGCTAAAATCTAGGTGGTTAAATTAAGGCCATTTGTGTTGACCTCTCTTGACCTGCGCTGACAGTAGCCCACCCCTGGAATTCATGACATGCATTAGAAGCACAGAATGCAGAACACACACAGCACAAAAGCACTTAGATAAGAATTCCTTTCACAAAAGCGGTAGGACGCACTGTGAGTGTCTGTTGTGAGGATTATAGGAGGCTGTTCTAAGGGTCTTTGACCTTTAGGGCACGTAAGAGTTCTGCCCTTTTAGCACTTACACTCACTTTTGATCTGGTAAACTGAGGTCATGGTCATAATTGAGTGTTAAGGTCTTTATGCATTTTATGTCATAATGTCTTTATGCATTTTCACAACATAAACTGAGCAAAGAGATGTATATGTGAATAGTTTTGAGACCTTCTGAATAGTTCTGCATACTGTAAGTACATAAGAAAGGCGATTGAAACGTAATGGCTGGATTGTGGTATCGGAAATGCTAACTGCTTCATACTAATCAGCTGAAACTTGATTAGAATTATTAACTTCAACTACAGTCCTAAAAAAGTCTGGTATTGTCACATTTTTACCATTTCAAATATATTAATAAATACAATACTTTTATTACAATTAAAAAAAAAATGTACTATTAAAAAACGTTTTTTTTTTTTCAGATACAAGCAGGGAATCTACACAACACGTTACAACATCAATGACCGGACAACATGAACTAAACAGAATGTAACTTAAATAGGGCAGACAATAACGCTAATTAACAAGACACACCTGAACATAATCAACAATAGACAGAAACTAGTGCTGCGTCCGAAATCGCATACTGCTTCAGTAGGTACTACATTTAAAACCGAACGTACTACTCGACCGTTAAAAC
>JAUCNO010000236.1:16254419-16271063 GCA_032353835.1 Enteromius viviparus | reverse complement strand
CTTCACAACAACTCTGTGACTGTTCTTGAAAGGCCCAGCCAGAGCCCTGACTTAAACCCAATTGAGCATCTCTGGAGAGACCTAACAATGGCTGTCCACCAACGTTTACCATCCTGACAGAACTGGAGGATCTGCAAGGAGGAATGGTAGAGGATTCCCAAATCCAGGTGTGAAAGACTTGCTGCATCTTTCATAAAAAGACTCGAGGCTGTATTCGATCAAATGGGTGCTTCTACTAAATACTGAGCAAAGGGTCTGAATACTTAGGACCATCTGATATTTTACTTTTTCAATAAATCTGTAAAAATGTAAAGAATTCTATGCTTTTATGTCAATACAGGGGGCTGTGTGTTCATTAATGAGAGTATGATAACTGATATAATAATCATTCCCAGTGTGAACGATCCTTAACGTGTGTATGTTGCATAAATGAAAAAACTTCCCTTATTATTTGTAAGACTGTTGGATATTTCAAAGTGCTTTTAATCATTTTGACAGATTTGAACAAATTGTATTAGCATTCTTTTCCATACAAGCTGCTGATATGGATGGGGAAAAAGCATATATCACATTAAAACACCAGGCACTGCAATACTTTCCTGATGAATATAAGGAATATTTGTAGAACTTCCCCAAACTACCAACCATAATTTAAAGCAGACTTGTTTGGGAAAGGGAGCATACTGGCATGCATCTAATTTGGATTGCTTCTACTGACAGCTGAACGTATAATTACATTGTATAAAGCCTGCAATACATATGTGACAATTTTTTGGTTGCATAAGTAGCTGTGTAACAGACTTGGTCTGTAACATATGAGTAACAGTACTTAATTACAAACCGTTCCATAACTTAGTTACATGGTAACTAAATTTTCTTTTATGTAAGTACAGCTACTAAGTATTTCCTAGTTAATTACTCTGAATTATGGACACTTTAAAATTAAAGTGTTACCAGGTTTTCTCCTGCCTTTGATAAGACCATTAGTTAGGCTACTCTAATTATGTGTGATTGTATAGTTAGTTGCATTTTATTATATCTTTAATATAGTCAAGTTTGAAAAAGTGAAGGTGTGAGTGACTATGTGTGTGTGTGCTGGAGATGAGAACCGAGACAAGCACAGCAGCTCATTTAGGCGGTGCTGACAGACGCTCTTTTAATGTGAGGCCAGCAGAAGAGAGACAGAACGGACAATGGTAGAGTGAGTGACCCATGCAGGATGGCCGGAGAGACCAGTGCAGTTAACCGCTCTCTCTACAGACGTATCTGTTACCTCTGCATATGAGAACCACTCTAAGCAAACAGTCCCACAAACACTGAACGCTTCAAAGAGACAGCGCAGACAGACACTACTTTGAGAATGACAGCATATACCACACACAACATCTCACATTCAGTTTAACTCGAAATAGACAGGACCAGCAGGGTTGTCAGGTGTTTATATGAAGTATGGAGGTTAAGGAGATTAAGGACACGTAGGAAAGATTCATTTGAGCAGCGCTCACTTACGGGAAGTTAGCGACACGTACAGCCACAGGCACACAGGACAGCTGGGCCGCCCACTTCAGTGTCACATCTTGGTACACTAGCAGCATGTTGTTATGGTTACACATCAGGATGTTGGTGGAACCCTCAGAAACTGAAGACAAAGCCAGAGAGAAGACAGCTGAGTTTGTTGAGTTCATATGGTCTGTGGTCCCTAGGCCTCACATAGAGAGGTAAGGCAGCAGTTAAATGATAGGCTGCATCCACTTCTAAACCACCAGAAGACATCCATCTCTCACCCCTCTCAACAACACACACACATATACACATCTTGGTTCATAATTGGTATCTTTTTTGTTCCAGAAAAAAAGAAAATCTATAAACCCTATTCTATGGACAGTTCAGCCAACAATGAAAGTTCACACATCATTTACTCACCCTCATATCATTCTAAACCTATGTAGTTCATCTTCCAAAAACTAATAAAGTTTTTAAAGTTTAAAGAGATTTTTTGTCCTTCCAGGATCCTTGTCTCTGCAGAAGACTTGGATTAAACTGAGCAAATCATTTGGATTACTTTTTGAAGCATCACAGATTTGGTGAAAATAACTTTTAATGGAGAGAAAGCAATGGTTCCGGTTTCATCTAAATTGGTTCTTGATGAGGAAGAACCAACGAGGTTTCAAGCAAGTACGGCTGAACTGTTGGTTACCATTTCTGATGTCCATATTTGATTTACTTTATCATGATTAGAGTTGAAAAATTAAGAGTTAAAAGATTGCAATCTCAATTCAAACATCCATGCCATCCCAAAATGAAACAGATTCAGCTATGTCTATTATGCCTGCTAATGGTATTATGCCTGATAATAACACATCTTAAATTTAAGGAATAGTTCACCCAAAAATGAATTCTTCTGTACCAAAAGAAAGATATTTTGATGGTGACCAAGAATATCTTCCTTTTTATGTTCGGCAGAATAAAGATATTTATATAGGTTTGGAACTTACTTAAGGGTGAGTAAATGATGACAGATTTTTCATTTTTGGGTGATCTATTGCTTTAACCATATATTTTTCATACTCCACTGGCAAACTGTTTAACCATAAAGCATAAGGAGGTTTCCATGTGCTATAGAAGTCTAAACAACAAGGCATGAAAAGTTAAAGGCAGTATGGGTCACCTGATCCGTAGGGCAAGAAACAGCTGGGGTTGAACTCCAATTTCTTCATAAAGCGAATCTGACCATTATCCTTGAGACAAAATACATTTCTCTCCCCCAGAACAAAGATGGAGGACGCCGTTGAAGAAGTGTTGGGAACGCAGATATCTAAAGCCTCTTCTCCTAACACCAGCGTCCAGTCAGCCTGAGGTCAAACATACACACAGTCATATCCAAAGATACAAACATTCACACTGGAAACTTCAGGAAACGCACCGTCAGTCTCTTCCCCGAGCTCTTGCTTTGCTGATCAGAGTCTTGTCTAGTGTCTGCATCTGTAGCTACAGCCAGTGTCTCATACCTGAATAAAAGAGACGTTAATTACACCAATTACCAAAAGCCAGAGACACTGGAGACTGCTCAATGCTTCAATATTCACTTCACCAGGACACTTATGCACTGAAGGATTTTCTAGCAAAGCAAAAATTATTGTCTTGTTCTAATTGTGACTTGTTTGACTTTTAAAACAAGCCTATAATCTGCCAAAATAATCTTTTTCAAACAGAAAACAAGAATGGTTTCCCCGTTTTAAGCAAAAACTTTATTTTGACATGTAAGACAATACAATCATTTTTACTTGTCTAGAAAATCCATTTAAGATTTCTTTAGATAATGGGGTCTGCAAACAAGACAAGCTTTTTTTGCAGTTTTTCATGACAATTTCCCATGATGTTTTCAAAAGACAAGTGCATGTACCATACAATCATTCAAAAGTTTCTAGTTGTGACCCAATCTGTTAAAATGATATTCAAGTAATTGTTTTTGTTCTATAATTCATGCTTATTATGTCCAGGGATTTGCTGAAGGGTTGTAAAGGTTCAAAAGCTTTATATAAGAAAAATGTAACATAAAACCATTCATATAACATTTAGTTTGGCCCCTCTGAAGTGCATGATGGACCTCCTCGGTGGATTTTCTAGGTCAATTTAGTACCCTACTCTTGGAAAGCATTTTGTTTCAAAAGAACAAGAAAATCCTGTTTTGAATTTGCAATATGACCTTAAATTTCTACTGAATTCCTCTAGGAATGTTGGGTGGGTTTGGGCAAACGTTTATAGCAATGAGACACAGCAGTGATTATTCAGCTTTGTGAGCATGTTCGATTCTTGCGGTGTGTGTGTGTATGTGTGCGAACATGTCTGTAACAGATCAAACGTTGTATTCAGAAATCACTGACAGTCCTCCAAAGCTATCAGCAGGTCATGAGGAGTATTATGAGAACCAAAGGCTCTGCTGTCTCACCTCAGCTCAGATCTCCATTTTCAACAGCTTTAGCCAGATTGAGAAGAAAGATCATGTTTCCTTTTTAAAGAATCGCCTAAAATGAAAATTCTATAATCATTTAACCCTTATGTCATTTCAAACCCATAAGCCTTTCATTCATCTTTGACACACAACTGAAGACATTTTTAATGAAACCTGAGAGGTTTCTGTACCTCCAGCGAAAGTCAATTCACCCAAAACTTTGTTGTTCAAGATGTTCAAAAGAACATTGTAAACATAATCCATATGTCTGAAGAGCCATTTTCTCATAATATAACAATATATAACACTATGACATGCAGGAGCCAATGTGATTTGTGGTCATGTGTCAAGCTCAAATTATTTTATTAAATGTTATCAATGTTATTATGTTATTAGTTTCATTAAGTGTCTATAACCAAATACACTAAAAATAGCGCTGCCAAATGATTAATCGCTATTAATCGCATCGAAAATAAAGGTGTTAGCCCTCCAGTAACGGGTCCTAGCCCCGTATCAAGGTCCGAGGAGCCGTGTGATATTCTGTTGGTTCCGGTTTCACAGCCAGGAGAGCTGTCAAAAATCCTTGCGGTTCCTAGCCCGCCAGTAACGGGTCTTAGCCCCGTATCAAGGTCCGAGGAGCCGTGTTGTGCCCTTTCGGTTCTGGTTTCACAGCCAGGAGAGCCCATCGATGACTGTGATCTCCCGTGGCCTGATCCGCCAGAGCGGTCAGCCTTTCTGACTTGCCGTGGACCGAGCCACCTGAACTGTGTTGACCCTGGAGTACCTGCCAGTGGCTGCACAACCTGAAGATATGTCGACTTCGGTCGTGGAGTATCAAGGGGCTCTATTGGTGGCTGCTCAAACTCCAGGTCAGTCAACCAGGGTGATTAATGAACTCTTGCCCTGCTCTGAACCAGCTGTGGAGGCCGTTGGATTATGGTCTTGCCCTGAACCTGTCATTGAGATCTTTGAACTTTTACCTTGCTCTAAATCGTCCATGGAGGCTGTCAGTGAAGTTTTGTACTGCCCTGTGCTGACCGAGGGGGCCAGTGAACTGTCGCCCTGCCCTGAACCAGCAAAGGAGGCTACTAATAAACACTCGCCCTGCTCTAGACCGGCCCTGGAGGACGTTGGTCTACTTTGGTGCCCCGAATCAGCCATGAAGGCCACTGAACTGTTACTCCTCCATAACCCGGCCTCAGGTACGAACTCGGCCGATGAGGCCAAACCTAACCTCTTTGTGCTCCCCTATGCAGTTCAGTTTCCTGGTCCACCCAGGAGGGCCTATTCGTTGCCTGAGATGACCAAGTGGGCTTCTCCGTCGTCCGCCTATGCTGTCTGGTCGGCCCAGGAGGGCGTCTCATCCGTCAGCACCGCCCTGGAGGGCGTTTCCCCTCTCTGCTCTGTCCAGGTGGACGTCTCTGCCATCTGCACCGCCCTGGAGGGCGTCACACCCTTCTGCACCGCCCTGGAGGGCATCATCACCAATTGATCCACCGAAGTCTCCACCGTCTGATCCGCCTGGAGAAGATCTCCTCCGTCTCCGCTGCCTGAACCACCTAAGTGGGCTTCTCTAACGTCTGATCCGCCCTGGAGGGTGTCTCCTCTGTCAGAGCCACTCCCTGGTGGGTGGGTGTTGCTGCCGTCTCCGCCGCCCAACTTAAAGACTGTTAACAAGTCTTGCATCTGGAAGCTGCGCCTTGGTGGAAGGCTATGTCACGCCATAGCCATGTTCTGTGTATGTTGTCATTTGTTCCATGTGCTCTTTGTGTTTTGTTTACATTTCATTCTCCCCATGTGCTTTAACTCGTTTGTAACCCCGCCTCTGTCATTAGTGTTTGATCCTCTGCCAGCTGTGTGTTCCAGGTGTCTTTTCCTTAGTCTTGATTGCCTGTGTATGTAATCCATGCCCCATGTCCTGTATCTTTGTCAGTCTTTAACACTTGCTGCGTGCATGCGTTACGTCTTGTAAGCTTTGTTCAGTTTTCCTTTGTTTTCCATTAAATGTTTCTATGAAGAGTACTTCTGCCTCCGTGTCCTCCGTATCCTCCGTGTCCACCGTGTCCTCCGGAGAAGTTTGTGGCTCGCTTCACCACAGCTACAGCTCGTGACAGTAACAATCTTGTCAGGCATATTTACAACAAAAATCTATTTATGACACATTAAAAAATGGACTACTTTCACCCCAAATACATACACACCAAGCATGTTGGTCACACTTACATGACATGTAACATTATTTCACCAAATTTCAAATCCTTGAATTTGAAACCTTAAAAGTATACACTTTACTTAAGTTTAATGTGCTTTCTATTGACATAGAATCACTTTTGTGAATTTCTTTTGATGCAGACATCTTGACGTCTTTGATCAATATACATGACATATTTTTATTTTATTTTTTTGCTGAAAAATTAATTACAAATTAATTAAAACTAATAAAAAAATTACATTATTTAACACAAAAAAAGCATATTATATCTTTATCATATTAATACTATTATTAATTATTGCTAATATTTAATCAAGAACATTTGAGTATATAAAATAAATAGGATGAAGTTAAATGGTAATCAAGCGCTATTTCCTGTTTTATTGTGCTATCTTACCTTCGCTCCCTTATGGATACCAAATGTGTCTGTAAATGAAATATGACCCGTATCGTTTGCCACAAAGAGAACAGCAACACAGCACAAAGAAACAGTGGCGATCAATCAATGGAAATTTTATTCGGATGGTAAAACGCTCTCTTTTTATGTCTCTAAGGATATGCTGGAAATAGTGTTACACCTAACCTACCAGTGCTTTTTTAATATACTCTGCGCTTATTTTAAACATGGTGGAGACTGAGTGTGCTTGGCGAAGTGTCTCGTAAAGTCATATTTAAAGATATGACCAATAAATAATAAAAAGCAGTGGTGTAAAGTACTTTGTTACTGTACTTAAGTATTTTTTTGGCTACTTTGTACTTGAGTATCAAAAATATAAGCAACTTTTCCTCGACTACATTTTTGACTGAATATATGTACTCTTTACTCCACTACATTCTAGGTACATAGGTACTCTTCACACCTCTGATAAAAACTTACCCACATATCCTGTACGTCCAATAAGGATGAGTCTGTGTGTGGAGGTATATGGCCAGTGACTATGGACAATTGTTCAGGGAGTGAATTGGTCTCACCTGTAGCACTCCACCTGCCGTGCGGAGGACACCGTGATGAAGGAGTCAGTGCGGATGCAGTAGCTCAGTGGGCCGGGCAACAGGAAGCCAGGCAGGAAGCGACCAAAAGCATACGTTTCCTGCTCAAAAAACATCAGCATTCCATCCATGGACTGGATACAGATGAAATGATGACCTGCCCAACAGCACATGAAAGAGTCAGTGGAGACAACACAACAGAAGGACATATCCTATGGTGTTGTGCAGCTATAAAAAACATGAACCAGTAGCAAACAGACAGATTGCATAACCCAGATTTTCTCAATATTATACGCGCCAATCTTAAATAGTTACATTTATTATCGCTTTTTTGAATTATTTTGTCACTTAAGACTAAACACTTCATCTTCCAACTAGTAACTGAATAATGTAGCTACTGAATTAATAAAGATTGTGCACTACTTTTGTTCAAATTAGATTTTAGATCTGTCCTGTGCCCCTATTACAGGTAATGAAAAGTTCATATTTTGGTTTTGGGCGTCCCCAAAAATGGATGCGAGGTCTAACCATTCTCTTAGTATTATATATGCATTTATTTTCTACTTTATTTGCTCAACAATGATGTGTTTAATGATTAATAATCCAATGCGTGATGCTGCTCTGCTGATATTGGTCCGATTGATCTCATTTTCATTTCATGATGCCTGTAACGCCTTATAAAGCAGAGAGTGCAGTGCTGCTTTGTGTACAGCGTTCCCGCGGAAACACTTTTATCGCGCCAACAGCGGCACCTAGTGGCTAAGAAGCAATTTGCATTTTGGTGGCAAGACCAACAAGTGGGCGACCGATATACTAATATTCCGTGTTGACGTCAATATGAAACGGCTTGGTTTTAAATATGACTGGTTTCACTGAATTAGAGTATACTCCCTTTATACACTGTATGAAAAACCAATGATTACTTGTGTGCTATGTTTGTGTCAAATGTTTTCCGGGTTGCTCTGGGGCCAGATAGAAAGAAAAAAAAAAAATAAGTCAATAGTGACCCAAATTTTTTTCCAAAATTTCCAAAGAAATTCATACAGGTTTGGAACTACTTGAGGGAGAGGAAATGGGGTGAACTATGACCAAAGTTTGGCCAGTTTCATTTTTAGATTTAAGTTAAACAAATCAATGCTTTTATGTATCTGAATTGAAAAGAAAAAAATGCGATGACTAACTTGTAAGAACAGTTTACACCCTTCAAGCAACAAACTACAGCATGTTATACATAACGATGGTGATAAGTTCTTTATAATAGTCTCTCGGGTCAGTTCACACGGTCATCCCTACCATTATTATTTATTTCTACTTGAATGGGAAAAGACTAATATCTGCAGAGAGACTGTTACAGTTTAGAAAACACTTCTTAAATATTATCTAGGACTTTTCCCTCAATAGTTATTAATAGTTTATTAAGGTAGTTGATAAGTGTAGGTATTGGGTAGGATTAGGGATGTAGAATAAGGCATTAATATGTGCTTAATTAGCACTTATATTGCTAATATTCTAGTAATATGCACGCTAATAGGTGTAAAAATAAAATAAAGTGTTACCGCAATTTATCATTACAATATTTATGTCTGTCTAGGCTCGGTCATGTGCAGATGATATGTGACTAATGGTTGATGAACTCCATCATAGAGACTGTGCTGCCCTCATGTGGCTAAAAAAAGCTACTACTGTAAGTCTAAAATCCTATTAAAGGAGCATGTGATACTATTTTATTTATAGTGGATTGACTTTAATCAGCTTTCCTCACACAAACAAAAGAAGTCTCAGAATCCAAAATAAACAAACAGATGTTCACTGAGACTTAAATGAGCATTGTGTTTCAACTGTTTTGAGAGTGACGTGAATAAGAAATAATAATAATATATGAGAGACATTCATTTGTTATTACATTAATATAAACTAACATACAAAATAATATTTAATTAGTTAAAAGTTCATTTCAACATTTACATTATGAAAATTGTACTAAAGTTGTATTTTAACATCAATCAACCTAAGCTAACAGGAAATCATGAATCATTGTTAGTTACTCTGTTGGTTACTTAATGCATTAATATTAGCTAATGGCACCATACTGTAAAGTGCGACTGAAAAGAGACCAAAAACGTTACATCTATTCCATCACAAAAATATATGCAGCTAAATTAATAATAACAATTACCTGTGACACCCCCAAAGGGACCGTACGTCATGTTGCAAGCTGTTCTCTGCAGATTGTGTTCAAACACCAGTCGCAGCTGATACTGGTCACCGTGTTCAACATTTCCAGCAGTACCTGAGAAAACCAACACCAGCAAACAGCACATCTGAAAGAGCACGTGTCAGATTGCTCAGACTGACTTTCATAAAGTAAATTCCATTTTCATGCATGGATTTAGCATTTCTGTCATAACTGTGAAAATTACAGAGCCTTCGAATGATTTTAAGTACTCTATGGCTATGGGTTGCTGCAATTATAATATCAGTCCAAATCTAATAAAGTACAAAATAACCCCCACATGGGTAGAGCATTGTTTAAGAGAAACTGAAAAAGTCAACCCCTAATAAGTCGTGTAGCACTGATTGAAAGGAAAAACAACAAAAGATAGGAAAACCAACCTGACACAGCATAGACAGACAGCTTCCTGGGGTGAAGCACTGCCAGATGGAGCAACTCTGAACAACTAGACAAAGAAAGCAAAAGGAGAAAAGACTGTTTAAAAAAAATCTCGTCTCTTTTAAAGATGTGAACGCAGTAACAAAGGAATCCAACATCAACCTTAAAAGCCTACTGTGTCAAAACTAATACACAACATTAAAAGGCCCCTAAATGATCAAACTAATAAAAACTTTGCTAAAAACCATGCTGGCATCTTCTATACGCCAAACTAAAGTTTCAAAAGCTGGAGAGCAGTCTATGCTGTCCGTGTGGAGCAATTCTACCTCTAACAGTCCGGCGCTTCTGACTCACAACCTTTGAAGTAAGTTATGTTTACTTATTAAAAGAGCCTGCTACTAACTAGGGGTTCGGTTTGTATCACGGTTTTCGGTTCTGTACGGTTCTTTTCTTTAAATCTTTAACACTCCAGAAATGTACTTCAGCATATGATATATGGCTTAATTATCCACAACTTAGGATACAGTATTTAAAGTTATATCATGTAATCATGCATAAACTGAATTTGACTTGACTTTAAGCACATTATTGGGAACATCTCTGAGAAAACCTAGGTGAGATTTTGATACAGCAAGTATCAATTTTCTCTCCCATTTGCCGTTTCTACACGTACAGTATTGTGACCTGCAGCACTCACTCCACATTGTAGACCCCTTTATTTTTTTTTTTACAGGGGCTTTTTTTCTTCTTTATTTATCTTTTTGCAAGTAATAAAACATACAAGAACAGGGAGGAAATACATTGCTATAGTCTTACAATGTATAATTCTTTTGCGCGAAAGGTCACATACGGGGCACAAGGCTACATTGCTCATGTCATGAACCGTGCGACGCATGCATGCACCGAACCGAGACAAGCGTACCGAATGGTGTGTTTTTTTTTTTTTTTTTTTTTTCATGAACCGTGCCATCCCTAGTTTGAAGCCACATGATAAGATGAACTGCGCTGTTAATTTGGGTTAGTATTTAGCATTAGCCAGCAGCTACAATCGGTTCCTGTTTGAGAGATGCTGATCTGTGTGCTGCCTTCCAGTCCGCACTCTTCTGCTCCTATCAGCTGGTACCTTTGAGATTTAGATTTCAGCTTATCTACAAGAAAGCGCTGCGATCACCTCTGTTACAGATCTAAAGGTGCAACATTTTGGCATTTTAGAAAGAGCAAGCCTGTAGCGGCACCAAAGGAAGGCTTGTTTACTCTGTGATTTGATCTGGTTGTTTGACCTTGGCTTGAGAATAGGGCGTATGTGCTCTCACTACATCAGTTTGGCTGGCACAGGGACAACGACTGTCTTCTCCAAGTATACATGACATTCACACACTCCTGCAAGGTCAGATGTGTGTGTGTGGGAGAGAGATTTTCTTTTTAATAAAGCACTTTGTCATGTCTTTCTAAGGTCTCTCTCCACCAACATATGCTGCATTTCCTGCAACTCCAGCTATGCTTCCCTCCGAGGCAGCGTTGTATCAGCCCCCCCTGCTGGCCACTCCAAGAACTCCTCAGGCCCCTGCACATAACCCTGCACCTGCTTTAGCCTACTACTCTCCACAGCTTTACATGAACATGAACATGAGCTACACCACCTACTACCCCAGGTACAATGAGAAGACAAGTGTGATTTACCTTGGTCTAAATTGACCAAATTTTTACTTTCCACCTGGTTTTCTGTAATGTAATATTATTTTCTATTATGGAAAACTCTTATTCCCACCCATTCTCAAACTCAACTCCTCTTATCTCTCTCTGACTAGTCCACCGGTCTCTCCCTCCACGGTGAGTTATTTTGCGGCTCCGCCGGGCTCAGTAGCAGCAGCTGTGGCTGCCCAGTCGACCCCTACCATCCTCCCCCCTCAGCCCGGGGCACTGGTGCGAATGCAGGGTCTCCCGTACAACGCCGGGGTCAAAGACATCCTCAGCTTCTTTCAGGGATATCAGGTGACTCCTCCTTCGCTTACTCACTCATTCAGGTTCTCAAGTTCAAAAACAAGTGGAAAAAAGTAGGGTTTCCTAAGCAATGCATTTCTCACTGGTTCTACTGGATTAACGGTAAACATTTAAAAAAGTTACCATATAGTGTTAATCACTTTGTACGTTTTGTCCTCTCATTAGCTGTCAGCCGATTAGGCGGAGTCGTCAGAACGGTATGACACCAGCACTCAGAGGGTTGAGTTAGATGGAAATGATGATGCTTTGTTGTGGGCACGGGTCTCTGTGTGCTTTTTCTCTCACAGTATGTAGATACACAGCCATGGGATGAGATTTGCTAGATATTCTAGTTCATTCTGTTGTGTGGTGGGCTTGGTAAAACAGCATGCCCTGTCGTCTGAGGCGTGTGACTCTGAGCTGTACGTCTAACACTGTTCACAAAGCGTAGCACAGTGGCGCGTGTGTGAAATGCAGGGTTCAGGCTTGACTCCTGGCTGAACCGATGAAATGGATCCGAGCCCAGTCCACCCTCCAAGTGTGCTTTTAACCTCTGATACAAAATGCACACTACGGGCCTCTGTGTGCGGGAAGTGTTTCTTTTTTGGCAGGTGGTCTGGACCCCCTCTTTCTTTCTATATCTATAGTGCATTCAAGCTTGAACATCTTATGTGCAACCCTGTACGATGCATTCTTTTTATTTCTGTTGTGCAGTGTTTTGGGGTGGTGTGTTTTTAAATGAATGTTTGGACTGCTGTCACCTCTTACTGTAGGTTATGAAAAGGCAGATTAGGTTGAAGAGCCTCTGAAGTGAACTACATTGATGAAGTTGTCTTCATTTTCAGTGTGATATTTCCTTCATTTGCTTGCTTTTTACTAGTGCTGGATAAATTATTAATTACGATTGAATCACATCCAAAATAAGTTTTTATCTTCATAATATATATTTGTGTACTGTGTATATTTATTATACATGTGTATGAATTTACATATAAAATCACACACATGCATGTGTATATGTCTGGGCAAAATGTTATGTTTGTATTAGGGCTGCACGATTTGGGGAAAATGTCACATTGCGATTACAACGGTCAAAATTGCGATTGCGATCAATATATAAGTGGTTGGACTTAACTTGCTTGTTATCAAGGAAAATGCACACACAGATTAAAACTAAATTAGTCTATATAAATAACAGTAATATCTTTACATTACCGAATTAAATTACATTAAATTAACATTAAAATAAAAAAGTCAAAAGTACAGATAAATAAACAAACACCCATTTTAATATATGTACATGTTGTACCAAACATTTTAGCAGACTGTAACATATATTTAGTATATTTCTTTTGGTATCTCTTGTCCAGTGTTCCAATAATTTTTGGTAAAAGTGCGTTCACACTTGAGACGACTTGGACGAATATATCTCGCTATTCGCATGTAGTTGGACACTTGAACATGTCGAGTTTATGCAGGTGCACACTGGGCGCAAGCAGCGCATATTTTTTTTCTGCGCCCATGATAACGGAGAAATGCCATAAATCAAAGCAATTAATCATGCAGCACTAGTTTGTATATTAAATATTTACGTCTAAAATAACGTATAGGAATAGAAATTTATACATGTAAATATATTCTAAATATTTACTGTATGTGTGTCTTTATAGGTAAATATAATTAATATACACAGTACACGTGTGTGTGTATATATATACGTTTACCCCAACTTTTATTTTGGATGTTATTAATTGCAATCAATTCTTGACCAGCATTACTTTTTATTTATTTATTTATTTATTTATTTATTTTTAATTCAGTAGACCTAGGGGTGTGAATATGTAATTTGACAAGGATTTAATAAAATTATGATTCTTTGTTTTTGCTGCTTTAATATTTTTTTATATATCTTTAAAACCCAAACTTTTAATGTCAGTAAAGCAACTGTTCTTTTGAACTTCCTATTAATCATAAACACATTTGAAATTATCATCGCTTTCACAAAAAAATATTAAGCAGCATAAACCATTCAACATTAAAAGGATTACAGACAAAGAAACCTGTAATGATTTCAAAGATTTGATTGATGTAGAACACTCAAAACTGCATTCATTTGATCAAATGTACAGTAAAAACAGCAATATTGTAAAACTACTTAAAACTACTTTTTCTGTTTGTAAAATGTCATTAACTCCTGTAATGGCAAGACTGGATGTTCCAGTCTTCAGTGTCACATGACTCTTCAGAAATCATTCTAATATGCTGATTTACTGCTTAAAACATTCCAATGTGAAAAACCACTGCTTAATATTTCTTTTAATAAATAGAAAGTTCATAATAACATTAAATAAATCTTTTGCAATATTATAAATGTCTTTACTGTCACTTGTTTTGACCAATTAAATGCATCATTTCTATATGGAAGTATAAATTTGATACATTTTTTATTTTTCTTGTACATCCACTTTATTAAAAAAAAAAAAAAAAAAAAAAAAAAAAAAACCCAGCTTTTTACACCCCTAGTAGAAATGCATAGTGCTGTAGCGTCACCTGTACATGTATGGACACGGTTTAGAGAAGTGTAACATGAGGCCTGTGGCACTGACTGTGGCTCATTGTGCTGTAGTACGCTCCTGAAGACTACAGCAGCTTGGTCGGAGTGAGTGATCAGGGCCGGAGTCTTATGCAGCCTAAAGAGTGGCTTTGTCTGTAGGGGCAGCCTCTCCAGGTAAGCTCCCATGATACCCCTGTGACTGAACTCATCGCCTGTGCATGGACTAATACTCTTAACTCCTCCCCTCACTTCCACTGCTATGGGCAGATCTCCAATCAGTAGTGGGGTCCCATAATACTCTCTTCTGTGTAAATCTTTACTCTCTGCTTGTTGCATAATTAGTCCAATTATGTTTTACTGATTCAAATACTGGTGTTGTCAGTTGTAATAACAATGCTCTTTCTCTCCAGTCTTACTAATTGGTTTGGGCTTTGATTGTCTTGTTCTGGTAGCATCATTGCTCTTAACCTGCTTTTATAAGGGTTGTACTCTCATTCATTTTCAGCTGATTTAATTAATAATCCAAACTCGCACTCGAGTTCTCTCCGTAGCATTTCACTTCAGTGTGTATGCATGAGAAGGAATCTTGACCTTTTCCGACCTTATTCTAATATGTGGTGATTGCTATGCTATGTGTCAGTAAATTATTATTTTATTTTTTTTATATTTTATTCTATATGACAGTGGTATAATTTTATTTGTTTTTTTAATTTTTGGTGTAGCTCCAGGCGGACTCTGTGCTCATGCTGTATAACTGGAGTGGTCAGCGTAGTGGGGAGGCGCTGGTGACCTTCCCCAGTGAGAAAGCAGCCAGACGGGCTGTAGCTGAATGCTCCAATCTTCCCCTCTCCGGCCACCCAATCCGCCTGGTCTGCTGCGAGTGACCACACACAGACTGCTCCACCCTGAGGGAGGACCGCACTTCACCTGTCTCACCCTTTTTCCCTCATTACCTGTCTTTTGGCTTTCCAGACAGCTGTCCTGTTGTTCTTGACACAAAGTAGGAGGGGATCTGACACAGAAGCACTGTATATATGTTTATATACATGTTTAACAATCTCTGTAGCACTGCTTGTGTGTGTGTGTGTGTGTGTGTGTGTGTGTGTGTGTGTGTGTGTGTTTGTGAGAGAGAAAGAGATAAATTGAGATCAATGGCATGCATGCAACTCTTCCGGTGGCTTTTGATGTCAAGGTCTCCTCTGTCCTATTTCAAGACTTAAAGTAAACCCATAACATTGCAAGCCATCGGGTTATGGAACTAGAGATCTTCCTGTTGTTATAAACACAGCTGGGCAGTCCAGTCAGGCTGCAATCCTTGCCTTACACTAGGAAACCAAAGTTCAATGCAATACTTTTTTGCTGTTCTGGATAAAGGAATTCGAAATACAGCAATTGTAAGAAGCCAAATATGTTTTAAGACTGTTATGCTGCACATAGGATTAAAAAATAGCATAATAGATTTCCCAGTGTACCTCTGCACTGTTTGGACTTACAGCCTTCAGACTTATTCCTTATTTAATAGAGATCAGACCAAGTATGTACTCCATAGACTTGCATGAACTGTTTTTTAGTTTAATCCATTTATAAAGTGATTTTCTTTTTATTTAAAAGTAAAAGATGACTTGTGTGATCTACATTCTTTAATGCTTGTTCTTTAGATGAATTGCATCGATAGAGGTGTGTATTCTGTTGCCCCCCCGTCTGACCCTGTTAGAATGTGCAGACTGAACTGTGCTGAGGTCTTTCCTTGTTTTGGACTTTATAATGTTTTGGAAATGCAGTCTATGTCTGTTCTTCTCTACCGCTACCAGGCTGCTTGAATCATGAGCTTCATTCACCCCCCCCGCCCCACGACTACATTACCTGGAGTGCAATACAAGGCTGAACAAAATATCACACCTCTCTAGTGAAAGGGACCCTTTTTTCCCCCTAAAATGTATGAAATGTTTATGTATGTGTATAAAATGTGACTGTTAGATGCAACAAATAAATTGATATTGCTCTGACATCATGTCAAAGTGGAACAGGTTTGTGTTCTGAAAGTTTAGAGCAGTGGTCCTCTATTTTCTTGACTTCAAGGCACCCTGTTCTCCACAACAATTTTATGTAGCTTTCCCGGTTTTTCATCACTTACTGGGGACACTTCCTATTTTCTGTTCTTAAAAATTTCCTGTGGATTTTAGTTGGCAGGTTTCACAGTGTTAGAAATATAACTTCTAAAATTAAACTAAACTACATTGTATATCCAGGGCCCGGTTTTTCAAAAGATTTAATCCGGATAAAATTGATCCAGATTTAGTAATCCTTTTTTTTGCGATCCTTGATCACGTAATCCAGTTTACTTT
>JAUCNO010000236.1:16229577-16244165 GCA_032353835.1 Enteromius viviparus | reverse complement strand
ATGTGCATTCCCAGTTCAAACCCATGCCCACTTTGCCTATTAATATTCTATGCAGGACCCATATGTGCATTCCCAGTTCAAACCCATGCCCACTTGGCCCATTAATATGCCATGCAGGACCCATATGTGCATTCCCAGTTGAAACCCATGCCCACTTAGCCCATTAATATGCCATGCAGGACCCATATGTGCATTCCCAGTTCTAACCCATGCCCACTTGGCCTGTAAAAATTCTATACAGGACCCATATGTGCATTCCCAGTTCAAACCCATGCCCACTTGGCCTATAAAAATTCAATACAGGACCTATATGTGCATTCCCAGTTGAAACCCATGCCCACTTGGCCTGTAAAAATTCTATACAGGACCCATATGTGTATTCCCAGTTCAAACCCATGCCCACTTGGCCCATGCCAGTCCCTTATGGGGCCCATGTAATCAGCTCATATGGGCTTCCTATGTGGGACTCATACTACAAAATCTAAATGGGACCCGCTGATTTCACCCAGTCAAAGCCCATGCCCACACAGTTCCCATGGAACCCCTATTTAACCCATCTGGGCCCTACATGTCGTTGCTGGCTGGGTAATGATAATCCAAATGTGTCCATAATGGTTACTAGATGCCATTTTGGTTCTGGGCCGTGGATGTCTTTATAAACCAGTCTACTGCCAGACGTGCAATAAACCAATCAAAGTCTTATCTCCTATTCCCTGTAGGAGCGAGCTGTGCTCGAGTTGCGCTCTGCTCTTTGTCTTTGGGAATTTTTCCAACTATTTACCCACTATTAAAAATGGCTTCTTTACATCTTTCTAATTTAAGTCATTTTAGGCAAAATGTCTTGATCAATCACTTGACATCAAATTGTTGGTATACCTTTTGAGATTAGCAGCTTTAGATAGAATCTTCATGCCTACACATTGTGTGTTTTGCTTTAGCTTTTAGAGAACAATGTTGTTTCTAAGTTAAGAGGCTATTCAGTGAGTAGGGTGACCACCCGTCCCGCGTAGCGCGTGCGCGCACAGCGTTTGAAGCCCAATTCATGCGTCCTGCAAATTGAGCCCGTGTCACGCATAATAAATGCTTGTTTAAAAAACAAAGTTGGTCACTCTATATCCTTGAGCCCCAGGCAGCCAAACAAACATTACTTGACAGTTCAGCACGCTACTCTTGCCACGCCCACCCCTCACTTGAACTGCTGACTAGGTCGTCGTCAACTTTTTCGTTGTTGTCATGACAGCGCTCTCACGTGCATACCAGACACACTGGGAAGGAACTTTTAGTTGCGCGCTTTCCAATTCGAAAAATGGAGAAAGAGACTGAGTCATGAGACATCTTCAATTAAAAAGAGAATGTGTGGGTACAAGAAAGACTGGGAAAATAAATATTTGTGGCTGAAAGGTGTTGAGGGGGATACCTAGACGACTACAATTCCTGTTAATAAATTGTAATGAAAAATAAAATTAAATAGCTAAAGTATGTGCTAGAAATGGGTAAACCACTATCAGTGAGTCTGCCCGTGGGGTGGGGGCACCGCAGCAGCAGGCAGTGTCCCACATTGTCCCCCCTTGGGCTTAATAGCAGGTGGTCACCCTACATATAAATAACATATTATGTGTTCTTTATACATGTTCGTAAGGCCCAGGGCGTACATGATTATTGCGATTCTTACATTTTTTCGTACATTTTGTAAGTTTTAGATTTTAGTTTGACGAATCATGATTTATTCATAAAACATCCGTACGAATGTTTATTAAGTGAGACCCACTTTCTTTGTTTTGGCCTTTCATTTACATGTGAACAAAATTATGCAAACATTCGAAAAAGTGCATGTTTTTTAAGATTATATAGTGACCATCTTCGTGTAAACTACAAAAACATGAATTTGTGAAAGCGGTGATGTCATGAGTATATGTATTACGTGTCTAGTCTATATGCGCAATATTTCTTTACATCGCAAACTGTCCTGTAATGCATAACACAGTGTTTTAGTAGATCTGTGTGAATGAGGATCATTTTGACGATCTGTGTAAAAATAAAAACTTTCCATTTTTAGTATAGCTTTACTTTTGTTGTTTAGTAGACGTACTTTAAGACATCACCAATCTATCAATGTTTTCATGTTGTTCTACTGTGTGTTTTTGTATCATGCTTTAAGTTTTTGGTTTTGAGTGATACTTGTCTACGGCTGTAGATTGAGAATGCTCTTACGGAGAGTGTTCATCAGCTGATTGCTGCCTTGTGACTTGTTCATTCCGTTGGCCATGTTGTTCCTGCTGGGGGAGAGATGAGCTTCCTGTTCTCCATCACTGCAGGAGCTGTCATCACCACTGCCAGAACAACTACCAGAGTCTGACGAACTGCTGCTGCCGCTGCTGCTCATCTGCTCGATCACATCCACCTCGGCCCGCAGCTCTAAGATGAGAAAGATCTAGCTAAATTAAGAACTAAACTGTGTTCCTGCTAGAGCACAGAAATATTTAACCCTGGAAATCACTTTTTGAATGGGAAACAAATGTAATACTGATGACTGTGTAAGGACCAGCATGCGGTCTGACCTCGCTTGATGTCGTCCAGCTGAGGCTCAGGGGAAGGGTTGTCTTTGGTCGGTGAGGTCTTAGCTCCCGCTCCAGGCTTGATGGGAGTGCGGAACTGTGCCGTCAGCTGGTTAGCTCTCACCGACTGCTGCTCTATACGAGCCTGGATCTTACTGCTTCCCTCAGCTCTGACCAACACAAACCAACATCTTCAACATCACACAGTGAGAGTACTGCACAATCAGACAGCTTCAACCATTGAAGCCCACTGAATACCAGAATGGTATTGTTAATTTTAGAAAAGAGAGATATTATATGCTTTTGATCAAAAAGACTTTGGGCTGCTCACCTGGTCTTCTTGACTTGTATGCTGCTGCTGAGCTTCTCCAACATAAACTCTCCAGTGTCATGGTTGATGATGAGAACGCAGTCTTTCTGATACGGCCTTTTGTTGCCCTTAAACACTGTCATTGGTGGAGTGGAGCCCTTGAGAGAAAGTATAGTAAGTGGTCCGTATAGAGATTATTATACATGAATCTTGAGGGGAAGGGATCTTACTGGTATGTGTGGTAATGTGATGGTAACTTCATCTCCTTTTCCTACTTGCAAATCTCCTTCGCAGGATGTATCTATGGATGCTGGTTTAAAATCATCTGTGGAAGAAAGCAAACTATTTATATTTAATTATAATAGTAAAAAAAAAAAACATGCATAAATTTACTGCTGGCTCAACAACAAACTCTGTCCCACACGAAAATTATAAACAGTGTTTTGCTTTGATTTATTTATTCTTTCATTCATTCAAGCATCTAAAGGCGACGTGTGTACAGCATGTGCTGTCAGTGATTTTTCATAACCCACACATTTATAACATTAAACCTGCGCGCCCGGTTTGCAGGATGCATATCAATTGTAGATTCCAGATATTAGTCAGATTCGTGAGATTAGAGGTTTGTTCGTCCAAATGATTCGGTTTATTTAATTATGTCATACTTGATGGACTCACATCTGATGGTGTGAAAAGATGATTTTGGTCTCTTTTCAAAACTGTCTCCGAGCTTTAACACATGCTCTTCTTTATCCAGAGGCGGGTTCGAGCTGCCGTTCATCCCTGCGCGTCACATTGAATACACCGACCTCGCACAAAACAGCAAAATATTCGCTGATTATCACATTTAAACAAAGACAAAGAAGTTGTTGCTAAAACACTCTTGACAGATCCTAAACTTCCGGGTCACGAAAACAAAAACAACGCCTGTACCGAAGATGTGAATGTTATTATGGCTTTAAAAATCAATCATTTAGTATTTTTAAAAAGTAATTCAGAAAATAAAAAATTTATCAGCTGAGCTGTTCATATTTAAAAGCGAGCGAAAAGTTCAAAATGACGATAACACGCATAAATAATAATAATTGAACTAAAGACATTATCACATAATCACATTTTATTCACCCATTAAGATCGCGTGTTAGCACAATTGCAAGTTTGTTTTCTTTATAAAAGTACGTTAGATGGATTAAAAACATAATAAAATTCTGAAATTCCGTCTGTCGTTTGACTTCCGGTTCAGTGACGTCAGAAAATAAGCGCTTAATAAATACGTGAGATTATTATCTTACTTAACAATAACTGGTGATTTTTAAATAGTCTTTCATATTAAAAATGCTTCAACTTTAATAAAATGTAAAAAAATCTTTATCACATACCCAGTAAGTTGATGGCGTGACGCTCGTCCGATTACCGTAAATACACAAAATACCAAGCATCGCGTTTCCACTCACGTACACTTACATGCTCTTTAAATAATAAAATAAAATCACATGCTGCATTAATACCAATAGTTTAAAAAATACACAAAACCTATCTAATTAAGAAAAGCAAAACCAGCAGGGTCAAAGCGTGTTTTTATTTATTTAATTGTTTCGTCTTCTTGGTTCTTTACGGTAGACGTAAAGTCGTTCCTGTTTGAATAGCAGTCATACTAAACATGTGTCAGTTTGTGTTTGAGTGTTGAACACTTCATAATCATGACATCTACACAACCAAGGATCATTCTTTTATTTAGTGGGAAGCGTAAGTCAGGGAAGGACTATGTGACAGATCTGATACAGAAAAGGTGAGATCTCGAGTTTGAGGAACAGTGTTGTGTGAATGGATGAAATGCATTAATAAACATGCTCTTACTCGAAATTACAGACTGACAGCAGAGATGTGCTGTATACTCAGACTGTCAGCACCTCTGAAACATCAGTTTGCTAAGGTACAGTACTCTTCTGCTGCCTTGAACTGTTGTAACCCTGTACAATCTGACATCTAAATAAAAGCCAGATTTGTTAAAAGGGAACCTGAACCTTTTAAAAAACTCTAATTTTTGGTTGTTGTTGTTTTTGTATCATCATTTTTTATGACACACCAGGCTTTAATAGCCCACATGATAAACACAAGCTGTCCCTTTATAATCTTTAATAATGTCTTAGCCAGATGGTTTTTTAAAGTGCTTTACATACTTCAAATTGTGAGACTGAAGAGACTCCTCACTACAGACTGTGTGTAGAGTATAGACTTGTATCTTCTTATGCTTTTTTAATTTCAAATCAGTACATCTAAAGTAGGTTCCGGTGGCCTCAAAATTATTTGCATATTTGGACACAAAAATATATACATTTTATCATATTGGAAATGCATTTGTTTAAAAATGTGGTTCCTGTCAAGTTTACACAGGCGTATCAGAGTAACCTCTGGTATTATATTAATACTCATATGAGTTTGACACAAGACTTAGATTTTTGAAAAATATATTTACAAAGTAAACCTTTTGAAACATTTGATTTATACCAGTCTTTATGTTAACACAATTGTTTGTTATTGTTTACATAAGGCATGTATTTCAGCTATTATCTTATTAGCAATTACTGATTTGTACAGTTAATCCAATAAAATATAGTATAAAGTGAGTGCTAGGACCCTGCAGTCTGCGTAGGTCCTAGCACCTCAGTATGGTGATGGGGATACCCTACTGACAAAAAGCATTGTCTTCTGGATGAGATGTTAAGGTCTTGGTCATTTAAAATCCAAGGATGTCCTTCGAGGAGTAGGGGTGTAGCCCCAGCATCCATCATCTGGCATTCTAATCACTCCTTTCTTCCTAACATTATAGGAATTATAAATCTAATGTATTATCTGATTTTCATCAAAGTGTAAACAAATATTATTATTATTATTTTTTTTTGATCAATTAATGTAAAACAAAAACTACAACAACAATAACCAATTCCAATGGGTTTACATACTTTTTCTTATCACTGTATATACAATATGTGACCCCGGGGCACAACACCAGTCATAAGTAGCACAGGTATATATGTAGCAATATCTGGAAATACATTATATGGGTAAAAATGATATATTCTTCTTTTATTCCAAAAATTATTAAGATATTAAGCAAAGGGGGGACTTTAATATTAGCTAGTTGCAACAATTCTCATTGAGTTTAACCAGATGCATCGAAATAACTAAAAAATAAATAAATAATAAAATATATAGAAAAATAAATATATTAAGGAAAATGGAAAACAAAATGCAGAAAATTCTTGGTCTCAGAATTGAAAAATAATAATAAAATAACAGCCAAGATTATTATTAGATATTTTTAATTACTTTGAAAGTAACAGTAGCTGTTGTATTTTTTTGGGAAACGCAAAAATGACAAATGCATTTAAATGTTGAGGTGAATTTCCTAAAATATTATTATGTTTGCGTTTTGAAATAGAAATTGTTCTTCTCTGTGAAAACTTTAAAGCAACACTATGTAGCCTTTTCTGTGTTCAAAATTTGTATCTTGAGCGAGTACATGTTGAATTCATCTTCCAAACCGCCTTTTTGTCTCATCCCAAATCAGTACTTTACGATTTATTAGTGCTTATAATCAGACTATTGTATGCTGGCCGCTGCGGAGTAACACATACCTGCGTGAATCGCCATAGACACAAACTTAGAGAAGTAGCTCCGGTTAGATTGTTCTTCCGCGGGATGCGTGCAGTTCTGATTATTAACCGCTAGAGCGCATAGTGTTGCTTTAATGGAAACGGATGTATTTGTGAATATCAGGATCACAATCTTGACTACGAGGAGCTGCTGGGTTCTGGTCAGTATAAGGAGAGTTATCGTGCTGAGATGATCCGCTGGGGTGAGATGAAGAGACAGCAGGACTCTGGCTTCTTCTGTAGACTGGCCATCAAACATGCCACACAGCCCATCTGGGTATGAGCTCTCTCACACTCAACAACCTGCAAGCTGGAGCTGTTTTACTAGTCTAAAGACTAGGCTATCTAAGAATGCAAATGAGCAGTGCACTTTAGTCTAGTAAAGCAAGCTTGACTACATGAAGACATGAACTTCATCTCAGGACCTGCTCTCTCACAGTTGTATATGAGAAAAACTATGAAGAGAAATTCAAATGTCTTCACTACAGCCCATAAAAAAATCTGGTTGACGTGTATCACATACTATCCCTCGTTCAGATAATCAGCGATTGCAGAAGGATGACTGACGTGCAGTGGTTTCGTGAAGAGTTTCCCGATAGATGCATCTGTGTTCGTGTGGAGGCTTCTGAGCAGACCAGATCACAGAGGGGCTGGAGATTCACCTCAGGTAAAAATGCTTAAGAAAAATAGTGTTGTGGGTATTGTGGTAATGATGCGATCATGTCCTTATGTACCCGTCCAGGTATAGATGATGCAGAGTCTGAGTGTGGTTTGGATGAAGGTGTGAAGTTTGACTATATCATTGGGAACGATGGAGCTGATGATGTTCTGGAGAAGCAGCTGGAGGATCTGCTGTCTTTGATCAAGTCAATGGAGAAGGAATCAAACACACAAAAGAGCATTAAACCCGAAAAATAAAAGGTGCTTTTTGCCATCGGTTTTTTATATGCTGCTCACTGGAGAACCTGCAAACTCTTCTGTATTTTAATAAATTATTCTTGTCATAATTTACTCACCCTTTTGGCATTTCAAAAAGTTTTTGATTTTCTTTTTGTAACAAAAAAACTAAATCTTTGCCTTGATTTTATATACATGTATATATATATATATATACACGGCTCACAAAAATAAAGGGAACACTAAAATAACACATCCTAGATCGGAATGAATGAAATATTCTTATTAAATACTTTGTTCTTTACTTAGTTGAATGTGCTAACAAAAAAAAAACACAAAAATTATCAATGGAAATTAAATTTATTATTCGACTGGGGTCTGGATTTGGAGTCACACTCAAAATTGAAGTGGAAAAGCACACTACAGGCAGATCCAACTTTGATGTAATGTTCTTAAAACAAGTCAGAATGAGGCTCAGTAGTGTGTGTGGCCTCCACGTGCCTGTATGACCTCCCTACAACACCCCTGATGAGGTGGAGGATGGTCTCCTGAGGGATCTCTTAAGCACCCGCCAACTCCTGGACAGTCTGTGGTGTAACTTGGTGTTGGTGGATGGAGCGAGACATGATGTCCCAGATGTGCTCAATTGGATTCAGGTCTGGGGAACGGGCGGCCAGTCCATAGCATCAATGCCTTTGTCTAGCAGGAACTGCTGACACACTGCAGCCATATGAGGTCTAGCATTGTCTTGCATTAGGAGGAACCCAAGGCCAGCCGCACTGGCATATGGTCTCCCAAGGGGTCTGAGGATCTCATCTCGGTACATAATGGCAGTCAGGCTACCTCTGGCGAGGGCTGTGCGGTCCTCCAAAGAAATGCCACCTTACACCATTACTGACCCACTGCCAAACTGGTCATACTGGAAGATGTTGCAGGCAGCAGAACGTTCTCCCCTGCGTCTCCAGACTCTGTCACATGTGCTCAGTGTGAACCTGCTTTCATCTGTGAAGAGCACAGGGCACCAGTGGTGAATCTGCCAATCTTGGTGTTCTCTGGCAAATGCCGAACGTCCTACAGTGTCCTCTCCTGTGGACGTCAGGCCCTCATACCACCCTCATAGAATCTGCTTCTGACCCTTTGAGCAGACACATGCACATTTGTGGCCTGCTGGAGGTCACTTTGCAGGGCTCTGGCAGTGTTCCTCCTTGCTGAAAGGCAAAGGTAGCGGTCCTGCTGCTGGCTTGTTGCCCCCTCCTACGGCCTCCTCCACGTCTCCTGATGTACTACTGGCCTGTCTCCTGGTAGAGCCTCCATGCTCTGGACACTACGATGACAGACACAGCAAACCTTTCATTGATGATCCATCCTGGATGAGCTGCACTACCTGAACAACTTGTGTGGGTTGTAGACTCCGTCTCATGCTACCTCTAGAGTGAAAGCACCGCCAGCATTCAAAAGTGACCAAAACATCAGCCAGAAAGCACAGGAACTGAGAAGTGGTCTGTGGTCACCACATGCAGAAGCACTCCTTTATTGGGGGTGTCTTGCTAATTGCCTATAATTTCCACCTGTTGTCTATTCCATTTACACAACAGCATGTGGAAGCAATCAGTGTTGCTTCCTGAGTAGGCAGTTTAATTTCACATAAGTGTGATTGACTTGGAGTTACATTGTGTTGTTTAAGTGTTCCCTTTTTGTTTTTTGAGCAGTGTATATATATACAGTATATATATAATTTTGTATATACTTCTTTTTATGAAAGATGGTAGTATTATTATGTTCGGCAATTAGAATATAGTATTTAATTATACAAATGACAAATCCATTTTCATCCTTTAATCACTGAGGGGTGAAAGAACTGTGACTATTAAAAACATAAGAGAGAAAGTTCTTTGATGTAAAAAAAAATACATTACAAATATCAGGATAGGGATGCCCAAACAGTGTATAAACCAATATTAGACCATTGCAAAAGTGACTAACATTTAACACACACTACACCACTTTGCATGTTGTCAGATTGGTGTTTTTTCACACCACACAGCTTGTCTTTGCCGATGATTAGGAGATGTTTAGGTTGACCCTATCCACAATGCAAGACCTGTCGTGTTAAATGTGTTTTGACTGGAAATGACATCAGAGATGAAAGAGAGTTGTGTAGTTTGAAAACTACAGCAAGTTGTGTAGTGAGTGTTAAACGTTCTTTATTGTGAAATGTTAGTATATACACTATTTGTGCATACCTGTCCGGTCAGCCATTATCATTCTAATGTATTTTGATGATTTTAAAGTTCTGTAGTATATGGGTGACATGACATTCTCACTGAAGTGTTGCTGCAGGCGCCATGTTCTGGAGACACTGTGTGTCGTTTGAAAGTAAAACTACTTTCTTTGTGCTTCCAAAAGAGGACATAACTAGAAATCCGTTGTATTCACAACACTGTTCCAGAACAGTTCAACACAAATATTAGTGCGTTCAGCACATTTACAGAGAACTGACTCCTAGTCTATACTAGCTGTGCACAGAGACTAGAAAGTGAAGCAGCTCTAGCTCTGCAAGAACAGTCTGCTGCTGACAACAACCTTTAAGTAAGTTACATTTTCTTATTAAAAGAACCTGCTAATTATTATTCAATTGCAAGTTTCGAGCAGTGAAGGGTAGTGCTTGTCGTTTCTTCGAACACGAATGCAACATGGTGTTATGTTTAGGAAATAAATACTGAATGAAATAATTAGTCTTGTTTTGTAGGGTTGAAAGCGTGAGATAACAAGAACAATTTGAAAAATGTTCAGATGTGTTGTGTTGTTAAAGAAATAAAACAAAGCAGTTATCAATGCTTTTATATAGATGACAAAATACATGATTACAGCCATATATTTAAACACACAGTACAATGAAAAATGAATAAAAAATACAATATATGAACAATGATTTAACAGCTATGTTTAAAGGATGCTGTTTTTCCTTGAACATTCAAACATTTATACATAGGCAATATCAACAGTGTGACATTAAACAAAGCTTTAGTGTGATTTCAAGTGGCCAGAAAAGAATTTACAATCTTTTTTCCCACTTCATTCCATTATCAATAACATTTTATCAGAACAACTGTTCATAACATTTCTTATCGTTTACAGGAGGCAAACTGTAGTTATAACTGCATTCAAAATCTTTTTTAAGCTGCTGGCCATTCAATGTGCTACATTTCATCTTTACCGTAATATAACTTATTATGAAGAAAATGATGTCCAATGACACATCCTTCCTATAATATAACAATGGACAATACAGCTAAAACTGACAATCGATATATTAAAACTGGAAGTCAGCACGAGCACAGAATATCTTCTAATGTTTCCTTCAGTTCCAACTCAGTATTTATTTAGTACTTTTTTATTAAAAAAAAATACACCATGAACCATTTAAATAACAACTGTAAAACAAAGGCAATGTTTGCAAAAACACTGAAAATAAATCCTGATAAAAGAATCAATTATTCTATACTATGATTATATAAAATGCAATAACATTGTACAGAGTAAAAGCCTGTTCACACCAATACAAATTTGGTCAAATTATTTGCATTTTGCCTTTTCCAACCAAGGCAGGGCGCTCCATGGCTCTCTGAGAGAAGGAGGCGCTTGTAGAAAACGCAGAATTACCCTGGTTACTCCAGTCTGCAAAGTGTTGTGCCGTCTGAGACACACGTTTTTTACAGAAAATCAAAACAATATTTCCATATTTTCAAGGAACACCAAATACAACCAATACAGAGATTCGTACTACTTTCTCTGCTGTTCACTGTTTAGTAAATGAGTCTGGTCATGAGCACTGCCAGCGTTATGTGCAGTTAGATAGAAAAGAGAATTGCATTCCCCATTCATAAAAAAATAAATATCTGTCACATTGCCAGCATGTTAGTGTTGGATGCATTAGTAGCAGTTTATTCAATCAAATAAACCACACCTGATTTTTAGCGTATTTGGCGTGGTGTGAACAAGCCCTGGAGTCAAGCTGACTGCCGTTTCGAGAGTTTGGGAGGAGGTTATGGTAGGATCTTCCGGTTGAGCTAATGTTAACTGTGAGTTTCATTCCCACACTCGCTCTCCTCTGGAATATCCTGCAGATCTGAAAACCACAAAAAAGCAGTTGAATTGATTGTTAAAGTTTAGGATGAATCTTATCAATGAGATCAAATTAGGGATGCACGATATTGGATTTTGCAGATATTAAATATGCCGATATTTTGTCTGATACCGATATTTTTTTTACATTTATTTGGAAACAACACCAAGTCTCCCCTGTGCAGAATTTCTAATGATATAAATACTGTTCAGGTTTTGTGTCTTAACACCTCAATGTATCTTCATGAGCCGGAAGGTTTAATTTCATCTGTTTTGTTGTTGTTGTTGTTGTTTTTTTGACTCTTTGGAACACTTGGTGCCCATTGACTTTCATTATATGACTGACAGACTGCAATGGTTTGAGTTTAAAATCTTTGTTTGTCCTCTACTGAAGACCTTAGATGTAGGTGACTTTGATGAAGATATTGTGTTTTCTTGCAAAACTTTAGCATTCAAATATTGAACGAAGACATGATTTAAAAACACCTGCACTTATGAGGACAAGAACCAAGAGGAAAGACATATCATGTTCCCAGAGTGATAAATAGAAACTTGTTGTGCAGTTGAGAAGAAAAAAGGGAAAGGAATGCTGCAAAATTGAGAATAGTTTTAAGAGGACTCACCTCTGGGACTGTCAGCTCGAGGAAATATCGCCATCTTTCCGTCCTCTTGCATGCCATCCACCTGAGCCGCTGTTTCCTGTGAGATCAACGTGTCATGTGTGTCCGCTTTGTCTTTAGGCCGCGGCTCCTGGAGTTGTTTTTCACGCTGGTTTGGCGCTCTATCTCCCGTCTTGTCCTGGGCAGCTCGTAGTCGGATCACTTCTCCTTGCAGCAGGTTGTATTTGCGCTGTAGCTCTGCCAGATCTCCTCCCTCACCCTCAGGACCACCTGCCTCCAGCACTGCTGCTGTAGTGGGACACGAGTCCTTCTGCATGTACACCTCCAGGATTGAGTCCTGCTTGATCACTGCAGCCTACCGACACAGCAGCAACCAGTCACAATCCAGAAATCTCACCATTCAGCACAGCTCTCTGTCTAAGTCTCACCTGTATCGCATGAAGCTGAGTGCTGAGGTTCACGAGTCTTTGGCACACCTCCTGCAACACAAATACTTCAGAGTTATCTTTCTTTTCATCTTCAGTATTCAGTTTTTTTCCATTTCCTTAAGACGTACCTCGTTCAACATCTTGTCCTGCAGCTGATTCCCATTCCTGTCCTGTGAAATGTAATATTAAACATTAATAATAATAATAATGAATCCTCAATCCAATATGTGCTGTAATATCAGCAGAGGAACATTTAATGTAAAATATCAGACCTTTACCTTGTTAGATGGACCATTTATTTCATGGGTTCCATTAACTGATATTGTTCCTTGAACTATTTCAAAGAAAGAAATATGAGAGATAAGGAGGTAACATTGGAGTTTTATTTTTATAGCTTTATTTTCTTCAATCCCTTTAGAAAATCCTATCATGCCATCAGAACATATATTATATTGCATATATTCACCTATACGTGTATATACAATGTTCAGTGTCTTTTATTGTAAAGGATGTGACACATGAATTTAGAACAAATGTTACAGTTAAAACATGAGAGCACTTAATTTAACAGGCCTGTTCCTCATGTACATAAATCTACTTATTTTAGTAATTACAATAACTAGGTACTAACCCTGAACCTACCTCATGTATTTACCTTTTAACTTTCTCAGGTAAATACATGTAAGTTCACATACTGTAAAATGAAGTGCAAACCAAATTTGTTTTCAGCGTGGCAAATAGTTTTCATTGCATACATTTTGGATTGCGAGATGCGGACACGAGGAAAGCGGGTTTATTTATAGTAAGATAAGGATGTGATTGGGTGACGGTGATTAGGCGATGTTTAGGAAATATAAAGCAGCTGCGATTAATTGGCCAGCGCTCCTCCCGAAACGTTGTTATTATCAAAAGATTCACAGTTTTATTTACCTTGTTTCAATCATTTTGAAACATTAGTATCTATATACGAAGAGTTTGGTTCCAAAATGCGATAAACACCATAATGAAAACAAAATTATTTCCACCAAAATCAGTATGTTATCTGGTCGTGTTGAAAACGACATTTTTAATTTTTACGCAAAATGCGATATCCGCTGTGTTATTCAGTCACGTTTGATTCCTTTTTTTCCAAACTGCGACAAAAACGCCAGTCTCCTCTCTCTGCCGAACACGATATATCCGCTCAACCAATCACAGCACACCATTTCACGCACTATGAACAGACCTGGTAATGGCGGTGCTTTGAATACACCCTACGTCTTGTTTTCCTCAACTAATAAGTATTTTGTGATCAACAAACAAACATTAGGGCTACATGACAAATCTCGTCAGAAAAGCTGGTTTTGTGATTAGTATAAATCTCCATGGTGTGCTTTCAGATGGAGCGGCATTTTACTGCATTCATAAAGGCAGATGAATTGCATGCCTTTATATGTGGATCAACGTACTTTAATTGCATTTTTTTTTAAAGGCATGTTGCATTTTGGGGGGAAAAAATCTGTTTTTATAATAAATATTTTAAAATCAAAATCTGGATTAGAATTTTTAATAGAACTGATTTACCATCAGGCCGATATTATCGGCCAATATTAGGCATTTTCCATTTATAATGGCCGATTATAATAAATGTTTCAAAAATAAAATAAAATGGTAACTTTGATTTGGTTATTGTTGTTTTTGTGTTTAGGACTTTAAAGTCTTAAGTTTTTTGATGTTCCTCTGTTCTGTTGTGACAATAAAAGAAACAAGTTTCTTTTTAAAATGCATTATCATATTATATTAGTTAAAACTCATAAATAACAAAAAAATAACTAATGTTAGGGAAATCTGTTAACGTTTTGTTGCTATTATATGCTATTGTTGTTGTTATATATATATACAGTATCTCACAAAAGTGAGTACACCCCTCACATTTTTGTAAATATTTTATTATATCTTTTTAAGGGACAACGCTAAAGATATGAAACTCTGATAGAATGTAAAGTAATCAGTGTACA
>JAUCNO010000236.1:16208526-16227186 GCA_032353835.1 Enteromius viviparus | reverse complement strand
AATCAAATCCATTAAAAGATTGTTAGGCTGCATTAATTAGATCAGACAGAACCAGGAACATTCCCCTTAACAATGAAGAATGGCATCTACGCTAATATTAGTCTGTCTCTCTCTTATTCTGTTCCTCGGTCCATAAACAAAAGTGATTGATTGATTGAATGTTCATATTGCATATTTGCAGAGTGGGTGGGTGGCAAATCCAGAACATGACCTTTTTACATAAAGGCTCATATTGTATATTACAGAGTGGCCAATGCCTACTACTAGGTTTTTCCTAAATGGACTTTTCAGACCTTGAGGCTAAGAATAAAACAGTCTCATCTGTGCTCCTATTGTCTGCTTCTAACACTGCATCGTTCCACACTGTTCATGTGCATGAGCACAACAATAAACCAGGGTTAAGTACAGTGTGAAAATACCCTATGAGTGGCCTCCAAAAGCCAGCCCTGGTATAAGAGGAAATTCTGCTCTATCTCCTATATATGCTTTGCTGAATGGTTTGCTGTTTCACAATCAGGTGGAGGTTTTAATCATTACTGTCAATATGAATTCCCGTCCTACGGAATTTCCTCAGAAATTCTTCCCGTGGGCAGCTGTTTTCAGACATGCAAGTACAGCTCCTAGCTATAGTCAAGTGGGATCAAGAGACACAATTACATTCCAAGAAATTAAATCTGACAACAATGGTGAATGTGCTTTAGGACTAATTCAAATGAACATTCTACAGATAAAAAAGCCTGGTTCTTTTTAATTTAATGCCAGAATCCTCTATATTCAGAGCGTGACTCCAAAGTTTGTAACTTCACTCGATGTTTTCTTTGTAGCCTATTTATTTTTCACTACATATATGTCTTTTAATGTAATGTAAGTTGGAAGTGGAACAGCCTGTTCAGGTGGAAAATTCACACAGAAACTGTTTTTGCTGCTGCCCCCCTCCCCACTGAACAGCATGTAGGCCTATCCTTAAATTACAATTAAAACATGCTATGTTTTGATATATATTCTGGAGAGTGTTTAGTTTTCAAGTTTATTGTAATTGTAATATTAACTTGGTTCCCTGTGTTCCATAACATCTATTTCAGTAGACTTTCTAAAGCTAAAATGACAAATGAAAATAAACTAAACGATTGTTGTTCAGGTTGTAAAAACTATACATTTTGTTCTATACTATACACTATACATTATTGGCAAATCTAAAAATGCACATAGTTTCCTGTAAAGGATAGGTTTAGGTGTAGGGTCAGTGTAGGACCACAAAAACCAGCATGCATGTGTGCTTGTGTGTGCATAATACATTTTTGTAAATTCACATGTATGTGTGAACATTTACATAGGATTCAAGGTGAACTGAAGGTGCAGCAACAACTGTTATAAATTAAAAACTTCTCTAAAGAGATTTTTTTTGAATTTCTTAAAACAACCAAAGCATTCCAAATTGGAAGAGGAAGAATTCCACAACCTGGGAGGGCAATACAAGAGAAGGACCTTCCACCCAGTTTCGCGTTTACAACGACACTGGTCCAGAGAAGAGAACCAGCAGAGCGGTTACGTTAGTAAACGTGTTCATAGCCCCACCCCACTGAATAACACAGCGCTACCTAAAAGCAGGAAGTAGATACGTTAGTGGATCCTTCATCCAAAGCACATGCTGCTGAAACAGAAAAACAAAGCCTACAAAATTATATTTTGGGCAGATGTGGATTTTTTGATGTACTGCTGAGGCGAGCAGCCGAAACAAGTCATCTACATATCGCGTGGACGCGTTTGGACAAACAAGTGAGTGTGTGTGTATGAGTGTGTGTGGGTTTGTGTCAAATCACGACACCTTGCACGGCGTCGTCGCCTTTGCTTAAAATATGCTATATTTCTGCTCGGTTTGTTTTCAGGCTCCGCATATGCTATAGTCAGTGGTTCAGTTTCTGTCATTATGTAACCTGTCGCGGCGCGGTAGCTTTGCGGCCACCTTCTCAACTTCTGCGCCAGATGTGATGAACGCGTTGACGCGCGTTAGCCGCTGCTCTTTCTGTCACTGTTACTCACTCTTTAAAACAGATAGCAAGGGTTTCAGTCCAGTTCAGCATGCCGTTCATGTTAACATCAGTATTTATTCTCCCGTGTAGCCAAAGGCCCCAAATTTGTAGCAAAAAATATATGTTGTCAGTTTTATTTGCTTATAACGTTACTCTTAACTTAAGCAGATGTGAGGAGATAACCGTCCAGCGTTTGCAACACTATTGCGCTTTACGTTTACATTATAACCTTTGTACTAGTTAAATCGTGTTACCAGTAGAACACATTACAGATTACTAACAGGAAGACACAATGCATTATTTTTCAAATCAAGAATGCCCTCGAAGTGTTAACAGCAGGAGCACAATTCACAGATGTAAAGCTTTAAAGCTTTATCGTACTGCTGAAGATTTTCAGTCTTTCAGGGGGAAACAGGACCGTAAAGTATCAATTTCCGCGTTAGCTTCAGATGAAACCAATGTGGGCGACATGCAGTCGTGTTTTCGTCGAGAGGAATAGATGTGTTGGGAAACCAAAGGCGGCGTCTCACGAACTGACTCAAAACAACCCGATTATGATTGCGGCTGTCTCACCTGCAGACTGTTTTAGTGAAATCTCGCCCTCTTCTGACGGAGATCCGCCACACGCTTCCGATCAAATACAGAAACAGCCTCATTTCTCCGAATCAGCATCACGTGAAAAGTCTCCGAAATATTGCACACTCCTCAGCAATAAACTATAGGTTCCCACAGGAAAGGTCTCTCTAAAGAAGAGTAGCATGCACCGGAAGTTAGGTATGATGGCCGCACAGCTTTAGTTAAAAATAAAAGAATAAATGTCATATATACTGAAAGGGTTTAGCTCTATTTAATAATGAGCTATATTTAATTTCAAATATTCAAACTTGCTGATTAGCCTATGCCTTTTGTAATAAACAAGGCATACACAGTGTGTTATTCTATAAAACTAACCAGAATTGTTTTAATTGTAAGTTTCTTTTCTTTCAGCTGGTTAAAGTATTACGTATTTGGGCTTCCAATAAATTCAGAGGGACTGTTGGTCAAAGTTTAGACCGTAAGGCCTGTTCAAACCAACACAAGTTTTCAGCACTTCTTTTGACCCATGTTCACACGTATATGTCTGTTTAGATATTGGTTCTTTCTGTTGACCCACCAGCGATAACCAACACCAAAATGAGGGAAAACGTTGTGCTCTCTTACACTTTTTTTTTTTTGCCCCTCATTAGTTAAAACATTAGTTAACATGAACTAAGAATTAACATTACTACGGCATTTATGCATATTAGTTCATGCTAATTTCAGCATTTGCTGATGCATTATTCAAATTGACACCTTATTGTAAAAGGTTGTCAAATAAATGAACACTGAATGCATGTTCACTATACTTGGGCCTTAACATTTCCGTTATAGGTTGATCCTGAAAGTGGTCTTGCTCACTAAACATCAAGTCTAAGGAACAAGGAGGTGCAAATTGCTTATGTGCTTTGTGATGTGCACTAGAGATCAGATTTAGTTTCATGGATCATAGGAGCATTGTGAATATATCATCTTTGCAGACCACAACAACTGCGATGAGTCTGTAACTAGAAAACTAAAGTGGTGTAAATTGCATCCAGTGCCGTATGTAACCATGGGCTCCTTTTAAACGAAGAGTCTTATTCAGAGACTCAACTGTCGGCTGTTTTTGATGAATTCTTGCTTCCTGTGGATGGTCAGTTTCACACACACCTTTTAAAAATGGCAGGGGGATGACAGAACTACTTCCTCTGTAATATAGATCCATGCATAGATTGAGTCAGTGAGAAAATGAAATTAATCCAACAAGCACACTGTTTTTCCTCTTCTGTTTTTGCTATAAGCCTAGTCATTACAGTGGGTCAGACTTTCTCATGGGCCGATGGTAAGCAGCTGAATTATTTGTAAAAGATAATATTTTACTTTTAATAAAAATGTATAATAATAGTTTTCTAAAACTCGTTTCGGGAGGAGGGTGTAGGCTTACCCCCATTTACGATCTCTGCCTCCCTGTTTCCTAACTATCCCATCATCCTATCATATCTCTAAACTCGCCTTATATATAGCCAAACCAGTTTTCCCTTCCTCATCTCGATCAGAGTATCCCTCCTCCTCCTCTTTTCCTCCAGTATTCTCCATAGGGGGGGGCTCTCAGGGTTAAGAATCGCCTGTCCACCTCTCCCCTCTCTCCAGCCCTCAGGGCTATTTACCCCAGGCCTCGGTAGCCCTTCATCAGCAGCACGCCAAACCAGCTTTGCTTTGATCAAGCTGACAAGCTCGAACCTGTGAAATGAGGAGAGTTTGTTGTGGAAAATCTTTAAAAGGTTTAAGATACATTCTCATCTTAAAATCTCATACAAACAGCAGCGTCTTGAAAATTATCTTTTTTTTTCTCTCTGCCATTCCCACTCCCTGAAGAAATACTCCCTGTCTAGAACACGCAGAGACACGCAGGGCGACTTTACAAATAGTGAACATACTCATGATATACCAGCACTCCTTTAACACATTTTAGCCAATCTGATTTTTTTAAATCTTAACTTTTTAACTATTATTATTATTAGTAGTAGTAGTAGTAGAAGTAGAGTATTGTTTCTTGTTATATTTAGTTTGATTACTGAATGAGGAAAACGTATTGGGACCATTACATACATTCAGAATATTATTTTTTGCCAAACATGGTTATGCTACATGCAGGGCAGTGAGGGGCCAAAAATGACAATGATGTCATTTACTCACCCGTATGTCATTCCAAAACACTGACTTTATTTATTTTATTTATTTTTTTTTACCAAAATTGTCTAGGAGCTCTTGATTCATCTAATGTCATAGTTCTTGGAGGCTAAAGAACCATCCAAAGATATGAAACAGACAGGTTATTTTACAGCAAAAGGATCCAAGAGTTTGGGTTTCCAAGAGGGCACTGTTGTTTCAACTCTGAAGGGGAAGCTTCATCTAAAAGGGCAGCTGTATCTGAGTGCACACATGCTGTAGATGGAGAGCTTTGAGGGATCAGTGTTTCTTGCCAAACAAGAATGTGACAAAATACAGAGATACCCAGGGTTAACTTTGAAAGAGCTGCTGTCTTGAATATCTAGGAACAGAGAAAAGTGACCGGGATGCCTGTGTAGGACGGTGGCATTATGGTATAAGACTCTACTGTAGTTCATTATCCCAAGAACAAATATTTAGTTGATCTCAACTGGCTAAACCTGAACCTCACTGCAAGCTATTATAAAAATTGTTTTAACAAAGTGTGATTGCTTAAGTAGTTAATTAACATAGTGTTAGATTTTATAGCACAAACTCTTCCCAAATACCAAATATGAGTATGATTATCTTTTTTTTTGGCTTTCTACTTAATACATTTCCCCCCCCCATTTTGTCTTAGGAGCATGGGGCAGCATCTTGGTAAACGTGAGCCACATACTGTTCCCAAGGTATGTATATTTGTCTGTCTGTCTTTATGTGTATATTAGGGGTGTAGTGGTTCGAATTACGATTCGCTTGTATCATCGTATCGCGCTGTTCAGGATGTGCCATATTCAGGTAAAAAGGAATATACTACAATAAAATAATCTAAAATAATGTAACTACAAGCAACAACACAAAAAAATGCTATAGAGCAAAGATAGAAATACAATGAACAGTGCTTTTTAGGTCTCAGCTGTTACTCAAGCACTACCCTAGAGGGCACCAGTCGCTGCTAGATAGCACAGATAAGTAGTCATACGGGGGGCTAGCTGTTTTTCCAAGTGATCTACACAGCTGAATCTATTTTGGTTTAATTGTCACTGGTTACTTTTCGTTAATTTTCCATGCAGTTCTTATTCATGCACATATCAATATTAATTCAACACAAGTGTTCACATGCAGTTTAACATTCAGATCAATTGTAGCGCACTAGTTACAAGAAACTTACCAGGATAACAAAAATATCCCAGTGTTAACATCTTAGACAGTTTACGTCTCCTATGCAGACAGAGCTACACTAGCATAATATATTTTTTCATTTATTTAGCTTTTCATGTGACGCGAAAATGTAAATTGCCCTTATACCTCCTGATGGGATTATACCACTGGTAAATGCTGCTAATTTTTTATAAATAAATATAGCTTCAGAAAGCTACAGAGGGAAAAGGAAACCTGTGTACACATGCACAGTGCTTAAATGTTTATGTTTTTTTAATACAACAATATTAAAAAGGCAGCATTGATTATTTCATGCAATGCAATTACAGTTTGTGTTTTATTTAAACATTATTTGGTTGTAAAGGTAATTTTATTACTTATTTATATTTTTGAAGGGAGCATCAACAGTATCTGAAGACGTCCTAACAGACCCACCAGAGCCACAAGATGAGGTGTTTGGTAAGAACATTTATTTATTTATTTATTTTTTATACATGTGTATATATACTAATTATGGATTTTACTGATCATTGCCCAGCTTCTTGAGATCTTACGGCAGAGATCAGTATAGCTCTAATAGACTCACTACAAAAGGAAAGGCAAGACCTGCACAAGTCTAGTTGTGTTACAGCAAGGCTGCCACTGCTTCTCTGTACTTTGAACACCTAAAACTTGAATGCTGACATTGTGTATGCTTTCTTAATCTCAGCCCGGCAATAAACTGTCCAGGGGCCCAAAACCCCAACCGCATTCCTGTATATTGCATGCAAAGCGCAAGTTCTGATCTGACTGGACGGTGCTTAATATAAGTACTGGATTTGATGATGTGGCAAATCAAAGATAAACTCGATGTAGATATTACTTTTGGGGCAAACTGAAATAAGCATGCAGAAACACAAATGCAGAAGTCTGTTATTTCCCTGCTACCATTCATAGCCATCATTAGAGTAAATGGGAAGTGTAAAGTTGTTCCACATCATGATATCATCAACAGCAACGGTGGATTGCCTAAAGTCAAGTAAGTTTTAATTAACAAGGTTTTTGTGGTAATAACCGTGCATACAATAATAGCTATGTTTTTCTCTGCATGTGTGCCGAGGAGTGAGTAAGCAGATGACACAGTGGGGTTTCTACTCCATGTTTAAGGTTGCTGGAGCTAACACCAGCTGGCACTGGCTCCAGAGAGGCTACAGGCTTCTGCGTCCATATTCAAAAGCTCATATTGTTCAGAAAGCTAGTCTGTCACTGCCTCACTGTTCACTGCCCAAGCGTCATTGTTCTCTTTCTTTCGCTCTGTAGGGAACGGATGCTATTATGTACTACTAGTCCAGTAGTTCTAACTATAAAATTATTTATTTTTATTTATAAATTTATTATATATGCATTTTTAAAGAGATTATGGTGGCAATCACCTGCAATATAGATTATTGAGTTTACATCACTGTAATTTTTAACAGCAAAGATTAATGTTAAAAAAAGGCCATGTGTGCATTTGCTTGTTGGCCTGGAGTTCAGTGTTTTGTTTTGGAATTTTTTTTCGTATAGAATCAACAAATATAGAACCCAGATATTTTTAGCAGTTTTTTCGTTCACCTTTTATTCCATTAATATGTTTAATATTTCATTTGATGTTCATTAGTCTAAACATGTATGCATTTGCAGCAATAGATTTTTCCAAGCTTAAATTTCATATGTGGAAAAACAATGTCCGAAATTAGTTAGTCCAATCCAATGAATGTTTTAGGAGTTTATGATGCTGTCGTATCTATTTACCTCATTAGAACCGCAGTAGAAAGAGTTTACTGTATTTAAATCCAGTATCAGTGCAGAAAGCGTGAATAAATGTTGTGTTTGTAACACATGTATTTAACACTGCTTCACTGATTTACATTTGACATTCTCATAAATTCAGTGAAAACACAGTTGTGATCTATGCAGAAAAGTAGTATTTTCTATTAGTAGTATTTTCCTGAGCAATACTAGATAAAGTTATCAAGGGCAAATTACATAATTAATCCAGCAGCTGGTCCAGAAATGAAAAAAATTCATTAATTACTCACCCGCATTTCGTTTCAAACCCGTCAAACCTCCGTTCATCTTTAAAACACAAATGAAGATATATCTGATGAAATCCAAGAGCTTTCTGACCTACATAGACAAAGTTTCTACCACGATCAAGGCACAGAAATGAAGTAAGGACATAATTTCAACAGTCAACCAAGTTATGGTTCAAACATAATATTAATTTAAATGTTATTGTTTAATAAAGTCATTGTGTTGCACAAAGTATTTTAATAGCTTCATAAAATTACTATTAAACAACTGATGTCACGTAGAACTCAGTGCTTTTTATTTATACAAAAACAGTGTATCCTGGCTGAATTCAACACATTTTCCCCTTTTTCCTTAAAAAGTAAAAAAGAGGAAAATGACAAAAAAAACTAATTATATAAAAAACAAAAGGTAAATAAGTAAAAAAAAAAAAGTACAATCCCACCATTTTAAAGCAGCTTTTGAATAGGACTTAAACACAAATTGTAGGTAATAGAGAGTCCTGTGTGTACATTAAGAAAGTTCTTGTATGTATTCTCAAAGGGGAGACCAGATTAACCAAAATCTGTCAGATCTGATGTTTATCATAGGTACGTTTTTCTAATGGTAACCATGTAGCAATCTGTTATATCTCCATTTTGAAAGCTGGAGCTGGTTAGATTAGGGTTAGGGTGTAGAGAGCATCATTTTTAAAAAAGTTGTTCGCATTAAATGGGTCATGCAAAGGCAATTTTTTGGCTTTTTTTTTTTTTTGGCGATTTGCAAAGATTCATTAAAAGACTTTATACTCACTGCTTCTGTAGGAGAGGCTGGGTCATCAATGGATTACGCGAACATAAACGTATTTTGGTTGATCAAGAGAACTTTTCCCTTCAGATTTTGGAACTTTATATTGATCTATCTTCTGGAAAGACTTCTGAAAATAATCAAGGTATCTGAGAGATCCCCAGTTCGAGCCATGCTGAAAGACCAATGTTTTGCAATGTTAAAGGCATATCAGGATTAAAAGAAAGTAGGGAGGACAAGGAGAGAGAGGCAGAAATTCCCAAATGTGCCTTTACATCTCTCCAGGATTGTTTGATATAGTGAAATGTTCTGAGATCTTTTTTAGTTTTATAGAATTCTTGGCAAATGGCAAAAATGTAATTGGTAAAGGGGCACAAGCTATTTCTTCCATCTTGTATTAAATATAATTAGTCCTCTCTCTACACCAACTAGTCCTATTTTTAATTAGGGCTGTCCAATAATAAAACTGCAGATTTGGCAAGCCTATTCCATCCTTATCTTTTGGCTTCATTGATTTAGAAATTCTGATCCCTTTTATTGTTCCAGATGAACTTTGAGATGTTTTTATTGATGAATTTGCTAAATAACTAGGTATGGACTGAAATAAATATAAAAGTTAAGGGAGTACATTCATATTTAATACATTTGTTCTTCCTAAAAATGAGATTGGCAGTGGACACGTTTTTAAGTTAAGCTTGAGATTTTCTATAAGAGGCGTTTAATTCTTTTTTTTTTTTTAAGTATTTAAGTGAGGCCGTGACAAAAATGCCTAGATATCTAAAGGCTGTTTCTGATAGTTGAAAATGGGAAATTAATTTAAGACGTTCTAAAGAAGGAATGTTAAAAGGTAAAAGAATGGAGTTGGAAAGATTTATTTAGTAACCTGTGTTATGAAATGCATTCCAGCAGTGTTGGAATAGATGGCTTTGTTTTGACATTAATATAAGTACATCATCAGCATAAAGTGAAGCTCGATGATCTTCTCCTCCCACTGTAATGCCATGGAAAGTTCTGCTAAGGCTTCAATACCTAAAGCAAAGGTGAGAGAGGACAACCTTGCCTTGTACCTCTTCCTATGCCAAACGAGTCGAAGCGAGACCATTCATAATGACTGTTGCCTTGAGATCAAAACAAAGCAACTGAATCCACTTATATAAACTTATTCCCTAGATTAAATTTTCCAGTCGTAGCAGACAAGAAGTCCCGCTCGACTCTGTCAAAAGCTTTTTCAGCATCAAGGGAGAGAACAAGTGCAGGGTGCTCTTCACTTTGGACAAAATTAATAACATTTAAAAGTCTGCATATATTATCTGTGCCATAACACAGATTTGGCAAAGCCTGTTTGCTCTGGTTTAATGAAGTTGAGGAGCATGTTCTCTAACCCACATGGCAGAACTTTTGCCAGTATTTTAGAATCTGTATTAAGTAGACTTAGTGATCTATATGATGCACAGTCTTGAGGATCTTTCTTTCTTAAGTATTACACGGATATTTGATGTTTTCCATATTTCAGGTATTTTAAATTCTGTTCTTAGTTCAGAAATAAATCAAGTGATATAATGGCAGAGTGTCTTTCTTTCCGATGGAAGGAATAGTTATGAATTGAATTACATATGTTTAACAACTGATAACAAACAATACTTTACTAAAATATTTTCAGTTTTAAATAGTGTTCTTAGAAAAAGAAAGAGTTTAGTTTTGATTTTCTTTAGTTTTTTCTGTAGCCATGCATCTATTATAATCGTGGAATGAGAAACATGTACTTATAGGCAGGTGTTAAAGAATGAGTCTGGATGTAATACTTGCGTCATTGTGTATAAATAGTATGTGAGTGTATATACATATGGTCACCTTATTTTAAGATTCAATTCTATTAACAAATCACTAACAACTTTTGCCTCAAACTCCAGATTTGCTGCTTATTAATAGTAAATTAAGTTTAGGTGAGATTAGGAACGTAGAATATGGTCATGCAGAAAGGGCTTTAAAAGTACTAATAATCCGCCAATATGCTAGTTAGCAACTAGTTAACAGTGACAATTATACTTTTTTTTTCTCTCTCTCTGGCCAAAATATTTTGGCAGTCAAAGTTTTCCAAATATCAGCTGTTTATTATTTAAACCTGGCAATAAAGCCCATTCTGATTCTGATTTTTGTAGTTCTTAAAGTAGTTTATAGCACTAAGTGAGTATTCTGCTGCGGTTAGCGTGCAGAGCATGAGATGAGGAATAGCTGGTGAATGCTCAATGACAGTCAAACAGATGAGGGACTGTCTCTGGGGCCCGTGGGCGCCTTCGCGTTCTCGTGAATGCTGCTATAGAGAGGATTTCATGCAGGGGTGGGAGGCCTGGACACAGGCCGCATGCCTATAGCCCCTTACAGACATGCTTCCCGTGCCTCAGTCCCACTGCTTCATACTGTGTGGGTCTGTTTGTTGCAGCAGGGCTTTAGCTGAGTTGGGTTAACTTTCTCTGAAATCTGATCAGTCGTAGTATCTTTTATAGTGCAGTGATGTGTGAACTCTTTGGTGCATGATCCAGATCCTGCAACCATATGCATATAGAAGGGGAATATACACACTAACAGAATAATAATCCAAAATACTCAATTGTTAAAAAAAAGGAAAATAAATAAATAAACAATATATATATATATATTTTTTAGAATTGATGTAGCAATAACAGCAAACTTCATATTGATCTTGAAGACCCTTATTGCACTAATGCTGACATCACTGACTTGCTGACTGAGTTAGTCAGATGACTTGAATATTATCAAACCACTGGAAAAAATCAGATTAAACCATCCTAAAGCTGATCATAGCTGGTCAGCAGACTGGTTTTAGAGGGCTTTTGGTCACTTCCTTATCTGGTCAGGCTAGGAGACCAGCTAAAACCAGCTAACCATCTTAGGATTAGTAGTTATTTTCCCAGCAGTGAACAGTTGTTTGGAGATATGAGTAAGGAGATGATTCAATCCTCTATCCTAGTGTTTTGATATAGCTGGAAGACAATTGACAAGTTTTATGAATCTATTCAAAAAGGTTAGAAACTGCATTAAAGGCAAATGGTGGTAAAGATTTCTTAAGGCATACTGCGTATTTCTCAGGTGTTCACAAGTCAAGTCAAGTCACTTTTATTTCTATAGTACTTTTAACAATACAGATTGTAGCAAAGCACTGAACATTATCAAGTATGAGAACAGAGTGATGGTAATGTATAACAACGAGATTAAACTATTTATTTATCAAATGCAGAGAAGGTAGTCAAGATGATGATAATCACTAGAAATGAGGTTCCCCCAACTAAGCAAGCCAGAGGAACCAAAACCCCATCCACGAGAGAATAGGGAAAAAACCTTTGGAGAACCAGGCTTAGTTGGGTCCAGTTCTCACAACCCTTGTATGCATTGGCTACTTCAGGCGGGACCATATACCCCAACACAATATCATTTTCAAGGTATAGCAAGTCATGCTAAATTTATTCCCACCCTAGTGTGTAATATACAAATGCTTTTGAGATTTTGCAGCATCATATCATGAGCAAATTAGTAGTTAACCTTCGAGGTATGTGTGGCCACACGTGCCAGGGTTAAAGCGGTGTCCAAACTCTTTCTAACGAAACTTCTAATTGGTTGGTTAAAAGTATGTCCAAAACCTAGAATGGATGGATCAGAATAGGGTTGTAAAATAATGGTGTGGACGGAAGTACTGTTCAAAAAGTGGGCTGGAAACACAGTATAAATTGACTTGACTAAAAGGGAAATAATTGCTCTCAACTGGGACTTTTTTAACTTGAAGATTTTAAAGTGTACATTCAGTTTCCTTAAGGTTTATCAATTTAAAACACATTTTTGACAGACCATAAAAGCTCACAAGATGTCTCTGAAATTTCACTTTTGACAAATAAAATTAGGCTAATACAGTAGCTGCCTGTTTTTGGACCTTCTTTAATGATTTATTTGGACCAGCCACACCTCAAGAAAGGGACTTGAGAAATGAGATGAGTTTCACTTTGCAGAGAATTCGCAAAATCCAGCCTGGGGAAGTTATTACAGTCACACTGTTTCCTTTGTCCTTTTACAATAACGTTGTGGTGGCACAAAGAAGCTCTGTAAGAAACACTAGAATTCAGATTCTCTTGTGTTGTGTGGTACAGTAACGGCTTTGTCTCATCGCACTGGGTTCAAACCTGACGACCTTCTGAGGAAGCACTGCTCTGAAATCTGTTCATCTTTAGATCTGTTAACATGGACGTTTTTATGAAAACATACTGCATCATGAGAACTACTCGTCTATGAGTTTAATACAAATGCAAACGTTTCTATGATGTCTGTTACAGTGCTTCAGGAGCTTTTGTCAGAGACGAATGATTGAGCAGGTTTGTGTGTGTGTGTGTGGAGATTGTGAGAGAATCTGTAGCACTTGTTGCCTGGGGGTGGGGGGTGTTGGGGTAGGTGATGACAATGATCTTACTGTGAAATGTCAGATAACTCCCGATGTTTCTGTGCAGGACTGGGGGAGGCGGACCTCAACCAGAACAATGGATGCTCCAGCAAGAGTCCAGTGGTGACTGACTCCATGAACGCTGAAGTAGATCACAGCAGCTGGAACCATCCGAGCTCAGACGACCCTAATGCCTCAGGACCCCGCCCCCACTTGGTCCGCCTCTTTTCTCGAGATGCCCCAGGTCGCGAGGACAACACCTTCAAAGACCGCCCCTCGGAGTCCGATGAGCTGCAGACCATCCAGGAACACAGCGGCACTGGCTCAGATTGCGAATCCGAGTGTGCAGAGTAGGACCTGAAGTAGATTGCCTCTTTGCCCTCTCTTTCCTCACTCCTACTTTGGAAACACACACACAAAAAGAGATTAAAGCAAACACTCAGCATGGCATCTGCAAGCTCTTCGCAGTCAACATTCAGGCTGGGCCGCAGTAAGAAGAACCCTACTGTTATGGATCAGATCGGAAAGTTCTTTGGAGGGGATAAGAAGAAGAAGGGAAAGGTGAGGAGTGAGCAGGCATTCAGAGTACTCCACATGAGCCTTTACTACTGTTGTGTTTGAGTGAATTTATCTTGATCACCACCAGTAAATGAGTTGCGTTTGCTTTTATTTTGATTTACATTATTATTATTTTTTATTATTGACTGTCATATATACCCAGTATTGCATATAGCTGCGATTTGTTATAGGATTTCACCATGATTCAGGGATACGAGTGCGATGTTTATAAACAACATGGCAAGCTTTTATAAAATGTGCAAATGTATTGAAATGCCTGTGCATCAAAATTAAGTGTTTTTATGACTTTTCACTGACCGCTGCGTTGAAAAGTCCTATAGTAATCAGAAAGATGGTACATATAGCATATTGTACAATGAGTGGTACTGTGTCTCAGACAGGATGTTTTTGTTGGCACATATCTAAGACATTTTCTTATACAGTACGTGACCGGTAAATATTTTATATTTTATAGCCATTTTGGAATCCATCTATCTTATAACATCATGGTGTTCAGGGGGCACCTCAGGGTTTTTCATGGTACAGACAGAGGCCATTACTGATCAGTTTGGTTTGTAAAAAGAATTAGCATAGTTTTGGAAATGATATTTAACATTGGTTTATGCTTGTGAAATTATGCAATTTCTAGAGCCTTAACTTTTGATGGAGCTAAATATTTTTTCTTCTAAAATCAAGATATTTAAGCGTTTAGGCAACAAACACCAAAGTTGGGAAACTCCTCTGTGGGAAAATGTGAAATGAGCTCTTGATGATGTAAGTTTATATTTGTGACCTTATTTTTAAAGTGCCATATAATGGTTCAAATGTAACGTTGCGGAATTACTGACTTGTGCAGTGTGTAACATTTTGATTAACTAGTTTTAATATAGCTAACATTTTTGTGGGGAAAAAATCTGATTAAATAATGTGACAAAGAGATTGCGATGTCATAGTTCCAGTTGTATAATAGTTCTGTCTCAGACCTACATGTTGCTGCTTCAACCAGATTTCTCAAACAAATCTCAGGTTAACTCATCTCTCTTATGTAACAATGTGATGTTTAAGTGTTCATGCCTCACTAGTAACCTCTATAGAGTGTATCCCATTTGTAACAACATCAGCTTGTGTAACCTACCCTGAAGATGTTCTTTAGCCTGATCCTATCCTGAGCTTTTTGATATTTGCTTGATTAAAATGTATGTAACACGAACATTGGCTTTTTTAAATTTATTTATTTGTTTTGAAATTCTAAGGCAATTTTGCTCTTTGAATTTTTTTTCTTTTATTTTTTACAGATGTGGTCTGAATTTGTAATTGCTAAAGTTAACGTTTGACAGGTTAGGTCAAATTCATATGCACAGATTAACCAGTTTTAAAAAAATCGGAAAATCAGAAAAATCTGAAAAAAAAAAACTAACACTTAAAAATATACCTCTTTCATTATGTTTGTAATTCTAAAAAGCAAGATACATTTTTATTTATTAATTTTTTTTGCTGTCACCATAGGACACTAGAAGTCCATTATTTGTCAACCACCCAAATGCAGTTGGTTTTAATATATCCATTTGTTAAAAATCGGATGTGATATCAATTGAAAATATATTTGTAATATTAAAAGATCCTATGATTATTTTGTACTGACAGGAATCTTGATATTTGAATACATAACAAATTAAATTAACATAAAACTATGAGAATACTTTTAGTTTGGAACGAAAAAACCACTGATAGGAGATGGACTTTTTGATCATGTGTAACAAAAGTGATTAAGTGGGTGATTAATAATAACATTTTTAATTTTGTGATGCAGTAACCCTTTAAAATAATTATTCATTATTAATATTAATTCCAGTGTTGCTTGTTAGGTTCAAAATGGTTAATGCATGAAGTGAAATACAATTGAAAACGTTATGCAATGCTTAAACTTACTAACAATTAAAATGACAGTCTCCCAGGAGCTATATGTGGTAACTTCTCAGTAATGAAGGGGATTTCAGTTTATAGATTGACCTCAGACCTTAGTGATGCAATCATTTTATCATTTCATTAAGATGAAACCGAATGCAAGGAAAGATATGCTAAGTCTGTGAGAGGAAATTGGGCAAATCAAAACAGCATGGCCACAAAGCATAACATTTGTTCACAGTGGCCACCTTCTGTTCCTAAATGAATGCTAGTGCTCATAAAATGTAAAAGACCAGGCCCCATACCTCACAGATGATATACGGTTTCTCCTACCTCCTCTTCGTCATCCTCCTTCTCTCAATTCTAAGGCCAAACGCCATGTCAGATCTGCAAGATAGGAAGTGGTTAAATTAGATTTTGTTCCCTTAGCATATATGAAATCAAGCAGTAAATTGAAATAGTTCTAATATCTAAAGATTCTGTCAGCCTAACCGTTATTTTATTGTGCTGGTCCGCACCTCATATAAGAAGCTATTCTTCTTGTCATGGATTGAGTCAGGAGTTGTAGTCTTGACTGGCAGCTGAGTTCATGGAGGTGGAGACTGTAGTAAAGCCACACATATCTGGATTATTGGTGAGTTTCTGTATAAGAATCCGGCTAGTTGTTTAGGTCTGTGTTGTGGTTGGTCTTGCTAATAAACATATTTTCATAAAACCCTAAGAAACATCACTTTTCTGTAGATGTGTGTATGTGAGGCCTGTGATGGGTCACTTTTGAGAGACACCCTTCCAGTCCGAGTCGGTGGGGTAGTCTTCAGCATTCAGAGGATCTACAGATGATAAGTGGTTTGGGACATGGATGGATACGAAGGACTGTTCACACCAATGTCTATTAATCAGGGGTATAACAATTCGCAGATCGATTCATGGTCATTTTCCAAATCATCACCTTGAAAATGAGAGGAGACTTGTGAGCAGTGCACGTGCATGTCATTATTTAGTTGTTTGGAGTGCACTTGTCAAAGTGATGTCATTTTCTCTTAGTCTCCAGCTGTGTGTATGTTTCCATCAGAACGAACGTATATATATATATATATATATATATATAAACATTTTACACATATTAGTTTTTGTACATTAGCATATTGAAAAAAATTGAAATATAAACTGTATGTTTATTTGCAACAGTTACAGTATGCTAACAACAATAAAAAACATTTATGACATTAAAACAGTGACATGCTCTCATGCACATTGTGCTGCGCTCGACAAGTGCCTTTCAAACGACTAAATAATGACACGCAGGTGCTCTGCTCGCTCAAGTCTCCATGAACAAGGGGAAATGGATAATCACTATGATTTGGAAAATGACCATGAATCGATTAATGCATCTGTTGAGATGAACATGAGCATTGGTCAATGTGATAGTTTATTTTTAAATCTCTTTTCCATCCCACTGTAAAGAAAGCTGGCCAACCAGTAGGTTTCCTGTGTTTGGTCATATGCCCAGAGCCACTGCTGTAAAAAACATACAGTACATAAAACTATGACTCATAAACAGATTGTGCTAAGAGAAAAACTGAAACCAATGATCTTGTCCCTGTTGTTGTGTCCAGAATAGGATACTAAGGGTCAAACTTGCAAATGTTGAGAGTCAGTATTTAGTTCAGTATAGTATGACAATGTGCAGTATGAATGAGATATGGATCTGACTTTGTGCACTTTCCATTCACAAATACTCTACCATGGCCTTATGGGACAGTGAAGTGTTTGTAAATATAATGCATTGCATTGCATTGCAAAGCATCTTTATATAGTAAGTGTCTTTATTAAAGATCTTGCAGATTTACTTTAACAGAGTTCCTGTTTTGGCTATAACCAATGGCTTACAGAAGTATTTTACTGATTTTATACTTCTCAGCCTATTTATATAAATACAGTGGGAACGGAAAGTATTCAGACCCCCTTAAATTTTTCACTCATTGTTATATTGCAGCAATTTACTAAAATCATTTAAGTACATTTTTTTCTCTCATTAATGTAAACACTGCACCCCAGAAAACAGAAAAACACAGAATTGTTGACATTTTTGCAAATTTATTAAAAAAGAAAAACTGAAATATCGCATGGTCCTAAGTATTCAGCCCCTTTGCTGTGAAACTCATGTATTTAACTCAGGTGCTGTCTATTTCTGGCCAAGATTACAGAAACAATTCTGCTGCACTTAGTGACGTTTTGCAAATAATTCGTTTTGGGAGGAAGCGCTAGACGAATTGACCATGGCTGGCATCGCATTATCCAATCAATCTCCTCGTTACTCCTGCCCAATCAAATCCTTCCTACTTACTATTAATAACCCGTTTTCTTTACTTCTGTCTTTGTGCATCCCTCCTCCACCCTTGCCTTCGTGCCTTACTCTCATCCATGCGAGGACCGAGCCGAACACCATGCTCTTGCCTGGCCAGCGTTCAAACCACTAGGGTTCAGGGGCCGCTGTTCTACTGGTTCGCCCCCCCACCCCCCCCTTTTGGTCTTAATTCTAAGTGGTATGTGCGGAGAAAACCAGGCACTGCTCATCACCTGTCCAATACAGTCCAAACAGTGAAGCATGGTGGTGGCAGCATCATGTTGTGGGGGTATTTTTCAGCTGCAGGGAGAGGACGACTGGTTGCAATCAAAGGAAAGATGGATGCGGCCATGTACAGGGATATCCTGGACCAAAACCGTCTCCAGAGTGCTCAAGACCTCAGACTGGGCCGAAGCTTTACCTTCCAACAAGACAATGATCCTAAGCACACAGCTAAAATAACAAAGTATTGGCTTCACAACAAGTCTGTGACTGTTCTTGAATGATCCAGCCAGAGCCCTGACTTATACCCAATTGAGCATCTCTGGAGAGACCTAAAAATGTCTGTCCACCAACGTTTACCATCCAACCTGACAGAACTGGAGAGGATC
>JAUCNO010000236.1:16187004-16199929 GCA_032353835.1 Enteromius viviparus | reverse complement strand
GACGTATGCATGAATAAAACATATGTGCATGCAATTGAAGAAGAAAATAAATTGAATGTATATATATATATATATATATTGGTTATCAAAGAATGTAGTAATGAAATTCACCCCTGAATTCATTGTTTGTCTTTTGTAGAAAGTCACATTTTCACATTTACATTTATTGATTGTCTTGTAAAGGGACAATCATTAGAATTCTATTTGGGAGAAAATCCAAGGCCATTTTTTTTGTCTATGAATAAGCCGTGTGTTAATTATGAAACTGAATTCAGTTACTTCAAAAACACGTTGTTGTTGAGAAATGCTATTTTCAAAGCGATTCAGTGTATTAAATTATTATTACAGTAAAAGTCACGGGGTATAGTGTTGACAAGTTTCTGTGAAAGATGCGTGTGTGTCAGTTAAAATGGAACATATATATAAATTCCAATGTTTAAGACATGGCTTGCTTTATTATAATCTAAGCAAGAAGGCAAACCAAAACACAAGCTTTAACTTAGAGAAGACAGGACAAAGGTTAACTGAATATTCTCAAATATAATACCGAAATATAAGAAAATTATGGTAATAAGGATAACAATCTGTGAAGAATAAAGCGAATGAAAACAAAGAGTCCTAAAATCAGACATAAAGATAAAGATAAATCTTTTTTTTTTTTTTTACCATTATGTTTGTTGATTTTGTACAGTTTGCAACAGTTCTACAACTCCCAAGGCATTGCTTAATTTGTACTATTACATAATATGCAGTTACATAAACTGTCAGTTCTAAGACCGGCTAAAAGAGGTGGATTCTAAGGAAGTTTAAAAGGTTCCAGCCAATGGGAATACTACTGATCATAATTCTAAATGAGAATGATTTAATAATTAAATGTATTATTTAAAAATTATTAAAAAATTCAAAACTAGTCGGTTGTAAGAAATACAAGTAAATGATTATATTCATCATACAGGCCTACAGAGACAGTGTAGTCAGCACTGCTGCTAAATCTGAATCCAGCAATTCAAACCATTTAAGTAAAAAAAAAGGCTTCCTTTAAACAAAGCTCTTTTTAAACTGCAGCATATTAAATTATGTTATTGAATTTCATACAATTACTCCACTCCCAGTATAAAACAAAAGACTTTATATTTTTGATCAACCCTGAAAAATTAAGATTGAAATTTTTTTATTTGATAATTGTAAGTGATAAGCACAGGAATGTATGGAATGCAATAATTAATAAAAAACACAGCAAAAACAAGACAAGAAAATGCACAGCGGCTTGCAAACAGGAAGAATAATTTTTAAGTGACTTCTGGTTAAGGCTAGGGTTCTCATCTCTGGCTCTCAAGGTTGACTGCCTTGCAGAGTTTAGGTCTATCCCTAACACACAAGAACACAAGAAAGGTTTAGTCAGCAGTTGCTATGTTAATTGTTTAACCTAAATTTGCAGTATTCTTGAATTGTAATCAGGACATAATTTTTAAGCATGAATACCTTTTGTAGTGTATGATTGGATCAAGCAGTTATGGTGTCTGCAGCTTGGTCATGAATTTCATCTGTTAAATTAGGTTAAAGAGGCATTTCTTTAATTTAATTTAGTCTGGTGTTTAGATTCAGATTTTTTGGCATTCTTTTTTTTTTTTTTTTTTTTTGTGTGTGTGTGTGTGTGTGTGAAGCTGCTTTTTAATGCCCTAAAATATGTTATGTATGTATAATGTACGTTTTGTTATGCCATTTTAACAACACAATTTTGCAGATAGCTTATGTTCACATACAGCTACGACACACTGCGTGAAAGATCCTATTTACAAAAAAGACATAATCGGGGCACTTTAATAAACTTATCTTTAGCTATGTAAACATCTGATATGTGAAATAGCTTATTCAGAACTTTACTACATATAAAATAGCATAAGATTTCTATTATGCCTTTTATTTTATTTGTGTTATAAAACAAACAAACAATAAACTCACTGTGAGATCTAAAGAGCATAGATTAAAGAGAATATTTTTGATTATTTAATTACAATTGTCTTTTATGAGCTTGAGTTGAAGTTTAGGTTGTTAGGCTGTACAGTTATACCTAAGATTAGTCTTATTTAAAACACACACACACACACACACACACACACACACACAGTCATACAGAATCAGTTTTCACAGAAATACACATAGACACCAAAAGTAGTTATCTAGTAGCCTCGTTTTTCAAAGTCGTCCAATATAGTGTTCTTATTTATGGTAACTTATTTGATTTTCTTCCCTCTGTTTTAAATTTTAAGAAAAATATTTAATGAAAAACAGTGGTTGTAAGTATAAAAAGAGACAGCATTAAACAGACATAATCTCTTCGTATTTTATTTGAGCTTAATTGGACAGAACATCTTGAAATTTGGGGCACAAAGCTCATATTTCTGTGCTACATCCAGAACTCACATTTACAAACCCCACACGTAAACAAGAAAAATAAATAAATAAATAAATAAATAAATAAAAACATAAATAAATAAATTATGCATGTATGAATGATAATAATAATAATATATTCATATCTCAGACCCACATTAATAAAATCTAACAAACAAGACCATTCCTCTAAAATGTGCATTCCCAGACAATAATGACAAATAGTCATTATCATCATTATCATTATTATTTGTGTGTGTGTGTGTGTGTGTCTGTGTTACAAAATATCCATACCAGTTCTGTTTCTATGAAAACACAAACTGTTCTTTTTTTTTTTTTTTTTTACAAAAAATAAAAAAGAGGCTTGTGATTGTAGCAGCTTTAAATATCAGAGCTGTTCCATTATGTAGCATATTACACACTTGCAAAGAAAAGAAAAGAAAAGAAAAGAAAAACACACATCAATATGATTGCATTGGTATAATGCAAGTTTTTTCTCTGTTAATTTCAATGTGTGTTTGAAATTAGAATTTACAAAAGATGAAGTGAAATTAAAATAGATTAATCGAAACTCAATTAAATATACATTAATACCTGCTTTTACTTTATATCATAAATATTAAGACAGATAATATAGGACTATGGCTGGAGAATTAATGTAAAAATGAAAATGAAAAACTTTTGGTCAATCACCTAGAAAATTAAAAGGCTAAGATTTACAATGTCATGTTTCTTCGTGTACCACAAGCAACTGTTATCTATCCACATAGAAATAGATTTTTTTTTTTTGCCCATGTCAACTTAAACATATAGATCAGAGGGTAATACCACTGAAAAAAGAAACATACTGATATAAACCAGTAAGCACCATGCAAACCTGTCAAGACAAATGTTTTTTTTACTGAATGTATAGTAGGACTGAAGAACACTAAATACTAGAGTTCCAAATTTAAACAGCATATCAGACTTAATTTGTACAATATAATAACATACTTCAAACTGGAATAAGAATTACTCTTTCTATTTTTTATTAATTCATTAGCCTTTTTTCTGTATCCTTTTTTTGACTGTACATCGTCATTTAATCCTTATTTCATTGTCTTCTTCCCTGAATCTGGAGAAGGGATGTCCAGTTCTCATTTCCAGGTTAGTCTTCTCAAGTTCAGTCAGTGGAGGGCTGCTCCCAGTGCAAGACCTCTCCATCCCTCCTGACATTCCTCCCACAGCAGAAATGCCACCACCACTTAGACTAATGGGAATGGATGGAACGCCTCCATTCTGAATGACAGAGATTTCATTGTTTTTCATTGCTAGTCCATTGGTAATGGCTACAGCATACTGATTCCAAAAACCTGGGTCTATGTTGATTGCTCGTGCTGCAAGATCCTTCTGAAAGATTTCATTGAATTTAATGGTATCTCCCCCTAGGAGAGCCATCGGATTGTCCACTGATAGCCGTCTTCCCCGCCGGGCTGGGGCATTGTTCCACATGTGGGTTCCCATGTGGACCTGAAATGAGAATGCTAGTTCAGTTTATGTGCATCACGAACAAATAAATAAACAATTTATTTATATGTATTTCTTAAGTTCTATGCTTTATATATCAGTTACGCTGTAAAAAAAAAAAGACTATTGTTTTTAAAGGTAAAAAAACTGTGAAAACGCTACATTAAAAACTTGGTTATTAAATGGTAAATTACATGGCAAACCGTGAATTTACATTCCTAAAATTCCCTGCATTGCATTTCAAATATTGTTTGAATTTGATTTTTTTTTTATTGTTTCTTATTAATTTTTTTCTTTTTAGTTATGTTTATTAGAGCTGAATGTTACATGTAATGTTGTCAAATGAAAGTTAATGGCATATTTCAGTTGAATGAGTCTCACCATGATGGTGTTTAGTGTTTGTGTGAATGACACTGAGCACCTTCTACAGTATATACAGTTTGTTCATATTGAAAAGCTGCTAGTGATGGGGTTTGGTTCAGTAAATTTAATCTAATTTTAGTAATCTATTTCTAATCTCAAATTTAAAATCAATTTAGTTACTAGTAAAATTAGTAACATGCACAGAGCAGTTACAGGGCCAAGCACCTTTGTGGAAAATCTGTTAAAATAAATTTTAATAGGACGTAGTATCCCCAAGTATCGCTTTTAAGTCATAATTAAAACTGCATATAACTTAATACAGTTGTTTATAACATTTTATCAATAGGTAACTTTACAAAATTAGCATTTTATGTTAGAGAATGGTTACAATGACATGCAAAGGTTCATGTCAAGTCACCGTTATTTCTACAATTTCTACAATACAGATTGTGCAGAAGCAGCTTCACAGAGATAAAACAGGAAATAGCAGAGTCAATTATGCAAATTCATGCTATGGGGAGTTTCAGTTTCTCCTGTTAAGTGTAGTTACAATAGTGTAATTATTTTGCATGATCATTTATTATCAAGTCAGTTCATATTAATCGCAGTTTGAAGTTATGCAAAAGGCAGCAAAATTATTCAGTTTCAATGTTCTCTATGTATCTTCATGTATCTCAATGTATACACCACTGATAATAATCATATTTTCTTAATAAAACTGCATTTTGGTCCCAGCTTGTCCAGGCATGACATGTTCATAGGTAGATGTATAGGGATCTGTGGCGAAGGCTTGTGTAGTTGTCAAGGTCTTTGCTGAGCATCTGTCCCTAGTCCTAGCTTGTTTCATTGTGGGCTTTACTGACAGTGAAGGGCTGTGGTGTTGTCATTTCTCCGTGGAGGTCCAACATCTGTCAATATGCTAAAGCATTGCTAAAAATGTTTTAGCACAGATATGCCCAGGTACTTAAGCGAAAATTCCAAAACATTCAAAAGTATTCAACATTTAATGCACTTAAAGCTGCAGTCCATAACCTTTCTGGTTAAACATGATCCAAAATTAATTGTTGACCAAGTAACCAGCCAGTGATCTCCTTCCCCTTGCCTGATTTACACTGGTAAGCTCAATAATTTGAGTAGTACAGGTTTTGTAGGTTAGCTTTGATCCTGATGTTTTGTCAAAAGCTCCTGATCTTTTTTACAAATATAAGGTTTTATACATTTTTATCTGTTCTTCAAATACTAGAAATCCAACTCTCTGTGATGAAAAGCAGTAGAATGCCACTTGCCGTAAGTTTTCATTTGGCTAAACAAGCTTTCAAACCCTTGTTTCATTTTTTTGGGGGATATTGAAATAAACAGCCAGATCGCGAACATATTCAATCACCCACATAATCATGTTAATAAATAACAGGATTAGGCTATATGTCTGTTAAATCCTTAAATCACACTATAACATTTAAATCTGTGTTCACACTCTTGCTCACCAGAGAGAACAGTTAATGTATATGAAATAAAATAAAATTGTTATTCTCTATTCTTTTATCTGGACTTGAGCAGCTCTTTGGTCATTTATCCATATGTAATGTAAACAAACAAATGGCTTAAATTCAGATAAAGAATGAACGACGTAATCAGTAAGGTTCAGTATCCAGAACATATACTTTTATTTTGTACTACGAATTCTACAAATACCCTGCAATTGTATTTTGTAGTTTGGAATATTTAACTGATATACCTAAACACATATAGACGTGCAATGCTGGCATTTTTAATATTACCAGTTTGAGAACAGAGTATAGCAATAATAATAATTTGCATAGTTTGATGTTATATTACTTTTGTTTTAAATGCAATTGCAGGTTTGTAAGCATAACGTACGGACTGCAGCTTTAAATACTGTATTAAAATTAAAACGCACTGATTGGTGAATGTTTATTGAAAAATAAAAAATACTGAAAATAATTTCTATTAAATAATTGTATATTGTACATTTTACATAATCCTTCTGCTCAGTATATCTGGGAGAGGGGGCTTGCCAGTGTGTTGACAAACAATATACTGTACAAAACAGATTTGACACAGGGCGACATGTATAAGATTTTAGGAAATAACACGATGCAAGCATACTTTGAAATGAATTTGAAACTGCTTTGGCAGTGGGGCAGATGTAGAGGCATTCATTTGTTTTATTTATTTTGTCTAACCTAAAAACCAAGTGAACACGTCTGCATTCAAGCATTTCAAATAGCTCGCCCTTTTACAGTTGATTTAGTTCACAACACAGTAATGCCCTTATTTACATTCACAATAATAAATCCTTAAAAAAAGTAATTGTAAAATTAAGTTAAATCATGTAATTGCATTTGATTTGCTGAAAATAATCAGCTTGTTCATGTGTCAGACACTGCTATTGCGTTTCAGAGAGTGTAATGATTTTTACAGGTCTTTTTTTTTTTTAAAGAAATCTAGTGGAGTTAAATGTACAATATTATACTTTGGTATGTAGTAAAGTAAAAATACTCTGATGAAGTGCAGATATTGAAAAACGTAAGTACAGTGACAAAAAAAAAGTCTTACTGTTACTCTCCAAAACTGCAAACAAACAAATACATTTATATATGTAATACCATAAATCAGGGGCGGTTCTATACTCTTTTTTGGGGGGGTTTCTGCCCCCCTAAAACTATAATCAGCTCCCTGAACAATCAGGCCAGTGCTGCTTCCTCGAGACAGTTTATCACTCTCGCTCATTTATCAATCTCAAATTGGTACTCGCGCACTCACACAGTTATAGATCATCAACCTGTCCTCCTATGGAAGGCATTTTCTGCCAATTTTAAATAAATCAATTTAATTGTAAAAATGAAAGTGAAAACCAGATAAACAATTTCATTCGGAAAACTATAAGCAAAATGTGTGCCAAAATTAAAAATAGAATTAAATACTATAATTTTCATTTTCAAAGTGTAAATGGAATTTCCCTGACGAATTGAAAAAAATAAAATGCAGTTGGTAATATGACATTTCATTTGCACTGCAATGTCGAGGGAAATCTGCCAATCTTAAAATGAACAGGCAACATGAAAAAGAAAATACGAAATACATTGTATTCTCACATACATGAATTAGGAAAACTCCTTGGTGCTGTTAATACTACTGATGTTAAATGAACAAGACGTGCTTAGTAATTATTCATCTTGTGAATAACCTGCATGTAGTTTTACAACTTGTATGTTCAACTTCCTGCTGAATTCCTGCAGGGATGGGAATTATATACAAATACATGTATCTGAAATACTATTGTGTTTTAAAATATCTTCGGAAAAAGTCACTTTCATAAAGGTCGGGTTATTCACTTTCTTTTCAAACTAATAAGCAAATACACACAATATGTTACAATGTTTGTCTTGACGAGTATCCAAGTATATTTAAGACGTAATCACACTCGGTTAAGTAAACATAAACAGTTGGAAAAAAATGGATGTGTGTCAGTATTACGGGTCCATGCATTTTTTTTATTAGGGTAAAAATGTCAATACTACAACAAAAGAAATCACTCACTGCTCTTAACTAATACAGTAATGAAGTTTTCATAAGCACAATAAAACACTGCTTATTTGGGTTATTTTTATCTTTTTGGCTCTCTAAGGGCCTAGAACCACCCCTACCATAAATATAAACTAATATAGCCTATAGGCTAAATGTATTTTAAGCCATACCTTCAGATTTCCTTTTGTGGTAAAGGCTCTGCCACAGATGGAACAACCAAAAGGTTTTTCTCCTGTGTGAGTGCGCTCATGGATCTGAAGAGCACTGGCTGATGAAAAATTCTTTCCACAAGAGGTGCAGTTATGTTGTTTTGGAGTCCGCCGAGGTGGAGGTGGTGCCAGCTTTGGTGTAAGGTTGGGGGTTACTGTTGTCTGAGGGGTTGTGGTAGGTACCTGGGGGCCAGTCGGTAAGTGGCGCCCCTCACACATGGTCGGTGGTTTACTGTGTCCATTCTCAAATTTGACTGTGCTTGGTTCTGAGCTCATAATACTGGGAGTGCTTAAACCTAAATGAATGAATTAAAAAAAAACATGAATGAATGAATAGCAGGAAAATGTTTCTTTTATTTACTATAAACTGTACAACAGCAGTTCTCAACCTCAGGCCTAGAACTAGATATTTTGCATGTCTCTTAGTTACACACACACACACACACACACACACACACACACAGATTCAAATAAGTTTACTTTACTTCAAAACCTTCATCCATGCATTTACACTGCTCTGCTGCCTGCAACGTCTTCACACACAGAAGAGTGTGACCCAGGTGAAAAAGACGTAGAATTAAATGTATTCAAAATATACTTGAATTACAAATAGTACGTTTATAATACATTTGTATTCCCAACATACTTATTCAAAGTGCATTGAAAATATCTAAAATTCTATTTTAATATATTTCAATATTTAATATTTCAAGTAAAGAAATACTTTTGTATTAAATACATGCTTAATTACACTTTTAGGGTCTATGCTAAATACAAGCATACTTTTAATATATTCCTAAAAAGTATAGTGAAAATAAAATTTTAATAAATACATTAGTTAAACTAAAGAATATAATAAAATTAAGCACATTTTTAGTGACGTTTTAGTTTATTTACAGAAAACACATTTGTTATACTCTTATTTAAAGTATATTTTGTGTGTACTTTGTGTAAGAACATTAAATAATTACTGTTTTGGTGGGTTTTTTATGTAATTCATAACCATGTCTACACATATAGCTATGTATTTTCAATATTTACGTATTTATAATTTTCAATATTTGGAAAAGTAAAAAGAAAAAGTTTAACATTTACAATGTACAAACGTTTGTCAACTATTTATTAAGTATTGCAATGGCCTGCTTAAAATGTGTTGTTTAATATGTTGTTACTTTGGTTGATTACGTTGATGCCCTTTAAATGAGTCATTCATTGTAATAAGCCACTACTAAAATTCCCATAAGGGAATATTACATAACATATATCTACAAAATATATCTAAGATAACGTCTAAAATGCAGAAAAAAAGAAAGAAAAAAAAGTTCACTTGTTTAAATTCAAACAACACACTGACTACACCTGATTGGTTCCTGAGCCACTGAGCGGCTCTGATTGGTTTGTCTGATAATGAGTTGGCACCGGAGAGCTCAGTATGTGAAATATGATGCGCATGCAATTATCTCTTGAATGGGAATATATGTCTAAATGTAAGTAATTATATTATAGAGTTATCGTGTCTCTTTAGAACATTTGGAGGAAACCTCGCAATTCATGAGGATTACATGGCGATGTTTTTTCGCTGAATTTTTGAAACATGAACATATTTGGTGAATCATCTTTCATTGGAGGACACAAGCTTTTCTTGAAGATGAAAGAGTAAAAATAAGTCTTATTTGAGCATCTTAAGGGTGAGTGATGACATTAATTTGAAAATAAAGGCCTAGCGGTGTGTTCTTTTTTTTTCTTTATACCAGAAACCTCACTGTAACTAAGGTAAAATTTGTGTTTAATAACGTTATTAGATATTTATGAATTAGGCCTAATGGAGGTGGTTTGGTCAATTTTTGGTCAAAATTCAAGCTAATTATATGTCCATTCCAGGTAGCTAATTTATGCTTCCTTCCCATTATCAGCATACCCTGTAATATGCACAGGTTTCTTTATTGAATAATTTATCAAAAATATTAGTGAGTTTGTATTTTTGTTGTTGTTGAGTGTGAAAGTGATGTTGGCTATGTCTAATCATGTTCAGAGTAACTCAGAGTGCTATACAGTGATGACAAACAAGAGGTTAAGAGAGTCACTCATAAGTCACCCTTGATAAGGAGATAGTCAAAAGGTAAACTGAGATGTCAACAAATAATTCTAATAAATATCAATGCAAATTATAATAAATTTTCATTAATGGATCGAAGATGTTTTTTTCAATATCAATTTCAATTATTTCATATCATACTCAAAGAAGTGACTTCATCCCACCAGCTCCCTCTTGGCCAGTTATCACTTCCCTAGTGCACTGGTTCCACCAGAGATGCTCCGCTCCATTGACCTTCCGTCTGTGTCTTCAGACCAGCTCTGTCTCTATCGCTCTGCCTCCAAATTTCAGCAGAAAACAACATCTATATCTTGACTCCTTCCTCAACTCTGCTGTGGGTTGTCAGCTCTGGGTATGTACCATGTGCCAAACACCAGGCCATCATTCTTATCATTATCATCCTCCCATCACCATCTCTTTACCACATCCTGCCATTATCCCCCGTGCTCCGCACCATCCCTACACCTCCTCATCCACCTCCAAAACACTCTCTGTCTCTCCCTGTTCTCTTGCTTGAACTTTTACCTTTGTTGTCTTTGCACACGCACTGCTACTCACCTTTTTCAGTATATATTTTTATTTTCAGAAAACTGCATTGTAATTTTGATGCATTCATTGGTGTAAAATCCATTACTTTTCAGTAATACAGGTATAACTGAAATGTTCTACAACTCTCCAATAGCATTTCACACTTTTTATATTTATATATACTTTTTTTATTTATTTATTTTAATGTGGCTGTGTTTTATTTTAAATAATGTATTAATATTTAGTGTTTTAGTAAAACAAATGATCTATAAACACTTGTATTCTAAGTGCATTTTTAATGCATTTAATAGTTGTTGTTTTCTAGTAGGGTATATATGCTGCTGTACTTTTGATGTACTATGAATATCTGTAATGTGCAAAACAATATATAATGCATTAAAGTTTTATATATATCAAAGTGTGTATGTGTGTATATATACTGGAAAAAATATATAATAATAATATAGGCCCAGTTTCACAAACAGGGCTTAGTTTAAGCCAGGACTAGGCATTGGTATTTCATTGGTATTGGTAAATTAACATATTTAAGCAACTTTTACAAAAATGCCTTAAAAGAAAATATTGCATGTGTGCATTTTAACACAGAACAATGATACTGTTTTAAGATATGTCAGAGCAAGATATTTTCTTCTGAGACAGCTCAAACATGCAATTTAGTCTGGGACTAGCTTAAGCCTTGTCTGTGAAACTGGGGAATAATCTACTAGTGTAATGCTAATGCATTTCAAATGAACTATAATACAATTTCAATGTATTTGAAGTACATTAAAACAATATTTCAGATATGCTCTAAATGTAGTTCATGGAGTATTAAAAGTATATTTTAAATGTGTACACTTAAATTGCACTAAATATACTTTTCAATTTCAATGCCTTTAGTATATTGCAAATATATAAAAGTTGAACTTAAACATTTCTTAAAATACACTTTAAATACTTAAAGTTGCTCCAAAATAATACATTTAATATGCACTTAGTATAGTATGATTTAAATAGATTAAGTATGTCTAAAAAAAGCACAATTTAAATATATTTCTTTTTCACCTGGGGACATCATATACCTCTGTAAATAAATACAATTTAAATTGATGTCCTGCACACTTTATGCCCTGGAACTAAACATTAAACTAACTAATTGAATGTAGAATCATGGAGGAATATCTGGCCGTGTCCACTTCAAAGGGCACTTATAAGACATCGAATAGAACAAACATTCTATGTGATAAGAGATTGCGAGGAAAGACGTGAGGACTGGGAATAGTTAAATAACTCTGTGTGCTACACACACTACCATCAAAAATAGATTTTTATTCATTCGTTAATTAAGAACTATGTTCTGCTCATTTATTAAAAAATAACAGCAAAAGCTATATTATGATTTTTCTTTTAGTATTTTAAATAACTGCTTTCTATTTAATGTATTTTAAAATGCAATTTATTGCTGTGCTCAAAGCTAAAAATTCAGCATCATTACTCCAGTCTCATAACATGATAATTCTAATATGATGATTTGCCATAAGAAACATAATAATAATAAGAATTTTTTGAAAGTTATCATTATCATGTATGTTAAATAAAAATATTTTGTAACATTATATTAGTGGTTTTCAAATGTGTCCTGGAGTACACCCAGCCCTGCACACTTTGTTTGTCTCTCTCATCTTTCACACCTGATTTAACTCATCAGCTCATTAGTGGAAGACCTGATGTGGTTGTATCAGATATAGAGAGACATGTCCGGTGCTAGGGGTACTTCATGGAGAGGTTTAAAAACCACTGCATTATATTTTATACTATACCATTTAAAAGCGTATTCAAAAGGGAAAAATATAGAAAATAATACTTTTGTTTAGCAAAAATGATTTCATTGATAAAATAAATGATAAAGATTCATAATGTTACTAAAGTGTTAACACTTTACAAAAAGGTACATTAGTTAATAATAGTTCACTTCATTAGTTAACATGAACTAAGAATGAACAATACTTCTACAGCATTTATTAATCTTAGGTAATGATAATTTCAGCATTTACTAATGAATTATTAAAATCACAGGTTGTGTTTGTTAACATTAGTTAATAACTAACACTGTAAAATAACAGAATTAACAATCATATCTTCATTAACAAAGATGATTAAATAGTTTAATGAAAGCTTTGTTAATTGCTTGTTCATGTTAGTTGCAGCCCAGTCGCACGTTTTTTTTTCGTGGTACTGACACGATTCTTACTCGACTTTCGTGAATCCAGCACGAAAAGAT
>JAUCNO010000236.1:16159677-16180741 GCA_032353835.1 Enteromius viviparus | reverse complement strand
TCCCAGATGGGTTCATCACTTTTTGAGGTCCCCCTGAAACATTTCCGTTGTGGTTCGTGTGTTTGCAGATGTTTTTTTAAGTTGCAGCCGTTTTTTTCTGTTTGCATGCGTTATTTTTAAAATGCAGTGCGTTGAGCTCTCTCAGCCACCGTATACCAGCCCCAAAAATCTCTGTGTGCAACAAGTGGGCGGGCCGAGAAACTTGTTTTAAAAACGACTTGTTTCACTGATTCAGAGTCGACTCTTTATTTTGAGAGACTTTAACTCACTTTCAGATTTAAAACTTTGCAGGATATTTTTGCAGCACTTTAAGTCTTTCGTTCGGTTTCCAGCGTTTTTAATCCAATACTTGTATATATATTAGCATTGATTTAGTTCAGCAGATGTTGTGTTCTCTCACTGCAGCTCTGGCAGGTAAAAGAACAGTGAATTCAGGCACACTGAAAGTGAGTTTTAGAACAATGTGCTGAAAAAGGCAAATTATGCTGCAGAGCTCTGTGACATCAGTGCAAAAACAGTTTGGCTCCCCCGATACTCCCCGTTTCCCATGAAGCCTCAGAAAGTGGGCAGCAGTCTGCACTTGCCTGGCGCCACAGTCATCATGGATGTCAGTCATTTGCGAAAGTTTCTGTTTTCCTTAGAGGATGAGCTAAGCTCCTCCTTTAGCCCTAACGATTTATTTTAGGCTCCGCCGTCCAAGACTAAATTCTCCCCCCAAAATACACACACACACACACACACACACACACTACCTTCCTTCAAATCAGCGTTTACCTTGGCCTTGTTGTTTCAATGTGAACCAATCGGCTGAGCCGCTGTATGGAATGTCCCATGAGACTCTGCCTGCTTTCCCAATAGAGCCATTCATTCTGAGAACACAAGCACAACATCTGGTTTCCATTAATCCTCATACAATAGTTCTCGTCCAGCCTCAACACTGCTTCCTAGGACAAGTGGGCATCTAGTAATGTTTGAAAGTCTCTCTATTATCAGCAAAAGAAGAGCGAGACCTCCTACACGACCTAATGTTTAAGAGTTAACCTGGGTGTAATTGAATGTGATATCTATTTTAAAGACTCTTGTGCTAGTACTGACAGATGTGAAGGAATATTACAGGTGTTGTATGAGAATGACACACTTTCAGAAAGACAATGATTTCCACCTGTAAACACTTTTAAACGAGATCCAGGAGTCTTCTCTCCTGTTATGACTTTATAGGATGTATTGTAATTTAGGATTACAGTGCTGTTCAATATGACTCATGTAGGACAGTGCCAAAATTATTTATTGTACAATAATTTATGTAATATAAGATTTCAATATTTTAATGTAAATATACAATATATATATATATAATATTTACACATATTTAAATAAAAAATATTATTTTTATTTTACATTTGTAACCTAATTTTATGCTTTAATTCGTTAGAATAATACGAAATATAGGCTTCTGGAAGTAATATATTAATAATTGTAATAATTATTTTAATATATGTTTATATTTTTAATGGTTCTTAAAATATTTAGTATATATATATATATATATTATGCCGTGTATTAGGAAGATAGAGACACATGTCCTCTTTCAGACAGCTTCATAACATTGTATGTTAAAAGGAAAATCTTCATTATTTCCATGATGGTGGAAATGGTCATTATCTTTTGTAGCATATAAGAAAGATATTCTTTGGTTTTTCTTATTGTGTTGATGATTGGGCTTTGTTTTCCCATCTTTATATATTTCTGTGAAACAGAAGGCTTTATATTTTCATGTCCATAATCACCCTAGAGTGCTCAAAATTGTGAATATGAATGAGAATATACTTCCTATACTTTATTTTACTCATAAAGAAGTTCTAGGGGTGCCAATAATTGTGGCCAACAAGTATTGGAGAAAAACATTTATTTCACAATTATATTTTCTTCCCATTTCAATTTTGTTTAATTTAATGATAGCTTGGATTTTTGTAATTTTTTTTAATCTCAGCCAGTACTTTACATACGTAACACATTTGTGTGGTGGTGCCACAAATCTTGTTGCAAATGAACTTGCATGTAATCTAGGTATTTTCTATGTTAGCATCAGTTTCTAATTTACAGATAATTTCATGTGGAGTTTATATATGACAAAATATATGACCTTTTAGCTCCATTTTGTTTATTTTTTGCATTTGCTATTAATCATGACCCATCAGTTGAGAACCACAAATGTAACGAAGGCATTCCTGCTAATGCTATAATTCACTGCCATTGTCATTTGAAACTAGCCAGAAACAATTCCCTTATCTGACAGCTATAAACTGACACAGCACATTTAATAATTTATTCTGAAGAGAAAATGATAAATTGGTGCGTCTCCGAAGGCATAATTTATATGCATTTGAATTTCTACGGTACGTGAATAAGACGCTTTTCAATTTTGAAACTCGGCGGATCTTCTGGAGTTAAAGCAGAAACCTTATAAATACAGAGGAGAAATAAAATTTGTCTCTGCCTCGCTCGGACTTTCAAAGTCGGATCAAAACAAAGCTTTGGCGCAAGTTCTTGCTGAAGTTGCACCTAAAAATCTAAGTAGCCTGTGATTATGAATGAGGACCTGACACTGAGCCACTGCGAGCTGGAGGCCTATGAAAGGAATCAGTCGATTTCAGCTCTGCCTGCATAGTCATTACTTCTTCTTATACACTTCATTTTTAATGTCATGTTCTGCTCCTTTGCTCTCACTATGGCTGAGTCACATTTTAATGATTTTTACTACGTGTGCGTTTGAATAAAGGTCAAATAGCCTTGTTATATCACAAAACTTCAGGTAAGCCTTAGCATTATATCTTCAGCAGAACATAACACCTGTGATTCAGCGATGACTAATGTTGCATCCCGAAGCTCAGCAGAATCACATGTGATTGATTATAATGTGCAACGCTGTAAAAACACATTAAAGCGAAATGTGATCCAGCATGAGCAGATCTGAATTTAATCTCATTTCTAGTTTATTTGCGAGAGCCATAGTAGATCTAGCTTAATTGTGCAGGGCATTTCTGTCCAATTTGGTGCAATTCTTGTCCCAAGAAGCCTTGCAGCCTTGTGTGTGTGTGTATATATATATATATATGCTTGGTCCAAGTCAAGAGTTCAACCCCAAGTCTCTCTGGTATATTGTTCAGGTCACTCCTTCAGTGGGATTTGCTGTCCAGCATCCAAAAGTTATTCAGGTTGCTTGAAAAAAGTTCTCTCACTCAGTTTTGGGAATGATATTCTTGCAGCTCTTATCTTAAGAAGCAAATACACAGCCAGAGATTGTAATCCAGAGGCCTGTCTGTCTGCTGTAACCTCTTTCCTACTTGAACTCAATTGCTTCTTGAGTGTTTTCTCTCTCGGTGCTGTTGAAATGAATGTTTCTTAGAAGTATTGTGATTCCAATTTTAGTTGGAATTTTAACAACTTAGTGTTTTAAACAAGTTTAAAGCTACATCTAGGCCTTTTTGCTTTTTTTAAAGAAAAAGTGTGATTGTTGCCTATCTGAGTGCTTTCTATGGTACTTACAGGGGGTTGCTAGGGTGTTCTGGTTAGTTGCTAGGTGGTTGCTAGGTCATAGACACGTATAGACGCCAATAAATATATTAAATATATGTTTATAGTGCATATTTCGTTGTAAATGCTAACTTTTTTTATTGTAATATATGATGCTGTTCCTGTTAGATCCTGTAGATGATCTTATTTTTCTAGCCTTGCTGCAATTGTTATTTATTTAGTCAATGTGTAAAGTGTCTTGACGTGTTGTAAATCATGGGTTAAGAAGATCGCCTATTGGAATCTTTGTGAGCCCTTAGCATTTGACCTTTGACCCCTGAGAATGCTGTTTTACAGCTGGTGCAAGCAACTTTTTAAAAACATTCTTCTATATTTATTTATGTGCATATCATTTTGGTTATATTTACACTCATATGCATGCATTTAGCATATCTTAATACAAGTATTTCTTTGTGCAATGGCATGTAATCACACACACACACATTTGTACACACACAACCTAATCTCTTACTTTTTGTTTATCAAGGTATACTTAGCCCACACAAGCTCTCAGTATATCACTGCATACATCACAGTCACATATCCGCAATCCATTAAACAAAAACACAATTACACAGACGTCCACATACACCCCAGACACCGTGCGAAACATTAGTGCAGTGGAAAGAGATACAGGCGGCCAATTAGTCGTCATGATCTAATGGCCGACCATCACAAAAGAGCACATTTAGCTCTCAATGGCACAATTAGAGAGCTCATGGCGAGCTGTTAAGGTCAGGTTGGTGTGAGAGGCAAGTGTTTTATAGGTCATTTGGGAGCAGGGGCTTGGAGACGGGCTCACAGTGGGGGCCGGCGGAGCGGCTTGTAAACGTGACAGAGTCTGCCGCCAGGGCTGTGCCACACAACAGGCCTGCTTTTCACAGCATGCAGTGTGGAATGTGAGTGTGCTGGGGGTGAAGGGGTGAGGAGAAGTCACAGAAAGGGCAGAGGAGATGTGCTCGGAGGGGGGAGAGAACAAGAGAGAGTGCAGCTTTACCATCAAAGCCGCCTTTGAACGACTGCTCTGTGCTTTCAGATGATTCTGAGTCACTATCAGGCCGTGCGTAAAGACGCTTACCCCCCGCTGTCACTCTGGAAATGGGTCTATGTGCAACGGATCCAAAGTGAGCTAATCAGAAAAAAAAAAGAACGATGATATTAAACATGTTCTGTGCTGGCTTTTTGATATCATGCACCAAAATGGCAACAGCTGTCTGAAAAGTGCTACACAGATTTTGAACTGAGAAGAGAAAATATTGTCATTTAATATGCAGGGCTGATAAAAATTAGCATTTTAAGAAAAGTCTGGATTTGTAAATAATGTTTGGGTTTGTGACATCAAAAATGTTTACGATATTCAGAGTTTACAGCATGCAGTGTAAACCAGATAACTAATAGTATAAACAAAAAGTGAAATTGCAAAATGTTTACAGACTAATTTTTTTTATTATTAGTTGTCAATTATACATATATATGTATATATTATAGTTTTTTTTTTAATTATATTTTATTATAGATTAATCATTTTGGTAAAACTTGCATTTGGTTAAAATGCATTCTGCAACTTTGGTCACAATTATTTATGGAAACTGGAATATATGAAATATATGAAAATAATGCAACTCACAGTGTATGCCTTTATTTTAAATACCTTTAAAGTGTGTAATACTTGTATTTCTTCTTTCATGTTGTGAAGCCAAAGAGATGTTTTCAATAATGTGTTTAGTTGCAGACCAGCACTGCTATGCCAATGTTTTATATTATAAAACCAAATAATAATTCCACCCCCCTGTGGTTATCATACCCCACCCAAAGAGTAAAACAAAGCAAAAATTGTGATCAATCAGGTTAAAATAAATACTAACACTCACGGAGACGAAAGCTGTCAATGGGGCGGTAGAATTTTGTACCAATAGGTACATATTAATTCTAAAGTGATCAAATTAGTACCCAAAATGTACCGCCCCAGTGACAGCTTTTGTACCTTTATTTCTGAGAGTGAAACCGACTAGCCTTGATACTAGTGTTATGTGAAACTATCATGTCGGCATAATGAAATCTGAATATGGTAATCATCTGTTATCATGGTTGTGATTCCATCACTGTATTACCACAATGCATTTGTAAAGGCACCCAAAACTGTGCAGTTCGTTCCTGTTCATCATTGGCTGTATGCATGACTTGTTTTACTGCTGGTGCTAAACAGTGCTAAGGATCACGTATGGAAGTAAAAATTCTTGGGATTGTCATGGCCAAGGGATAATAACCGGGAGAGGTGTACAATTTGTACGAGCAACAGGGAGTCGGGTTTATGACAGTGCTGCTTTCCTCAAGCTATTACAGTCTGGTTTTATAAGCATCTTAATGGAGCATAACTGGATCCTTAGCTGGAGGTAATTGCTATTATTCATGCTGAATAGTTTATTGTTAGGGACTGTTGGTCAGGATGGTGGTAACAAAGCGACATTGTGAGGTGATACATCTACTGTATGGGCAAAGAGATTAGATCAAGATCACATTGCATTCATTACGATCGCAATAATTATTAAAGCCTGTAAAGATATTCTTCAATATTGATTTATGAAAGGCTAGTTTCAAGAAAATCCAGAACTTAATACTGCTGAGGTAAAGAGATGATTTAAAAACAAAGTATCCTAGTATTGCTACCCTTTTTATTGAATGCTTCAGACTCAATAACTCTCTTTATGGCAAGAATCTTGCAAACTGCAACCAAATCCAACAGTTTCCACAACTGTGCATCCTTGAATCCTGGAAAAGGACAATGAGACTGTTGGGTTCAACCAGCATTAGTCATCTTACTGTACAATATTCATCACACAGTCTGGTCTGGATCACCACTAGATCTCTAACTTCTAATCTTCTCTAATCTTCTGCTTAATGATTTGTTACATCTACATTCTTAAAAAAATACACAGTGAATGTCATTTTAATAATCCTTTTAATAATCTAAAGAACTTTTATCCATTAACGGTTGCATGAATGACCTTTAAAGAGATAGTTCACCCAAAAATGAAAATTATCCTGTCTTTTTATCACTTTTGAAGCATCCTAGGTGTCTGTGACTTTCTTCTTTCAGACTAATCCAAAAAGAGTTACAATAAAAATTGAATGGGTTTAAATGAGCGATAGCCGTTACGTTTCGGAAGGCATGGAATAACGTGCACATATTCGTAATAAAACGTCCCTCACATGACTCCAGGGGGTGAATAAAGTCCTCCTGTAGCAATTCCATGCATTTTTGCATAATAAATATCCATATGTCTGTGCAAACCGGAAGCAGTCCCGGCGGATGTATGCATCACAAGAAGAAAGTCAAGGACACCTAGAATGCTTTAAAGTTGAGTAAAAGACAGGATAATTTTAATTTTTGGGTGAACTATCCCTTTTACATTCAAGAAGCCTTTCCAAACCACAAAAGGTTGTTTATAGTGAAACCTAACGGTTCATTCAGGAGCCAAAACTGGTTCTATGGCATCAAAAACCTTTGACTTTTATTGGTTCCAAAAATGTAAAAGTGTGGAATCGTTTCCAAAGGAAATTTTAAGTAAACAGTTCTAAAAAGAACCATTTCGATTTAGTGTGCATTTTGTAATCTAAAGAACCTTTTTTCAATGTATAGAATGTTTTGTGCATTGAAAAGTTTCCATGAATGTTAAAGGTTCATCATTGAACCATAGATGCCAATAAATAACCTGATATGCAATGGGAAGGTTCTATGGATTTTAAACTTTCTTAATCTCTCCTAAAAATAAATGTTCTTTTTGGCATCAATTTTTCCATGAAGAACCTTCATCATAAGATGACCAGGCGTGCCACTTCCTGGGAACACATTCTGCACAGGATTTCTAAATAGCTTAAAACAACAAGGTGTTGGTTATCTGCAGTGTGCCAATTAATCGTTGTATGACATCAAAGTACCACAAGAGCTAAAGAGCAGCACTTCGATGTCATACCACAATCAGACAGTGCAGCACAAACAACCAACACCTGGTTATTTTGGAAATTTTTAGAAATCATGTCCTGAACATGTCCCCAGGATTGTGGGTTCCTCAAAGAACCTTTCAGTAAACAGTTCTAACCAATCATTTCTTAGTGTGAAGTGTATTTTATAATCTAAAGAACCTTTTTTCAGTACATTGAATTTTTTGTGCATTAAAAAGATTCCATGAATGTTTTTGAAGATTCTTTATGGAATCGTAGATGGCAAAAAAGTAGCCTACCTTTATTTTTACGAGTGTATAAACTTTTTGAGAAATGGAAAGGTTCTATGGATGTTAAAGTTTCTTGATGGAACCACAGGTGCCAATAGTCTCCTAAAAATAAAGGCATTAGTTTTTCCTAGAAGAACATCCATGCAACCATGGATTCTATTCCACAAAAGTTCTTCAGATCATTAAAATCTTCTGTCCACTGGAAGTTTAGTTGGGGAATGATACCATCACTGCGAAAACCCTCGATAAGAACCTTTATTTTTACGAGTGCAGGTGCTTAAAACATCAGCCGAGCCTGCAGGAAGTAGATCTGGCAGTGGAAGAGTTCGTTTTAGTGCTGATATCTGCTCTTTATCTCTCTCTCAGTTCCTACTTTGATCGGGTTGCCAGCTTCGAGAAATCATTCAGCAGTTGGCGATCAGCTTCTTCCACATTCCTCATGTAGTACACCTGCTTCATTCACCATTGGCTTGTAGCAGAACATCCGATTTATTCATGAAAATCATCAAATGTAGCACAGGACATAGCTTCAGGCAACACTGCTGCTTCAGACACACTTTTCCAGTATTTACCAAACACTCAATCACATGGTGCAACCACACACACATTCCTCTCTCCGAGCAGTGTGTGAGATTTGTGGTGTGGCTGAATGTGTGTGTTATATATAGAGGGGAAGAACAGGAAGAATCAGTGTGTTTGTGTGAGGGCCAGGGTGTTGAGATATGCTCCTGAGAGTCTCAGGATAGACACACGGTGTTTGTGGATCGGAGGGAGAGGGGCTGTGTGTGTATGGGATGGTTTGGGAGCAGAGGGAAGGCTGGTGGTTTGGTCCAGGAGACTGTAAGTCATTGTGGCCAGCCCTCATGAGCTCTGGGTGGCAACGATGCTTGAGCCCGAGACATTCATCAACCTGCCGAGTCGCCCGCCGTACTGGAGCCACATCGGCAGATCAGACACCCCCACAAAACTTTTCTACTCTTACACTCGCTTCTGCAGCTATGCTTTTAATGTCACTTACTTTGCTTTCCTTACTTTCCAGGAAAAGGAGAAGTAAAAGGAATGCTTGTGGTTATTCTTTTTTTTCTTCTTTATCTTCGTGCACTTTTTCTTTCTTTTTCATTTTCATTTCCACTTCCATTCCCTTTTTCTTTTCTCTTCCTTGCAAAGTCCTTTCCTGTTAATGCCCAATTCCTTTCTTTTCTTTTTTCTGTAGCTTTTCTGAAACTTCCATCATCATATTTTTTTCCTTTTTCATCCTTTCTTTTTCTTGCGTTGCCCCAACACGTTCTTGACCTTACTTTTTTTTAGATCTTCTCTTTTATTATTATTATTATATTCTTTCATGTTCCATTGCATTTTTTACATTTCTTTCTTTTTATTTCTTTCCCTATTCACTTTCTTTTCCATTCTTCTTTTTATTTCAGTTTCCTGTTTCTTTGCTTTTTCTATTTTCTTTTCCTTTTATTCCCATTTCCTTCTGTTTTTCTTTCATCTCTACATGTTCTGCATCTTTAACCTTTTCTATCTTCCATTTTCATTTTTTTAAATTCCCATTCCCTTTTCCTATTAATTTTCTCTTCTTTCCATTCACCTTTGCATTTCATATTTGTTTGTCTCTCAATCTCTTTGCTCACACCATCTCTCTCTCTGTCTTTCTCACTCACTCTTACATGCCGTCAGAGGCCCCGCAGGAGACAGACTCGGGTCAGTGAAAATAATCAGCTTGCTGACGCCTGGGTCGGTTACTCACATACTCACACAGCCCCAAATATGTACGATGGAGAACAGGGATCCCACAGGAAGTTGGCGACACAGTGCTCCAACCACGCTCTGAGGACGGGGTTTGAGCTGCGGCAGTCCACACGCACCATTGCTGTATTCATTTATAGCACATTCATGGATACAAAAACACCAATTTCCATGCATGAATATTCATTGGAGAGAGACTTCGCATGTACAGTAGACTAAGTATATATAGGCATGTGTGTGTGTGTGCATACGCAGATGCTGTTTCTTCATACATTCCAGCCCACTCATTTTCCCAGGCTTTGAGTCAATCCGAGTAAGTGCTCTTATCGCAGAGCCAGACGCACACTAACTCTCTCACACACTCGCACCATCACACACACACAGACGCAGAATCCCAATTCTGCAACTCTGACGCAACCCCCATAATTATGTCTGCCGTGCTTTCCATTTGGACAGGTTCTGAGCGTCCACTGCCCTGTGGACGTCACCGGCCCAATGAGTAAGGTCAAGCTTAACCTTCTCCCTGAAAAGTTTATCTAACATCAGCAGAATTCTTTCTCAACCTTTCCAGCTCTCCCCGCCATTGACGCATTGCCCAATTCTTGGTCAATTCGAAGTCTCTAGTGTGTTTATAGATGTGTTGAAACGTCCGAGCGCTCTCATTTCCTCTGTTTATTGTCATGTTTGAAGGAGAACATTTGTTTTTTCTCTGTCTCTCGCTCTTTCACCCCAATCTGTCCCTGAGGTTCGTCTCGTTTCGTCTGGAGTGGAGGAGTTAACAGAATTTGGAATCGCTGATGAGCGATTTACATTTGGAAGTGGGTGTTGAAAATCCTAAGAATTGATTGGTTATACTTTAAGGATTTTTCTATGCATGAGTAAAGGTGCAAATTTAGTTTGAAATTGTCTACACATCAACTAATTCTCATTCATTCTAACTCTCAGAGTAGACTGTTAGGGTAGGTTTAGGGTTAGTAGAATAAGCTGGCATGTACTTTAAAGTTTCTCATAGTCAGTATGTAGTGGACCCTTCAAAATAAAGTGTTAGAAGACATTAAGCAGACAGTCTACTAGTACTCTAATGACTGCTAGCTGACATGTTGTTGCAGAGTTACTTATATTTAGTAGAATGTCTAAAGTGGACTATCAAAATAAGGTGTTACTATAAAATGTGCTAATTACAGAACTGTAGTACAATAATTAATATTTCATAGCACCCTACAATCATACTGTGGTGACACCATGGTAACATGACAATACCATTAACAAGACTAAAGTTGAACTGGAAATTAAGCGCTGGGCGTCCGGCCAGAGGAGAACTGGACCCAACTAAGCCTGGTTCCCCCAAGTTTTTTTTTCTCCATTCTCTCATGGATGGGGTTTTGGTTCCTTGCTGCTGTCGCCTCTGGCTTGCTTAGTAGGGGACACCTGATTTCCAGTGATTATCGTCATTTTTGATTCCAGAGACCGTTTATGCATTTGATAAATAAAGTTTGATTTCGTCATTATACATTACCATCAGTCTATTTTCCTATTTGATAATGTTCAGTGCTCTGCTACAATCTGTATTGTTAAAAGCGCTATATAAATAAAAGTGACTTGACTTGACTTGACTTCAACTACAATTAAAATAGAAAAACATGAAATCTATAGGATTTACTGGTTTATCTGTGCATTTTCATAACTAATGTTGGATAGTTTTTAGTACTGGTAAAAAACAAATCACATAATTAGTTCCTCACTTTTGAGAAATGATCAAATTGGATCATACAGGATGTGTTTTATACAGTACATGTCTTTAAAATCTTGCTGCTTGTGGTATAGCGACTGGTTAGGACACAAATGATTTAGATGTTTACAAGATATTAATATTTATATGGAAGTGTTGTAATGTATTGCTTCGACTGAATTGCGGATGCTTGGAAATAGCATGAGAGATTTGTAAAACGTTCCTCTCCATCTTCAGCCTCCAGACTGATGTCTGTGTTTGTTTCTATTTGACCTCTGACCTTTGCACAGTTCAACAGTCTTTAGAGTCCAGCTGAGATTGAATGACCTGACCTTAGTCCTGGTCGAAAAACATGTACAGAAACCACAGCAGACAAAGACTCAAATAATCACAAGGGTCAAATGAGTGCCATGTGACCTGAAACATCTTGCTGTGTGTGTGTGTAAACGATGGTTTAACTGGTCTGTATCCAGAAAGTAATTTCCTCACCGTACATGAGCTTGTTTTAAATTCAAGCTAATTTAAACATAAATCCGATGCAGTCAGCAGGTGAACGTCAACTTTGAGTTTGATTGACAGCAGGAGCGTGCCTAGAGACTAGCATACAATTAACCTTTGATCTCGCAGGAGCGAAGCAAACATTGATTGTGTCATTGAAGGTCTTTAGTGTGCACAAACAAAAGCACATAAACACTTTGTAAAATCATTTCGAGATCGTTCCAGGCCTTGATCTTTTGTTTTCTGGACGCCTCCTCTTCCTGTTTTGTTGCCGTGGTAACCTTTAATATTTCGATCAGGCCTGCCGGCTAATGAGAAGAGACCAGTTCATGCATGACAACAAAATTAAAATAAGCCTGAAAAAAAAAAACCGCTTCATGTTTCACTTCCGAGTGATGAGCTGCCTGTTGAGGAGATTCTTACCGGACTTTTTCCTCCTAATTAATGACGAGAAAGAGTTTAAAGGAGGGGAGGATTGTGCTGTCGTTGTGTAATGAAAATAATTAATGTTCTCAAAAGACACGCCGGAGGAATGAAGATGTCATTTCTCTCTATAATGATCATCTGAAGTCATGCTCTGTCGCTTTAATGCAGATAAAGAGAGAGAGACGGAAGCAGCTTACAGCCTGCTTTCTAACCAAAAGCAACCTTACAGGTCAGAAATTCTGTATGTTCTGCATGGACTGAGAGTACTTTTTTATTGTTATCAGTAAAAGTACATTAAAACCAGATAAATAGTCTAGGATATTTAGGATATTATTGATGTTTTTTTTGATGCACCAAGCCTGTATTTACAGTATTTGGTCACAAATACAGTTAAAACTATTTTGTGAAATAGTTTTACTTTTTAAAATATTAAAATTAGATATTATATTTTTATGTGAATATATTGTAAAATGTAATTTATTTGTGATTTATTCAAAGCTGAATTTTCAGCATGCCGTGTCATATGATCCTTCATTCAAATATGCTGATTTGCTGCTTAATAAACTTTAATTATTATTATTATTATTATTAATAAAAACAGAAGCGTTGCTTATTTATTTATTTTCTGGAAACAATGATTTTTATTTTTCAAAACACTTATTTTTTTAATGAATATGAACAGCAGCATTTATTTGAAAAAAAAACTTTTCATTATAAATGCCTTTACTTTTAGCCCAAAATGACATCACTCACATAAATTGCATTTTATAATTTATTTCAGTAAACTACAGCTATTTAAAATTCTAATAATATTTTACAGTATTACTGTTTTATTGCATGCTTGATTAAATAAATTAAAGTGCCCCAATTATGGGTTATGAAAGATTAATTTTTTGGTTTGGGGAGTTCCCAGCAACAGTGACATGAGTGCAAGGTCTCAAAATGCTTTCAGTGTTTTATTATATGCATTTATATTTTACCTTATTTGCTCAACTACTCCCAAATGATTCGTTCAACAATTCATTCAAGTCAAGTCAAGTCACTTTTATTCATATAGTGCTTTTAACAATACAGATTGTAGCAGAGCACTGAACATTATCAAATAGGAGAACAGAGTAATGGTAATGTATAATGACGAGAATTAAACTTTATTTATCAAATGCAGAGATGGTCTCTGTAGTCAAGACAACGATAATCACTGGAAATCAGGTGTCCCCAACTAAGCAATCCAGAGGCGACAACGACAAGGAACCAAAACCCCATCCATAAGAGAATAGGGAAAAAAACTTTGGGAGAACCAGACTTAGTTGGGTCCAGTTCCGGATGCCCAGCACCTAATTTCCAGTTCAATTTTAAACACGTTGGATTGTGTAAGGACTTATAGGATATAGTAACAACACAGAGAGGGTTGCATAATTAATATATCCTCATTGTTGAATCCTGGTTTTGTATTTTTAAATGTTGGTTTGCTCGAGCCACAGGATGGAAATCAGTCAGATACAGTGAGAGTAACTTTCGAAAGCTTCATCTTCTTCTCAGACTTCTTTAGTTGATGATTTTTCATGTCACATAAAGAATTCATAAACGATGCACCTTTAATTAGTACATTTATGCTGCAGATTTAGAGGCGTCCTTGATTAAATTAATTTGCACTTGCAAATTTCAGCTCTGTTAACAATTATTAAACAGCACAACCTAACAGGTTTTTTTTTGCTCTTGCAGAACATCTATGCTTCTTGATATGCTAAAAAGGGATAGTTCAGACTATTCTGTCATCCTTTAGGCATCTTAGTGCATCTAAAGCATGATGTTCTTTCTTCTGTGAATGATAAATTCTAAATAATTTACTGCTTGTGTTTTATGCATTGCATTCTTTTATAAACCCTCACATCTGCATTTGTTGCAATTGATTAGGTTTTAAAAGTGATAACCCAATATACTGTATATGATCAAAGCATTGATGCACCTCTATTTTCATGCATTGAGAGAAAAAAATTTGATGAACAAAATCAGTTGCACGTGAACTCACATACTCACATGCTATTGATGTCAAAGAAGAGTAAACAGAGCCCAAAGAGGCATCTGCTACCATCTGTGACCATAGTAATTATGCTCACATTTGGCACTGAAGCCAAGAGGAAAGTTCCAAGCCCAGGTGTTCCACATTCTGTACCCTGGCATCCACACTCCTCTCAGGAAAATGTATATTTAACCTCTTTTCCTGAAATGTTAATCTACAGACAGCTTTTTCCCATTTTTCTCTAGTACTTGTCATTGTGATTAATGGCTGTAATGCATCAACATATGCTGCATGTACTCCTGTTTCACTGGAACGCTGTGTTTAAAAAGCTCAGAATGTAGGAATATCGTTAGGTGCATCAAAACATTTTTTTTCATGCATAATACAAATTCTTACCCACATGCTTATTTCATCTTAGTTAATCGATTCTGTTTTGCTCAACCTTGTGCTCTTCCAAACATGAATGGAAGTTATGGAACCCAAGCGCAGATATTTCCTGTGTCCTGGCCAAATTCCCACTGGCCCTTGTCTATCATGGCCTCCCAATAATCCCCATCCATTGATTGGCTGTATCTCTCTCTCCTCTCCACCTGTAGCTGGTGTGTGGTGAGTGCACTGGCGCCGTTGTCCTGTGGCAGCCGTCGCATCATCCAAGTGGATGCTACACACTGGTGGTGATTGAGGAGAGACCCCCCCCCACATGACTGTAAAGCACTTTGGGTGTATGGCAATACACAGTAAAGCGCTATATAAGTGCGACATTCATTCATTCATTCATTCATTAATGTAATGGTAAATGATGTCTGTCATAGCTGCTTTCTGATGCGTGATGGGAGCTCAAAAGCTACAGGAAACAGAAACAACTGTGGAATTATAAAAATGTTCATAATTAACCATAATCTTGAAAATCTGGGTTGGGTGTAAATTAAATTATAAAAAAAAACATTATATTCTAACTTAATATAAGGTCATAAAATACATAATAGTCAAACAATAATAATAAAAAAAAAACATTTTGAAACTTGTTCTAAGTAATTAGTTCTCTATAAGGATGTTATTTAAATAAAATGGTGCAAAACATTTCATTTATTTACAATGAAAAAAGTAAATTCTATATATATATATAAAATTAAAAAACATAAAAATAGATTGCACCCAAACACACACTCTTTTATATGTGTGTGTTATATTTAAGTGACAAATGTTATTTTTCTATCTTTGTTTGTCTATTTTTTTCATGCTGCTGAAGAGTTTGATTTTATCCATCAGTCTGATTCGGTTTCCTTCATCTTATTATCTGACTGAAGGACACATCCTGATGTGACACTTCCTGCTTCCTGAGGAAGTTACAGCAGTAAGTGTCCATTTGACTCTCACACACACTCAGTCAGGAAGCATTACATCATCAGAAGTGTGTGTGTGTGTGTGTGTGATGCGTCTCTTACAAACATTTGTTCATCTTAAACATTCACGTTCTGTGAAGCCTGGATATATAATACAGCACATTCATAAAGCATTATAGACCTTGTTTATAAAGCCTTGTGTGTGAAAACACACCTTTCAGTTTAAATCATCTGTAAAACAACCATTATGAGGAATCATACATTAGAATGTGATATATAAACAGACTTCACAGAAAACATTTGTTAATATTTGATTCATTTCCAACAGCTGCTTCTTGTCATAATACAAGGGAGTAGATCTGATTGTGGCATTGGTGGAGACATATCAGCAGACACCATTGCTGCTAGGAACAATTTAGTAGTTGGCTGATCAGTGTCCCTTCTCTCTAACTCTATGCCCTATAAAATCATAACAAGCAATGTCTTAGATTAGAAACTATTGCTGTCTTTAAATGTGAAGAGCTCAGACAACAGATTAATGAGTTGCTCCAAATTGCACAAAAGCTTATGGATGTAATTATTAGTCAGATGTTGAAGTAAGTTGCTGTTTTTCCACTCTTATAAAGAAGATGCATTCAATATTCTTTTGAATAGACTAGAAAATAATGTTGGCATTAGAGGAAGTGCACTGGCATGGTTCAAATTGTACTAATCTGACCATCATCAATTCATGGCAGAGAATTAAGAGGTATCATACCAATCACAAGTAGCAGTATGGAGAACCTCAGGGCTCAGTATTAGAACCGTTACTTTTCACACTTTACCATGTTACCCTTGGGAGATATTATTAGGAAACATGGTGTTAACATTTACTGTTCAGCTATGTTTTAAAACATACCGATTAGCAAAACCCACAGAATGCATAGTTGATATTGAACAATTTGGATGAATAGTAATTAAAGTTAAAATAGGAAAATATAACTCAATTAATTTGTGTCTCCTGTCAGCTTACACAACAAAAAACTGTATCTCTTTTCCTTTATTCAAAGTTGATCTAGACTTCTATGGATACGGAAACCATTCAAAGTTCTGTGGATCCTAAAGCAGTGCAAACTGCATGTGTCCTCTTAAGATGAAAAAAAAACATGGTTAAGATAGAAGTTGTCAAACCAATTTCGGGAGGAAGGGCTGACAATTATTAGACACAGCTGGCACCATTTACTAATCAATCCCGCTTCCATTAAGCCAATCCAATCCTTACCTCGCCGCTATAAACAGTCTAGTTTCCTTTCCTTCCATATCTCGATTTTGGATTCCCACCACCTCCCCTTCTCCACCGTTTGCTCCCTTCCTCGGGGGCACGCAAGGTTCGAACCGGACTCTAAGCCACGCCATCATTAGGGCTCTCGCTACTAGGGCTTGAGGTTCGCCAAGCTTCGCGGCTCGCCCCCGACAGCACCCCAAACATGCTATTTTTATCAATATTAATGAAGAAGTGCGAACTACGGAACTAGCTTAACCATGGTTTTTGTAGTAAAACTTGGATTCAGAGTACTCCAATCGGATAACAATATATGACAAATCATTTGTTTTTGATCTGAAGTTCGGAGTGGGTTTCTAAATCTTTTTTTCTAAACAGTAGAAAACATTAAATCATTAAGTGATCCGGAATTTTCGCTTACCAGTAACCATAGCGACAGTGACCAAAGTAATATCAAAGATGGCAATGTTTGTAAAACTGAAAGTCTCATCACTTTCTGACATGACAAGAGTCCAATTGAACCACACATTATTAAAAATTATTACTAGGGACAATTTAGTAGTTGTCCCTAGTAATATGTCCCTACTATTATCCCTACTAAATTCTACGCTCTTGTTATTATATAATAAAATCTAAAGACATATTTTTACTGTTTTTAATGACACACACAGTGGATCATCTTGACACACACACTCATGTCCAGTGCAGGATTGACCTTTATAATTGTGTAAGTTGAAACCTATCAGAGGGGCTGCTTTCCAAACGAGCCAATTAAATTCAAGATCTCTGCTAAACTCCGCCCACTACTGTGTCCCATCTTCAGGGACCAATGAGGTGTCAGCATGAATACAACGCACACAGAGTCGAGAGCGCAAATGTCAAAACAAAACCATGTTTCCATCACCAGCGTCAACGTAGTGTGAAAAAACACCGTTACATAACTACAGGAAACATTCACACCTGCTGCCTGTGAGTTAGGAAAACAAAGATGTTTTGATGACTGCATTAAATTTCACGCATTGATTTGATAAACATACCAATATTTAGTAAAACTTATATTATATTATATATTTTTTTTTTATACAAAAATGTATAAATTAATAAATAAATATTGAACTACACAATTTATATGCACACTAAAACGTATCTGTTTTGAAATAAAATTTGATTTATTTGAATCCTTGTTAAATAAAATTAAAGTAACTGATGACGGAGTAGTGATGCTGAAAATTCAGCTTTGATCACAGAAATAAATTCAATTGTAACAAAGATTGACATAGAAAACAGCTCTTTTAAATTTTAATAATATTTTAAGATTTTTACTATTATTACTCGTTTTTTTTTTTAATTAACGAAGCCTTGCTAAGCAAAAGAGACGTCTTTAAAAACATTTGAGAAAAAATTCAGAATTTTGAATGGCAGTGAGAAAAATGTAAAATCAATGATTATGATTATATGACTATATATATAATGTTTTTTTTTCTCTTTCACACACTCACAGACTGATGACGGCGTCTAATTTCTTGGTATCATCGTTTCTTTCCACTTTGTGCTGATTCTGACCCAGATGAGCAAATCTATAGACACACAGATGAAGAATGAAAGCATGATTGAATGAACGAAGAATCACAGAATAAGCAGCAACAAATCATTTCAATTCACAGCTCAAAGCTCAGCAGGGAATCATGACAGTACACTGGTATCAGACACTGAAACTTAACTGATAAAAGGGTGACAGAGTTTCCTAGAAACTTCTGTGTTTCACCTATGGAGGGGTGTGTGTGTGTGCGTGCGTGTGTGTGTGTGTGTGTGTGTGCATGACGAGCGGCTGATGACAGTAATTTGACTCGGACGGCTTCAGGGATTCTCTGGAGAAAGAGACGGCATGCGGAGAACAGCGTGAGACGACTGAACACAGCTTTCTGAGAAACACTGAGAGAAGCAGTTCACAGAGTAACTACGATTACCACTACAAATCACATTTTTGTTACTTGAAATAATAAATGTTAAGTAAAATCAAACTAATAAAAAACAATGCACGTTTTTATTTTAGCTCATTAACTAAATTCAAAGGTATAAAACATTTTTATGAATTAAAATAACTTCAACATTCATTGAAATCAAATAAAACATGAAAAAATATATATTTTATTTAAGCTTCTTATTTCATATATATACTACTGTTTTTATTAATATTTTGATTTAGCTTTATTTTTATTGCTAAATATTACTTTTTGGGTTTAATATATTATGTTAGTATATTATATATATATATATTAATTTTACAATTTTCATTTAATATTTATATTACATTTTCCCCTCTTTTTTAATAAAAAAAAAAATATATTTTTTTTTTGTTTTATTTTTATGATTTATATTTGTAACTTTTATTTAAAGTTCCATTTTAATGTTATTGTTTGGGTTTCATTTGTTTTATTTTTTAGTTTTAGCTTTTCTTAATTTTTTGTGCTAAATTTTTTTTTTTTAACATTTAAATGTGATTTTACAATTTATGATTTTTATAATTTTATTAATAACATTTATATATTTAATTAAATAATACTTTAATAATATAATTTAATATATACGAATATGAATTTTCAAAAAAATTATATATATATATATATATATATATATATATATATACATATATACACACACAGATTTTTTTCTGCAATGATTTTTCGTATCCTTAGCAAATGATTATAAAGGACCATGAGAAACGACTGAATTTGAGTTCTGAAGACATAAAAAACGAACAAAGTATAATGTGTGCAAAGAAACCTGTGTTTGTTAATGTAAGACATTTCTGATCACTAAAGTCAAATTCGAATTCTCATTCATCACGACTGAAAGAACTATAGAATAGAAGTCTCTGTTTCTTGATACTTTACTTGATACTTGATACAAAACTGTTGCTCCAGCAACAAATCAGTATATCAGAATGATTTCTGAAAGATCATGTGACACTGAAGACTGGAGTAATGATACAGCTGCGCATCACAGAAATTAAATTCCATTTTAACTGATATTCACATAGGACACAGCCGTTTAATATTTCACAATTTTTACTGTGTTTTTGATCTTCTGACCTGTGGTATATGAGGATGTCTTCATCTGGCGGGTTGGCCAATAGATTCAGGCCATACGTCTCTCTCACGGGTGGCAGACGCTGCTGAGGCTGATCCTGCAAGGTCAAACAGGTCAAAGGGTCATTGAGGTCAAAGGTCACACACAGATGGCAGACAGGGTTCAGCATATTAGAAGGATTTCTGAAGGATCATGTAACACTGAAGTAATAATGCTGAAAATTCTGAGAAATAAATTACAGTTTAGCATATATTCACATAGAAATTAGCTGTTTTAAGTCATAATAATAATTAACATTTTTTACTGTATTTTTGATTAAAATACTGCAGCCTTGGTGAGCAGAAGAGTGTTCTTATTGTAAAACTGTATAAGGGAAAGTATTGCTGTATGTGTTGTAAAGCAGCATGAAGCTGTTAAATGGTCCGTCAAAACCCATCAAACACTGAGAAGTGAACTGTAGGGTCTCCCTTCGCTAACGAGCCTCTGTTACGTAACGACTGGCGGTTTGGCGGGTGTTTTACTCGCATACATACTGATTAAACTCAAGACATGACTAATGCGACGTTTCACTGGCACCGGTGTAATTACAGTGTCGCAGGTAATGAGGTTTTCACAGTTAAATATTTCATCAGTCGCGGTCGTCGAGTTTATTCTGCTGTTTGCACGCGACGGGCGCGTATGTGAGCCTTACACGTGAGCCGTAAGAGAAATGAAGCTCCTCTCGAGAATGACATGAGTGAAAAAAACCAAGGAGAGAGAACAGAAACACTGAACAGATGCTGATTTCAATTCAAATTGATATATACTTAAAATGCAATGCATGTCACTTATAATCAAATGAAATATTAGCCACGTTTGTAATCAGCCCTGATTTGACCATCTAGTAATTTAGACGGAAGTCACAGGAGAAGAATGGCAATTAAGTTATTATTGTTTTCTTTGCGCAAAAAATGTATTCTCAGTGTCACAGAACTGGGGGGTATTCCAGAAAGCAGGTTATGTGACATACCCGGGTAAGTTTAAGGGTAAGTTAGTGCTCAGCACATAGTAACTTCTCCACCCAGAAATTACACTATAGAGACTGTGTCTGTTCCCCGAACTAGAAAATACAAACAACATCCCAAACAAATTAAGAGTAACAAT
>JAUCNO010000236.1:16075745-16100837 GCA_032353835.1 Enteromius viviparus | reverse complement strand
GTTGTAAAGCTGCTTTGCAATGATATGTATCATGAAAAGCGCTATACAAATAAATTTGAATTGAATTGAATTGAATTCAGTTCCCTCTTTAATATTTAATACTGAGCAAGAGTTGGTAAGGAACCAAATGAACCATACAAACTTCAACAGCTAATCAGAGTCCATCATTATATTACAAGCTCAAGAGTATAAAGTGTGTGCGGTTAGAATAAACAGGCAAGATTGTTCGCTGTTGTGGAATATCATTATCTTTATAGTTATCATTATTGGTGTGAACGGCCTTTGACTTATAGTTTCTTTACACATGAAGAAAAAAAAGTAAATCAGAACAAAGTAAAAACCAAAAAGAGCTCATGGTAAGACAACACAATTTAAAAGTGAGAGAGTTTTTAATTGTGATCTTGGAGACGAAAGATCAGAGTTAAGTGGGAGTTTGTGATGTCAGGGGTCGACAGCAGAAAATGGCCTGCCACCCTGAAGAAGACATTCAGACAGACAGAATTAAGAAAGGCCAGAAGATTGAATCCAGCAGATAGGAGTGTGAGAAGAGTGTTGAGATTTATCTGTTGTCATCTATTGTGACTAATGTATGTAACCTTATAAGTGACACGTTTTTGAACGTTTTAAAGCAGGGTTTCCAAAACTGGGTTTTGATCATTTCAATTTATACAATTTCGTAAAAATATGGTATAGACCAGGTGTGCCCAATCCTGCTTTTGGCGATCGACTGTCCTGCAAAGTTCAGCTCCAACTCTAATCAAACACACCTGCCTTTTATTTTAAAGTGACTTTAATTAGCAGCCCTGGTATAGAAATTATGTGCTGAAAATAAAAAAAATTGCACACAAATAAATATGGGTGTGGCGAGAAGAAGAAAGTATGCCACTGTTTTTTTTGTTGTTGTTGTTGTATGTTTCTTTTTCTCACGGGGGTGGAGTTTGTGATCAGGTGACTATAAATAGTAGGCAGTACCTGACAGAAAGTGCGTCATCAGCAAGGTTGCAGACAGATGTCGGATGGCTGTGTGGAGAAGGAGGCGTCCGCTTAAGCTGTAGTTTCCAGCAAGCAAGGTTTGTTACGTCACGGAGTTTGGAAAACTTTTTAAATGTGCACGTACAAACGCTTTCATCTTGTTGTATAGTGAGCAGTGTTCAAGGAGTGACCAAAAATCCACAACATCAGCACCGGAATATTCCTTGTTGAATCCTGAGCTGCAAACCCAGTGAGTGTGTGCCGCCATGACATCTCACACTCATTAATTTCCGCCCCACTCGCACTACATCCACACTCACACTACATATCACACTCGCACTTTCATTAGACAATGGGATTACTGCAATATGAAATATTTTAAATGTGGGAATTAGGAGTGTGTGCAATGTTAATCACTGTTACAAAATTAACAGTGCTTATGGCATGCTTTTTTGTTTATTTATTTATTTTTTTGTTTTGTTTGAACTTCTGACGCGGTTCCCACAGGGATTATTATGTGTTCTTCACGAACTGGATCAAGTCAGCAAGTTTTTTTTTTTTTTTTGTTTTTTTTTTTTTTCTGGACATTGTAAAAAAAGAAAGAAAATTTTTTCTACTATTTTTTTTGCACTGGACAATTTAATTATGTTGTAGCCGGTGGTTTTTAGTTGAGCTATCCTGGGTAAAGGATCGGATACTTTAGTCAGGAGTTTGTTGCCTGGGTGGCGCCTGAACAAAAAGGAAAACAGGAAGACAATATTTTCCAAAGTGCCTTATTACATACCGCCACCGTTACATGGTACACAATACACACATTTTGCTCCAATTTTAAATCAAACACATTTGTCAATATTTTGCAGATAAGGATAGGCCCACCAGGCACCGGACGTTTATATTATGCCAGATTGACGTTGGACTGGCGTTGCTTTTTGGTTGAAATGAAAATTGGACTGTATTTGACATCAGACTGACGTTGACCTAACACTGGATTTTAGGTTACCTAAAAAGAATAAAATATTGACGTCAGCTGACGTTTGGATTAAATATCAATTCAACATTAGGCGTTAAATTTACATTGAAGTTTGCAACTGAAATTTAACTCAGTATCAATGTTTCACAACGTTGTGTTCTTGCTAGGGATAGATGCTTAATTAGCAAGCAGCTGGCGGGTCCAAAGCTTTTTAATTTTGGTAGGCAAAAACAGGCGGAAAATAGCCCCTGTGCTTAAGTGGTTAACGTAATCTGCCCCTGAGGTGGCCTAATCATCTAAATAATCTCTAAACCCATCATAATAGTCCAGTCTAAACTGTTTGGCCAGACTGGAGACTGTAAAACCACATGGGGATCACAAAGACTTGTGCAAATAAACATACTATCAGCAAGTGCAATTCACTCTTAATGAATTCCCCCTTAAGATGTGATGCACCTCACAAACTTTTAACACATCTAGCCACATGTTTATCCTCAGAAGCTCTACAGCTCTGGTACCGTGTACACAACACCCTTGTGATTTGGAAACCGCTGTGTGTCCGCTGTCCTGCCATCTGAGGTAATACTGCAGTCGTTCTGACTGGAGAGTGAAAGCAGAACATACGGAATCCGTTCTGTCACAGCGTGGGACAAACAGCAGAACGCGTGGCGCTTCTGTCTGCTCTCACCTGTCAACCGACTCATGGGTTATTATGGGACGCAAAGGGTTTGGCAAATCCGAGCGCACGCACACACCCGCGCTGGAACAAACAACTAGCTTGCGAACCAACTAACCACGCTAGCTCTAATTTTATCCGAAAGCATTAGATGTGGAGTGAGTCAGAGCTGGGTAGGACGTGCTACAGTCACAGAGTCAACAGCAGGAGAGGCCTGGAAATATCCTCCGATTTTTCGCTCATTGATTTATAATTAAACCAGTCTTGTGAGGACTCGGTTTCAAGATACAGTAAATGTGCAAATGAGGAAGCTGCAGAGAAAAAAAGCATTTTTTCCCCAGTATCTGACTCATTCCAGTAGTGTGTTATTATCAAGCTGTGATGAGAAATAATAACAACCTCGTTCTGTTCATGTTTACGCTCAAGATAATGACCGCCAGCATCCCAAATGCTGTGCAGAGCGTGTAAATAATGACACATGCTTTCAAACTACCCATTGAGACGGTTGTTGGTGTTTATTGTGTGTTTTGCATGTAATTTGCATTTAATTTTTAAGTTGTGTTGCTTTCATGGAAACTGGTTAATTCCGGGACAAATTTACTTCTCTGTTGTGATTATGTGACCATGTATGAGCTTGTTTACTCAGCTAACAGAATGTGCTTTATCATTGTTCTCTCAAGTTATGGAAAGTAGTCTTCCAGTGACACTAGTAGAATGTTTGTTAAAATGTACCTGGGTTTTTAATCATGTTAACAAAACATTAGCATAAATACATAATGAATGGATTATACTCTTCAAAAATGTTTAAAGATTGTTCACATAATAATTGGAGAACCTTGAACATTAAAGGCCATTTTATCCATGTATTTGATAGGATCCTAATGAAATATCTATAAAATAAATGATCAATGCTACTGTAAAAAAACACTTCTTTACCCTGTGAAAATCAGCTCTGTTTTGATGAAGCCATTGTAGTCTATGTTGCTTGAAATGCTAATGAGCTCTGCTGACCCCGCCCCTCTCTTCCATGGATGGATGAGCAAACTAAACTAAACTGCTAAACTAACTAGCACAATATAAAGTGGGAGAACTATGATGTAACTTTGTTGGCAAAAACCTGGAAGCAAGTTAGCATTTAAGCACTTCTGGTTCCAAAGCAACGAAGTCAATGTGGGTTCTTTGAATGAGAGTTTCCCCTAAAATAAGGTCCGTGGTTCACATAAGCTGAATATATTGTCTATGACGTTAAACATACCAGTTACACCCCACTCAGTTACGTGCAACACAAGTCTTAGGATGGAAGATGCTTGTTTTATCACTATAAGGTAGGCTTAGTCGCCATGAAAGTAACACTAACATTGCATAGGGCTTACAGCCACGTTAAAATTAAATGCTTACAGCCCCATAAGAAGCTGTTACGAAGCCTAGATTGACATAGAGACACATTTTTAATATTCATATTAATCAAAGATTTGTTGACTTTTAATGCACATTATTTTAAAATGTACAGAATTGGTATGTCTTTTAGTAATAGTTCAGTCACTATTTATTACAAAAGCCTATGAAAAAATCCTATTGGTTTTTATTGAGGGAACCAGTGCCAACAGTCGATCGGCCTAAAGAGGAAAAGCGATTAGCAAGGACACATAAAAAACCCTTATACTCAATTGTGTAGATGCAACTGGATCACGAAAGGTTCAAGTGAACTTAGAGGCATTTAAGCAGATTGAATTCTCTTCAAAATGAAAGTAACGTTAATCCTCTGCGTCTTCAGCGGTTGGGGATAACTAACGATTGCTATATTCATTATTACATCTTAAGCCCCGTTCACACTAGCTGCGACTTCTGCCGCTGCATGTCGCCAGAGGCTGGCGACGAGGTCGCTAGTCGGCGTTTTCATTCTGGTCACTTAGTTACGTCATTGTTGACAGCGAATCAGGTTTCTTGCCGCTAAATACAAACATTTTGGAGGCAAAAGACCAAATATAATATTAGTATACTGAGTCCATACATACAAACAACAATGAATGAGAAAGAGAGAGTACTTTTTTCCATTGCGTGCGTTTATCTACGGCAAAAACACAAACGCCGTTCCGAGTATGATCACATGATCACTATCGTCTTCTTTCCTATTGGCTGTCGCTTCCGAAAGTCGCTCTTCATTTGCATAAAGTTGAGAGATTCTGAACTTTGTCGCGTCGCTGGACACACCCACATCCGGTCGCCAACGGTCTCTGACGGCCGCTGTCGCTCTTGTCGCCGGATATCGCCAGCTCTCCATTGAAATGAATGGGATCGCGTCGCTTTGTCGCTGCGTGTCGCTGCTAGTGTAAACGGGGCTTAACAACTAAACATTTGAATTGCTTAATTGGAAGTATCTTATCTTACCCTGTAGTGGAAGTCAACACAATGGTTGCCTGATGACAGCTCACTCAGGGCGGGTCTAAGATAAACCTGTGCAGCTACATCCTTCTGACAGGGCTCTCGGGAACATATTGGTAAATCATATGCACGATTTAGCAAATCAAGCATACGATTTAGCAGATAGAAGAAATTAATTAGCAAATCGAGTACCCGATTTAGCAAATCAAGGAAAAGAAACTGCAACTTTGCAATTTTATTTTTTGCATTTTACATTTTGTGCAGAAAATGTACGTGTTTTTTTGGTTGTGATATTTATCTTTGGCTGATCTTTGAGACTCTCTGATTTCTGACTCGCTCTGTCCAGCCATGCGGACAAACATTTGACACAAACAGCCATTAAAATTCATTGTATTCTCTCTCTTGCTGCACACACGTCTCACATTCAGTGATCACATTCGGTGATCTTTATGGATTCAGATAGACGCTCTCATGGAGTGAGTGTTTGAGAGGATAACCTCATAGCTTTAAGAGACTATAAGAAATAACTGCACATTTATGCAATGCCAACATTTTATTATTGCAGAAGTATCAAAATCATCCAAAAAGTCAGAGAAAGCATAAAGAGAAAGTGGTGCCCAGTATACTTATTCTGAAATTGTGTACATAGATGAGTGTACATACATTGTTAAGATTTGGAATATTTTTCTCTAATTCGTTTGTCGCTGCAGGACTCTGTACACACAAAAGGTGAAAGGAAATGGTGAGTAGTTACAACATCTAAACATTTTCTTTTGTATGTTCCTATACATTAGAATATACTTGATGTGTACTGCAATGAAATGAATGTGATCAGAAAAGTGTGGCAGTTTAACATCAGCCTATTAAACAAATCACTATCCAGTCTTGTCAAGAAAGAGAGTAAGATAGACATTCCTCTGAGAAGTAGTGCAGGCACGCTCAGACAGATTTCACCCATCTGGAGTCCATTATAAATGTTTGAATTGGAATATTAGTGGGGGGGTTTCTAAAGCAAGCATTACTTTTAGAATCTCAGTGGAAGTTAAACTTCAGTGTGTTTGTCTGCTGGAAAATTAAACAATCCTGCAGATTTACTTGAGGGGCACACGCCACAATCTATAGACCAAAAGATCAAGGTGATGTGAGGGTGGACTCTCTTCATACAAGACTATAGGAAAACAACCCAGAAACCACATAGTGACGTACTAAAAATACTCCGAAAACCCTGGCAGCTGCATAGAAACATGCTAGCCATAACCTTAGAAACCAGATAGTGACATCTTTAAACACTCTCGGAAGACCTTAGCAACCACATAGCAACATGATAACATCCTAGCAACTTAGGGACTTGCAACAGCTGGTAATGCAACGGCTAGGTTGGCTACGGAAGTAAGCCGTTACACCGCCGTAGTCTAGAACATAAAAATCATTAAGCAAATGCAGCATTCAGTCGATTATTTAAATGCAAATCATGGATTATGAGGAGAATGTTTAGACAATAATAAATTGTTTGCTTCACATATCTTTAGTCTCAGTAGGTGCTGTTTCTAACAACAGACATATATTTGTACAAATTAAAAAAAAACTTAAAATAAGCTTAAGTTTAAAACTTAATCAACACAGAATAACAGATAGACAGTTAAAAAATGGGTTCAGTGACTGCGAGCTATCGTGAAAACGTCTATGAACGGTGGCAATACAGGCATATTTAAGATGATGTAAGCAGCACACACCCACATGAAACACAACTGGTGTTAAGGCAGCATATCATATCAATTCTGTGAACGCTGGCCAGGATCAGGAGTTTATGGAGATTATAGAAGTCTAGCTTTAATTCTCATCTTGAAAAATTAAGACAATTTGATGTTTGTCATAGGAGAAGTCACATAAGACTTTGCACCAAACCTTATGACACTGCCAGAATTTTGGCAGAGGTCAAATTTGATTAATAAATGGTCATTAATCGTCTGCTGGTAAACATGTCAAACTAATGATCAAAGACACACGTTTTACAAATAGCCCAATCATGGCCAAAAATCATACAGTGTGTGCACGGCTTCTTAGCTTCCACATAGAAACACCCCATAGCAACATGCTAAAACTTTAAGCCAAAAACACCCAGAATGCTTATCCACCAAACAGCGTGTAAAAAAACAGAACTTTTTAGTAACCACATAGCATGTTAAAAATACCCAAAAGCCTTAGCCAACCACATAGAAACACCCTAGCAACTATATGCAAATATACTGTAGCAACATGTTTAAAACACCTAGAACATTTTAAAAACCACATAGAAACATGTCATTCTAAACTCACCCAGAACAATTTAGCAACACCCTAGTTGCTACAGTAACATAGTGGCATGTTAAAAAAAACACCAAGAACACCTCATCAACTGCATAGCAACATGCTAAAACACTTAGAACACCCCAGAATGAAATCACCAAAAAAACCACGCCCCTGCCCCAAAAGGGTCTTGTGATAGCTCCGCCCCACACATACGTAGCTTAAGCAACCCAGTCAATGACTTCTGTGAAACAAAGCAGTACTAATGTTACACCGTCTACACGGGACGAGAAATACTATAGAATCATTGTAATCAAGATGCTAGCTTACATTGGACGCAAGTAGCGAGACAGAAAAAAACTGTGCTTACATTAATTTCTAATGATTTCCTACGGTCGCTTTATCACGTCCAGTGTAACTGACCTATCAAGAGGAACCAAAACAACCTTGGCGTCCGATCGCAGGCCTTCCACTCCTTGAGATCTCTCCAGCGCTGGAAAGCTGATACGATATTTACATGGGTCCTACTTCTTCCCATCGTTCATCTTCTGAACACAAATTAAGATTTTTGATCTTACGGGTTTGGAACAACATGAGGGTAAGTAACTAATGACAGAATTTTCATTTTTGGGTGAACTAACCCTGTAACAAACCTGATTTTGCCAAGTGCAAGTGCATCTTTGTTGACCCTGGGACAACATTGTGATTAACCAATCAGATTTGAAGAAACTGTTTACAGTTTATGTGAAGTTTAGGCTTGCAGTTAGTGTTTTGTGTTTGTAGGTACATCAGTGTCAGTCATCTATCATTAAACATGATTTTAGGCATTACTCATGGCTTAGTTTAGGTTTAGGTTAGAGGTCGACCTCTAAATGCAGAGCACAAATTCCTAGTATGGGAAACCATAACATAGATACATGCTACAACCCCACAGTGTGTGTGTGTGTGTGTGTGTGTGTGTGGGTGCATATGTTCTCTTTCTCTGTGTCTGTCAGGGATTTGGTGTCCAGCACATGTCGATAGACTCGCTAGTGTCTCGACCCGCCGCTTCTGCTAATGAAATCTGTCATCTCCGACTCCTCTCGCTCCAGTCTATCCCTGTGTGTGTGTGTGTTTGTTGAGTCTGTCGGTGGGATTTTCTACTGTTTATATAACGTTGAATTGTGGGTTATTTCCAGACGTTCCCGAGCTCCACTCTCCCGGGTCAGATGATAATGCCAGCTAACGTGCGTGTCGCTCTGTGTTGCATATAAACACAATGAGACACATCGAGTGAGATCTGACAGAATTATGGAGATCAATACAAGACGAGGGGAGTGTGTCGACACATACCTGAGACAGACGTGAAGAGGAGGATGAAGACGTCTCAGGAGAGGTTGGTAAAGAGACCAGGTGAAATGGAGAGAGTTTAATATGATGTAAAAACTGATTCATACAGGATTCACTGTTGCAGTAACAACGGATCAGAAAATTAAACTCATGTTTGAAGATCTACATCATCCATGAAAAAAGAGAGATCTGGCAATCAGGAAAGTTGCATGAAGGATTGAAAAAACACATAATCAAAGTTGATTCAAAGTATTGTCAAACTAATCCTATTTTTATTAAAATTGGGTCTTAATTTTATGTATTTGAAATGTTTTGTCTCTTCTTCTTATGAAGGATGCATTTCTTTGATTAAAATACAGTAAAAGTATTTAAAAAATTAATAATATTATTACAATTTCAAATAGATCTTTCTATTTGAATACATTCAACATTTTATTCTGCATCATTACTGATGACGGTTAAAGCAGCAGCAATTATTTGAAGTAGAATTCATTATACATGTCTTTACCATCACTTAAGATCAATTTGAATAAATCATAAATAAAAACATTAATTTCATTCAAAAAACTTACTGACCCCAAACTTTTCAACTGTATTGTGTTTTATATTTAAATTCCTTTAATTCAATTCAAATTCAATAGTATCATATTGTATTGATGTTTTTGATTTGATTGCATCATTCGGACTGCTTAATGGGATAAGTAGCTTTAGATAGTCACGTACATTTCGGATCAAATGTTGTGTTTCATCTGAGAGCTGGTTGGAACAGTTCTTGGCTCACAACTCTATAATGAATCATTTTCTAAAATCCCTATGGAGAAAATGAATGAGAAAAAATACTTCCAGAACCAAGGCTGCTGTAAAAGTGGGCGGTCGATGTTGAGCGGTATTATACATGGGAGGAGAGAGAGAGATATTCCATACCCTGCCTGGATTGTGTCTGTTTATTTAACAGAGCTATATAAATGAAGTCCTGCTCTCTGCCAGCGCTGGTCCACAGTGATCACATTCTTTATTCCCTGATGATTTTATACCAGGCTGTGTGCTGCAGTCATGAAATCAGTGTCAGACCGTACAAAACGATTCTGCAACATTTACAGGCAAAAAACATGCATGTTCTAAACTATATTTTAATATTTTATGATGAAAATGCATGTCTCATTGATTGTAGTGCATGGTCAGGTGGTTGCTATGGAGTTGTTTCTTTGCTGGCCTATCAGTTAATGACTTTGCAGGCACACAAAGGTGCTTCCCAAAAATCCTTTCAAATAGATTTATGATCACAGGCTAATGATATACAACAGAACAGAGCAAGCTTTGAGGGAATATTTAATTACTACAATTTTCAATTATTTCTATAAATTAAATCAAAAATGGAAGGATGGACAATTCATTCATTTTAGCTGAACTGTCAGAGGTAAACAATGGAACCAGTTAGAACCACCAAACGTGGCCAATCGAGAACCTTTTAAGGGTGTTTTGGTTCATTTTTTGCATTTGTAAAATGCCCACTGTTATTATTGGCTAACAGCTGTTGTTATCGGCCCACATTCTTCACAGATCACTGGAAAGCACAGGATTGTGGGATATCATACCCAGCTCACAGGAAATGTTCAAGGTACTTTTAAAGTTCTTTGAAAATTCTATTAGTGTTATTAGAAGAATAACAGAGTTATCTGGTCTTTAATACTGTTCCCAACACAAGCACAACAACATTTAAATATAATTTAAGCATTTTTGTCCCCGAAACATTTTAGGGCATTTACAAGGCAACTTTTTATGTTTTTGGTCATTAATAGAATTATTTGACAGCGTTGTCATATATAGACTGTCCACATATAGCTGGACAGTTTGTCTAACAGTTTTAAATACTTGTTTCAGAATGTTCCACACTATTCATAATGTTTGCAAAATTATCAAATTTCTTAAAGTTAAGCGTTATCATTGGAATCCAGTCTGACTGGTAGCCATCTTCCCTATGTATTCCACTTGAAGAGGCAGAGTTCTTGAGATTTTGGATGCAGCCTGTAAAATTTTTTATTATTGTCTAACAAGTGAAATTAAGTCTCATAACCATACTTTTCCAAGCCAATTTAATACATCAGCTTAGAGATTATTTGAAGTCTCTTATTCAAATTTTTTTCACAAATACTCTAAACCAGAGTCTAAATTCAAAACATCATGTTGTAACCTCCTAAATTGTATATACTAGTCATCAGTTGATGCCAAATCCTAAGCCTGCAAGTCTGTTAAATGCAGTAAATATAATCTGACGAGATCTAACTAATTCCATGGCACACCTCTACATAAATATCTCTTTCCAGGCATTCCCCACTTCAGCTTGTGTGTACTTCTGTCAGGAGCGCCTTTCATAAACTCACACTGTGCTCATAACATGTGACCCAGCCACAAACGGCAGCGGGATGCTAACTTCACAAAACCTCGAAAAGACCCAGAGCTTGACATGATGAATCGCGGATCTTCGTTAGCGAGCCTCGTGTGGCTGCCGTCCAATGCGTCAGCAGGCCTTTGGCGGGAAGACTTATCTCCCGTTACCCTGTGTCTCCCCTGCCGAGAACATGCTCCTGTCATCAGCGGGAACGTAGGAGGAAGATTGTGCATCGCCTCTTTTAATGGAGCGTCGTTGTCCTCAAGTGTGAGTTTACGTCTTTCATGGTTAATTACATGCAGAACCTGCAGCATGAGAGAAGCGTGGGAAAGAATGGTATCTTTTTCTTAACATATATGTGCGAAATTCTATTGCCAGGCCAGATACTAATGAGGGTGAACAAAGAGATGTTGTTTGGTGGCCTAAAAATACTCCCTTACAATTCCTTTCTCTTTCTCACTTGCGTCCCGTAACGCGTACATGTCCACTCTATCTCTACAATCATAACAGCCCTCCAGGTGGAATTTCATAAAGGCGAGCGACTTAGTTTGTCAGCGAGTGGATTAGAGGTAGATTGAATTGGACAGCGCAAGAACAGAAAAATGGGTCAGTGTTGTGGTGGGGGAGGCAGGAAGGTTCCCGGTGGCAAAATGGGCCTTTAGAGGAAAAGTGTCAGTTGCAAAGCAATTATAATCTCCTTAGCCCGCCACAATTACATCTACGTTCTTTCCTTCCAGCGGAGACAAATACCACCGGAGGATATTTATGCTCAGCTGCGGCGGGGAGATTTTTGCACTTTTGGCGAAGCGTTGCTGTGTAAGATGCTTACATGAGGTGACAAAGTCTTCCTAGAGCACATTAACCTGGTCATCTAATGCAGACTGGCATGTTTTTAAGCTCAAAGCGTGACAGCTTTTTCCCAAATGTTTCCACTTTATTTACAGGGAAACAACAAAGCCAGTTAGAACCACAAAATGTGGCCAATCGAGAACCTTTTAAGGGTGTTTTGGATCATTTTTTGCATTCGTAGATGCCCAGATGTGATTGGCTAACAGTTGTTGTACAACAGTTTTATGATTGGCTAACAGTTGTTGTTGACGTTCTTCACAGATTACTGCTGTGATTTAGATTAAAAATACTCAGCACCTATCAATTAATGTGTTTAAAGGGTCAGTTCACCCAAAAATCTAAATTAAGCTGTGTTTTACTTAAGCGTCCTAATATGACTGTCTAATTTCAGATGGATCCAATTGGAGTTATATTCCCCTCCAAGCCTACTCATAGGACTAAGCGGGTGTTTACAGCTCAGAAGACATTATATAAAGTACGCTCATCTGTAATAAAACATCCCACAGTGCTTCACAAAGGCCTCCTTTTTCCTTTTTTTTAAAGATAAATATCCATATTTTGGCTGACTGTGGTAACCGGAAGCAGTCCCGGCTGATGACGTAAGAACAAAACAAAATGTCAGTCATGAATTAGAAGCACCAAAACCAAGGATTTGTAAAGGAAAATATCCAAAAATTTTGATACAAGCCAAAAGTAGGCTGGTCTTCCTTTGCTAAAGTAAAGAAACGTTGTTTCCTTTGCTCCTACAATTCCCAGAGACATGTGTGTGCTGCGGCACATAACGTTCTACGTCAAAATAGGAATATTTATCTTTGAAAAAACGCATGGATTCGTTACAGGAAGCCTTAATTCACCCCCAGGAGGCATGTGAGGGGTGTTTTGGCACCTCGCCAACTGCAGTGATAGAGCTGAGAGGTTTCAGGACAATTTTTAAGATAGCTCTGACTGGATTCTTCTGAAAGATGAAAGTCACATACACCTAGGATACTTTGAAGGAGAGTAAAACACAGCGTAATTTCCGTGTAATAAAAACAGTTACTCACACTTGATTGTTGCGACATTATCTGACCCAATGTAGTGAGCACTGCATCATCTTCAGTCTTGCCGAGTCTTGCATTAAATTGTGCCTTGTTTGTATGTAAATCTGTGGTAATATCACATGAACAAAGGATTAAGTTATTACTGATGCAGTCTGGAACGTCTTTGGAAATAAAGTTCATCCACTATCTTTGGATGTTTGGATCAGAAGGACGCAACGCAAAAGCTGTTTTTCCTGTTGATCACAATCATCTTGATTGTGTTGTGTCTGCATAGACCTGCATTTGTCTCTCGTTATTTACACTATGTGTGCAAATTGGTGGGTGGGGCTAAACAGGCAGCGATGTAGGAGCAGGCGTTGATCTTCCTTTGTGGAGGTGTGTTTAGCCACACTATTCATGACACATTCCACAGGCTCTCATTTTGGCAGACTGATTTCAATAAAAGCTGTTTTTAGACGAATAAGAACAATTTGAGTATTTGAATACAGTTTTTTTATTATCATGGCCACTTGAAGGAAAGTTCAAGGAAATTTTGATTTCCCAGTTCATGACCCCTTTAGGTTAAGGGTAAGATGTGCTTTATAAATGCTAAAGATTCCTGGGTGCATTATTTTCCCATTTGTGTGATTTGCACACAAGTAATAATGACACAATAACACAGTGGAGAAGCTTATTATAGTTCTATTCAGATTGGGACAGACAGATTGAGAAAGCTTTTGTCTTCTACACACAGACTCTCAAAGGACTTTAGTTTTATGCAAATTGCAGGCTAAGCGTTTAAAGCGTAGTTCTCTCAAAAAGTCTTTTTATTTTCTATTTCTTAAGTGTACTGGTGTTTTAAAGAGCCCCAAAAACAAAACGCTGATTTGAACATGAAAAGCACATCTTCATATAAGCTATTAAAAAAATCCTATGCATTCAAAACTGCATCTGACTGTAGACTGCAAAAAATATGGATGAAACCTCTCTATTTCCTTCCACTATAGAAAAGTAAAGCCAAAGCATATCAGGTTTGGCCACTGTCATCTTGCGCCAGTGATGTTATTTGGAGCCAAAGTCTGCTCAGTAGTAGTGACCATGAGACAGAGCTGCTCTATCAACGTCTCACCAAAGATTCAGATTCAATCACAAGTACACAATCATGACACCACACCCTGCTTTTATAACATCAAATATCTAACTAAAAGCAAACCTATTGGAAAAACAACAGAATGAGTAAACTAGGGGGGGTGGCTGTTTTTTTCTAGTAGGAACTGATTGGATGTGGTAAAGTAGAAATTAAACTTTATCATAGTTACTGTCCTTGGTGTGAGCACTTCTTTACTGCTGCATAAACACTTTTGTGTCTAAATGACATTTTATGGTGGCGTCCAATCGGCCCGTCTGTTCACTTTAACGGGGTCACCCAAACAATGTGACTCTGTCCTGATTGCTCCGTTCAAGCCCATGTATGCAATGCTAATTCTAGACAGGTGCTGATGAATATTGATGAGCTGTTTAACCTCTGAGCTGTGATATGATGTTCTTCAGTGGTGATTACCACAAGGAGGGTGTGTCCTCGGTCTTAAAATACATTAATATTAATGAGTTTTGACAGTAATCAGCATGACTTCATTGAGAGATTTGTTTAGTTGAACATCACGCAGCAGTCATAAGAAAACTTGTATAAATGTGTCAGCTAGGCTAATTAGAGGAACTGATGATTACACCGGCACATTATGTACAGCAGGCTATGCCAGGTTTATTTCAGAGAAGAAACTTGTGTTGTTTGGAGACCTGAAATGTAACTTTTTTTTTCCGTGGTTAAATATTTAGATCAGTGTTTTCCATTAAAAATATTATTTTCTAATATTTCAAATTATTTTTTAATTATTGCAGTATTTCACATCAAAATAAAGACAATGCCTTTAAAGTCAAATTTGTGCCATCTGGTTGGAGTTAAAGAAGAAAATGTATTTATTTTTAGCCACTCCTTTATAGTTATACTTTATATAAAAGACCTATATTTATTTATTATTATTAGACAATAATAATTATTATTATTAAGTTGTGTATTTGGATATGTATTTAAACAATGTAAAGGATAAGGTTGTTTCTTTGAAATGTTGGTTTGAAATGTCAGTTTTCGCATTTATTTTACTACTGCCAAACCTGAGCACAGCGAAAGACATTTTATTACACATAACATAGTAAAAAAACTGCAACAAAAATGAACAGCAATGATTTATCAGAGATGAATCCATCTGATTTCAACCTCTGAGTTCTTTTCAGTTTTGCAATATTGTTACAATATGGTAACGAGTAAGTGAATATTAGTGTATTGTGTGTTTGTGAGGGAGTGAGTGTCTGTGTTGTACTCTTGATGTTTTAGAGTGTAACCCCTTCATCTGAGTCTGTGTTTTTACTGCATCGTGGCTGAATTATTGATTTTATTTCAAGCATTTGCAGAAACATGCTTTGTATTACAGTCACACTATCTGTGGGTGTCTATTTTGCACTCCTGATGTTTTTGAGCCTAAAATGACAGAACAAAACCGAGGGTTAATGACATCAGCATCAACTCAAGTGGTCCCTTTAAATGGTTGGTTCACCTGATAGGCTGCATGTTTCTCTCTCTCCCGGTAAAACCTCTCTGAGACATTCCGCACCCTCCTGAAACTCTTCCACTCACTTTGCCTCAAATTAAAGAGTCTGTCTGAGGAGAGCGAGGGAGAGAGACATACGCGCGTCTCCGTCTCCATTGCGCACAGAGAACTGCTCGTGTACAGTACGTTTCTATGTTTCTTTTATTTGTTCCTAAATACTCTTCCTCTCCAGTCGAACCGGATCGATCGACCCCAGTTACCTTAGGTCTCGGATGACGGGTGTGCGTGTGGAAAGCCACTTTCCCTGGATATAAACATGCGACGGGATGTTGGGTAGACGGGCGCCGCTCCAAACCATGGAAACCTGTCGGAAAGGAGTGATTGTGTGTGCGCAAGGATACTGAGACCCGTCATGCGCTGTTATTGACCTTCACTGCGCGTTTATTTGAAGACATTTGAATCCGTTGGTGTGATTGGAGAGCACTTCTCTCTCCGCTGGCGCATAAATCTATGGAAAACCAAACAGTGGGACATGGATAGACTGATTGAGCCATCTATGGATGTAGTGCCGATGATCATAGCCCCTGTCTGAGGTGTGTTGGAGGTCTGGTGGTCTTGAGGAGTTCGTGGAATGCGAACGCAACGACGCGCCGCGTCCTCCTCGCCCTGCTGTCCGCGGCGCACAGACGGTAAGCGAAAGCCTGAAACCTCTGAAATAAGCGCAACAGACACTGAGTGCGCATCTGAGACACTTTCAGTGAATTGTGTTTTTATTCCAGAGCTCATGCGCGCAAAGGCGTATTTACATAAATAAAGTTACACGTAGAGGGCACCCGGGGTTACATGACACTTACAAGCTTATTAGGTAAAATTTTATGAAAGTAAACATACATTAAACATATATTAAACATGCACGTTGTTTGGATAAAAGACACGGTTCATTGAACACACGTCAAACATGCTGTCACATGATATGGGGTAGGTTGTCACAATAAGAAGCTAGCGCTGTGTTGATACTGGATTGAGAATATCTTTAAACAAAAAAATAACAAAACAGCAACACAAGTATGCATTTAAAATGCATTCCATGAAATATGATGGATTTTCAGGGATGAAAATGAATCAGTTAAACTATGTACATAAATAACGTGTGACAACTTGCCCCAACCTGCGTTATATCGAAAATACTCTTGTCCAGAAAATCAGTTCATCATTCCATTTCAAGTCTACCTTATTTATATGGTGAATTTTGTCTTAATAGTGACTCATCTCTTGATTTATTGTGGTTTTAATTAGTCAGTAAAAAAGCAGGCTTATTGAATTAACTTCACAAAACAACAGTTAAATAAATAAAATGTGACAACTTGCCCCTTGTATGTACAATACTCTGGTCCTGAGAACATGTTTTAACGTATATTTAATGTTTCATTTCAAAAATATTTCTTCCTTTATTATGTGCTAGTGTGGTTTTAATGTGGTCAGTTTTTCTCCAACAGATTTAATAATAACATGATGATGATACAATAAATAAAGCAGTAAATATAATGTGACAACTTGCCCCAACCTGCAATGTACATTCTGAGAACACATTCAATGTTTCAGTTCAAATATGTCTTTATTATCTAATCAATTTTGTCTTAATGATATGCCCATATGATTTAATGTGTTCAGTTCACTCAACAGATATATTGTATTTTAGAGAATAAAATGATCGTATACTGTCAGGACTAAAAACATAATCTGACCGATATATAACTGACATACAGACCCCGTGACCACTAGCCCCAATGTCATTCATGCATAATATAATGCAGTAATAGTATGTTGTGTATTGCTCTGTTTCAGTCTAGATTCATCATGCTGAGACAGATGCTGTTGAACTCCACGGCAGCAGCGCGAGACTTCGATCTGATGAGTAACACACACACACCGGCGCCGCTGAACGTGTCCCACGGGCCCGTGAGCGTGTCGGCCCTACTGAAGCCCACGGGCCGCGGGAGCGCTCTGAGAGAGGGCGAGCCCGACAAACCAGACCTGGCCACGTATGTGGTGATGTGCCTGGTGCTCTTCCTGCTGGTCCTCCTCATCGTCTTCTTCATCAACTGTCAGCTGAGGAACTCTTTCTTCGCCTCCATGCCTTACGACCGGTCACTGCGAGAGGCCCGCAGCTCCTACAAATGACCCGCTTGAGAAGCCCTGAAGTCTGTATATAATGACTGTTTTGTACTTCTGCACGGCCTTTCTGTCAATATACGGTTTACCACGAGTCGTGTGCGTTATGTAAGAAATTATTTTCTTGTACGATGTTGAACCATGATTAAATCTCACGTTCATGACCGTCTCTGTCTGATATTGATCGTGGTTGATCTCTTTTTAATTGAGCACACAGGTCCGGTCTAGTGGTCTTCATCCTCATGCCATCATTTACTCATCCTTCTGTGTGTGTTTTTAACACATATGACGTAAACAATTATTAGCTTTTTAACCTTATATTTTATATTATTTATATAATTTGTATTATATAATATTTTGAAAAAGCATATATTTCTACATTTTAATATTTTACTTGGTTTTTGTAATATGTACTTTTACTACTTTAAATTTTAAAAATGTATTCTTTAAAAAAAATTTTGTGTGTTGTATATTTCCTGATCACATTTTAATTTTAGTTTTAATACGTTTGTTGTCATTTTAAGAATGTTTTACTTATTTATTTCAGCAGGTTTCCATGGCAACAATTCCAATCATTATTATTTTAGTATTATTTATTTACAACTATAGTATTTATTAATATTTGAAATCTTTATTTTCTGTTTATTTTAATTTACTTTTAGTAATTTTGTTTGTGTTTTAGTTCATAAGTATTTATTAATAAATTTCATGAGCTTTTATTTAGTATATTTTCAGTTTATATTTTAAGTTCATTTTCAGTCATTTTGTTTCAATTTTTTTTAAATAATAGTATTTATTAATACTATGTGTTTATACTGTTTGAATAAGCTTTTATTTTTAGATTTTTTAAGTTTAATTTTATTTACTTTTATGCAACTTTGTAATTTTTATTCTTTTTACAATTTTTTTTAATTTAAATATTCAACTTTTTTTATTTTTAGTTTAGTAATTTTAGTACCTCATCTTATTTTATTTCCAATAGTTTTTCATCTAAAGATTCAGTCTAAATTTCAATTAAAAAGGATTTCTACTAGTTTTTCTATTTGGTAAATAATAGCAGGATAATAGTTTTAGTGCTGAATTGTTCCTTCAAAGATCTGAGCTAAAGGTTTGAGGTCGTGAAAGGTCATTATTATGTCCTGTGAGACACAGCAGCTAAATGAGTCCAGCAGTAGTTAGTTTGACTTCCACTCTGAGCTTGAATCATTTATCTCTGTTTGTCTGACAGTTATTTTATTCTCCCCGAAGTTACGTAAGACGTCAGCGCCAGCGGAGATATAAATCAATCTGATATCTGACTTAATCCGCATCCGATGCGCTAAAGCCGTGATGACAGACGCCAAGGATTCAGGTGCGACTCGATAAGTCCGACGCCGGGCCTATAATATGAAACCAAGACAAATGGATGTGTCTCTTTCCTCAAGAGCCTTTCCGTGCAGCTCGTAAAGACTGAGAGTAACCAATGGCCATGACACAAATATCTAACTGTTTTGAGGTATAATAAGATACAGTCCTCAAAAACAGCAGATTCTGATCAGTGTGTGTGTGAGAGAGAGTTTCTGACCTAGCTACACTTTTGAGGACAACTTTGTTGTAAATGTCCACATCTATGAGAAACTAAGGGCCTGAAACTCTTAAAAGGGTTTTATAACGGTTTTCATTCTCCTCTGGAGTTCACACTAAATTGCACATGAGCTGCTTGATATTTATTTGATATGCAATTTTGCGTTATTAACCCCGTTACCTGGAATATGCAGTTAAATCAAGTGAATATCATTAAATAAATTACATTTAGAATGGGTTACATGAGACATGGAAGAGCACTGCAGATATGTCTTGAATTAAACATGCTCTCGGTGGATTTATAGTTTAGAAGAAAGAAAAAGAAGAATAAAAACCCATTTGTTAAATAAATCCTAGAAATATATTTTTTAATTATTTAAATAAATGGTTGCTTAAATAAGAAAATGAAATGGAAACTTCATGTATTATATATTTATCAAAATTATTTCAACCTGGGGGAAATGTTTTAAATAAGTAAATTATGAAATAAATAATAAAATGTTTTTTTAATGTGCATTGCAGTTAATCTAAGGATGACATGATACCATAATAAAACATAATAAAAAATAAAAATGTAAATGATTTTTGAAAATAAAAGAAGCCTGGGTTATCTGTTATATATCTATATATATACATGCATCAATATTTCCTATCGGGTATTTGTGCTTTTATTCAATTAATACAAGAAAACTATTGTAGGCCAATTGGTCCTGCACTCAGCATCATAAACACTCTTTATTTCCCTGTTCTCAACAGAGAAACTGCTTCCTAATGAGTGACAAGATTTCTAAAAACGTATAGCGTTAGTCTGTGGGTTAATCTGCAGTCATAAAGACAATAGCAGTCTGTGTGTGTGGAAAGCTCTGCGTGACAGAGAATGTCCTCATTACTTCACAACAAACCATCATTTCCATACCTTCTGTCAGTCCAGGGCTCTTCAGTGTCACAGGCCCCTGATGTTTCCTTGGGTTTTTTTCACGCTGGTGGGATTTAGACTAGAGTTTGGGTAAATTGGAGTGTGTGCAGTAGATGATAATGACTCCGTGTGAAACTGGGTTGGCTTGAGTCAGCACATTCACAAAGAAACATGCCGTGACTGACTGACTGAGGACAATATCAGACTGATTTCTGCAGAGCTGGAGGAAGTATTCTGCATTCGCTTAAAGAAAGAAATGGATGCACAGACTATCTGGAAAGAGCTTTTCTTTTTTTTGTCTCTTTATGACACACACACCTATACCGTCCGAGGCCTGTTAATTACACACACCGCTGAATAACACTGATTTAGTCAGCTGTCAGCAGCTTCTGAAGTCTGCCATTAAACTTAATGATATTGGAAAGATGAGCAAAATGAAACGTCTCCTAATGTGCCTTAACCAGCATGAATTCATCAGGATCCGTTCTGCTTTTACCTGTTAATGGGATAAATCAGAAACGAGCAGGCAAGTCTAAATTAGGTTTTCCTACGTTGAATGTGCTTTGAAACACACAAATACACAGCGGCGAGTCATATTCTTACCAGCAGGTGGCGCGCTTCGCTTAGAAATTAAATAAAGGTTTGTGAGGAAGAACTGTATTTTTATTTTATTTTATTTTAACATTATTATAACATAAAATAAAAATGCCAATTGATATTATATGCACTATATGCCAGTAAGAAAATAAAAAAAATAACTTTTAGATAAAACATTACTATACAACATTTTTAACATTTTTATATACAGTTTTAAATTAAAATGTTTTGCATATATTATTTGTCCCCATCACCCTAATTTTATTTTATTTTATTTTACAGAGAAACAGAAAATGCTAATGACATTATATGCACGATATGCCAGGAGAAAGAAAAATCAACAGAAAAATTTTAACCTTTAATTAAAAAAAAATGTATTTAAATGTACTTAAAAGGAACTGCCTGAAGAGCTCAGAGACAGAATTGTGGCAAGGCACAGATCTGGCCAAGGTTACAAAAAAACATTTTGCTGCACTTAAGGTTCCTAAGAGCACAGCGGCCCCTATAATTTTAAAACAGAAGATGTTTAACTGAGCTTTCTGGGGAGAACAGCCTTGATGAGAGAGGTGAAGAAGAACCCAAAGATCACTGTGAAGCATGGTTGTGCGGCATCCTGCTGTGGGGGTGTTTTTCAGCTGCAGGGACAGGATGACTGGTTCCAATCCAGGGAAAGATGAATGCAGCCAAGTACAGGGATATCCTGGACCAAAACCTTCTCCAGAGTGCTCAGGACCTCAGACTGGGTCGAAGGTTTACCTTCCAACAAGACAATGACCCTAAGCACACAGCTAAAATAACAAAGATGTGGCTTCATAACAACTCTGTGACTGTTCATGAATGGCCCAGCCAGAGCCCTGAGTTAAACCCAATTGAGCATCTCTGGAGAGACCTGAAAATGGCTGTCAACAATGTGTACCATCCAACCTGATAGAACTGGAAAGGATCTGCAAGGAGGAATGGCAAAAACTTGTTGCATCTTACCCAAAAAGACTCATGGCTGTATTTAATTAAAAGGGTGCTTCTACCAAATACTGAGCAAAGGGTGTGAATACCTAGGACCATGTGATATTTCAGTTTTTCTTTTATAATCAATCTTTTATAAACAATTCTGTGTTTTTCTGTCAATGTAGGGTGCTGTTTGTGCATTAATGAGGAAAAAAATAACTTAAATGATTTTAGCAAAGATTATAATTATAAAAAGTATAACAAAGAGTGAAAAAGTGAGAAAAAGTCACAATTCCCTTTTATTTATGTATTTATTAATTTAGCTATCAGTGGTGAAAACAGGCTTCCATACAAAACAGTGGCTTTTTATTTCTTCTTGAATTGCTTAATTTTTGTGGACTAAAATATGTAATTTAAACACATCTGCCCTGCAAGCAAGTGGTGAAAACTCTCTCACTATGTGGCAGAGTGATTGGAGTGTAGACAGCTTGATAATTATGGAGTTCTGGATACTCGGTGATCAACATGCTGGCCATGTAAAGGACTTCAATCCTGAATTTAAAGCAGGTGAAATGTCTACTGTAATCTAAACAATATGCTCTCATTCTCCTGGAATGATGAAAGACAAACGGTGTTAAAGTTGGAAAAGCCTACCTAAGCACTGCTATATATGTGGGTGCTCATCAAACTACAGTAAGATACTCTTGTCTACAAATCTGGAAAACTCAGCACATAGGAAACCATTGCTGCCAGACATTTAGAGACATGTCTCATGTCTAAATGTTCCACAACACTTCAGGGAAACTTGTTCAGAGTGTGGCGGTACTATGAAAAGGGGGAAAATGTTGTAATTATGTTTGAGCACACCCAAACACAGGTCCGTAGGCTAAAGGAGTCTAAAACTTTATTGATCTCACAATAAATAATTAAAATAGCAAGCAACATGGAATATCAGTCACAATCAAACACTACATGTTACAATGCATTACAGAAAGAGAAAGCTCTGTGTACTGGACAAAAATAAAGTATACATTTAAGGAACACCAACAAAAATAAATAAAATGTAATGAGAGGCACAGGCTTTCCAATGGCAGGCTAGATGAAATGAAAACCCAATCTGTGAATCCGTGAATGCACACACCACTGCACTCCACACCACGCGATTACACCTCCACCAATACTCCAAACTAGCTAGTTAGCCTCCCAGCCTCAGGCCAGTGCCTATAATACACCAAAAAACAAACAAAACAAATTAAATCCAATATAATAGAATAAATGTTTTAAATCAAATGAACAAACATCTGCAAAGAAACAAAAAATAAATAAATAAATAAAAAAACAACAATATCACATCAAAAACGTATACAAACAAAATACTATAACCAAAGATTATAACCAGGTACCCAGCAGTCCAAACGCTCACTGAAACAAATCCTGGAATCAGACTCCTCCAATAGTGGCAAAGGGGACACATATAATGGCAACAGCAGAGATGTAAGATGTGAGATGTAAACCAGCCCTTTAAAAATAGTCGCAACTCAGAGCTATTAAGAGTGATCAAATAAAGCAGCATGCACATGTATGGCTGAGATGAGTAGGACAAAGATTAATATTCAAAAATGAAAAAAAATAAATAAAAAAAACAGCAGCGCATCCTCCTTTAATGATGGGTGTACACACTTCCGCCTTCGGGAAACGCGATGACAAACCAAAACTACTGTAAAGAATTGTGTCGTTAAATAACAGTATCTTAACAGTCTGTGTCTGTGTCTCATTATTGACTGAAGCACAGACTCCTCTCTCCAGCTCAATGGTGACCCACAAAACTACATTAATCTAAAACATCTTTCTTCAGAAAAAAATAACACATCCATACAGTTCAGTTAAGTTTTTACTCTCCTTATCAGTTCAAAACTTTGGAGAACCGTTTTCTGTGTAATTTAATGTTTCAGTAAAAATAGCTTTTTTTGTTTGGTTATTCTGACTTGTAAATTTTTCCATGAATTAACAAGAACTTACAGGCAGCACAGTTGCCAGCCAGTAACTGTTTTTTTTACAGGTAATTGCTGTTAATTACAGTTTATTGCTGTTAAATTACATTGCATGCTGGGATTTTTTCATCTTACATATTTAACCCTTTAAACCCCACAACAAAACCCTCATGAACACACAATGTGTGCACACTACAGAGTGTTAAAGTAACACTGAATTAGCGTTAATGAGATACTTATGTGATGAATTAAGAGATGATTGAGCATTAGTGATGAACCGTTTTGAGCATTAGTGATGAACAAACATCACTGAAGGAAAGAGAAACACAAGAAACAACCGACTCCACACACACACACACACACATTAGATAAAATCAGCTGAAATAAAGACGACATTAAATCTCAAACAACTCCTAAATCAGCATCAGCAGCTTCACACATTACTAACCAAACTGATGCTCTTTCTGTCAGACAACTACAGAAGTGCTTATTGAGAGTTAACAGAGTAGATATTCTTCTTGTTTTTGGACTCTACCATGAAGGAGATCAGTGTGAGCTTTAGTTAGTAAAGTCTGTAAAATGGCTCATTGTTTTGTGAGTGCTACATTATTCATTAAGAATTATATATATATTTTTTTCCCAGTTGTTTTGTCTTTTACTAAAGCATTGTATTAATACACAATAACTAAAATAATGAGCAAGCAATTATGATAAACAATTGTGAAGGGGAGAAAAAACAAATCTCCGGAGTGTTAAGAAACACACACCTTAACAATCAGAATATGAATCTCAACACGGTGACAATCAACAAAATAAATGGATCAACTTATAAAACCTGCTGCTAAAACGCAACACAAAAACAGATGAAAACAGAAGCACATAGAAAGAATTAGAGAAAATAAGTGGACAATTCAGTTTCATAATGTATTAATTTTGCAATGCATGCTGGGAGTCATGGGTGGGGTTTTTACTGTACTGGTACCCAGCATGCATTGCAGCACAAAGCTTTTGACTCACCGTTGTTGAGATTCAAACACTTATTATTGACGTCTATGTTTGTCCACCTTAAGCCATAGAAATTGAATTATATAGAATGAAAATGAAAGACATTCAAAATATGTAAATTCGGTGCTAAAAAAAGTCTAAAAGATTTAAATTCTCAGATAAAAAAGACATATGGGGAGAAGCAATCTTTTAATTGCCTCGAATCTATTAAGAATTCGCTTAAACCAATTGAATTGATTCAATTACACCAATGGATTCGCAAAATGATTCACTGCTTTTAAGCGTTCGTGATTCAATAGTGACACCTGCTGTCACAGAACAGATATCAGTGTTTGGAAAGTTAGTTTCAAAAACTAAATGATTGTAATAACACTTATGAGTTGATTTTTATGGTTTAATCATTTTGAATATTTTTATGCATCTAT
>JAUCNO010000236.1:16059892-16075645 GCA_032353835.1 Enteromius viviparus | reverse complement strand
GCTAATAATGCTAGAAACATGCTAGCAACATGCTAGTAACATGCTAATCATGCTAGAAACATGCTAGCAACATGCTATTAACATGCTAATCATGCTAGAAACATGGTAGTAAAATGTTAATCATGCTAGAAACATGGTAGCAACATGCTAGTAACTTGCTAATCATGCTAGTAACATGTTAATCATGCTAGAAACATGCTAGCAACATGCTAATCATGCTAGAAACATGCTAGCAACATGCTACTAACTTGCTAATCATGCTAGCAACATGCTAGTAACATGCTAATCATGCTAGAAACATGCTAGCAACATGCTACTAACTTGCTAATCATGGTAGCAACATGCTAGTAACATGTTAATCATGCTAGAAACATGCTAGAAACATGCTAGTAACACACTAATCATGCTAGCAACCTGCTAGTCACATGCTAATCATGGTAGAAACATGCTAGCAACATGCTAGTAACTTTGCTAATCATGTTAGAAACATGCTAGTATCTTGCTAATCATGCTAGAAACATGCTAGCAACTTGCTAATCATGCTAGAAACAGGCTAGTAATCTATCATCTCACTGTTTTCTATCTATCTATCTGACTTTATAATCTATTTCCAACTATTTCAGACTGAAAACTCAATTTTAAACTTTTCAAACTTTTTAAACTTAAACTTTTATAACTTTTTAAAACTTAAACTTTTAAAACTTTTTAAACTTAAACTGTTTTACCTTTTTTAACTTCTTAAACTATTTAAAACTTCTCACACTTTTAAACTGTTAGCCACTGCTTTCTCAAGCCAACTTAAAGTTTGTCTAGACAAACTTTTTTATCTAGTTTAAAGACTATTATTCATATGGATTGCATTTAAGTCGACTCCATGGACACTTTTTGTGTAAGTTAAATATCTTAATTTGTGTTTTGAAGATGAAAGAAAGTCTTACAGGTTTGAAACTACAGGAAGGTGAGCAAATGATGACAACATTTCATTTTTGGTGAACTAGTTTGATAGCCCTAAAATAAATTTTTCAAGTAATTTCTTTGTTTATTTCTTAATTTTCTTTTTCTGCACAACTATTTATTGTCCACTGGGTTGATCTGTGGTTTCTAAGGTGTGTGGGTGGTTAATAGGTGACTCACCATTCACAATCATAAATCTGAAAGAAAAAAAAAACAATGTTTTCCGAACAAGACACCAACATTTGTCACATTGTGGAAGTTTAATGCATCACGAATGTGCTTGTTGACTCATTAATGACACCTTCACTACTCTGACCTGTTTTCTGTCTGTAGACTCATTCAGAGGAAAGGCCTTTCCAGTGTGATGAGTGCAAGGCCCTCTTCCGCACCCCGTTCTCTTTACAGCGCCACCTCCTCATTCATACCAGTAAGTGTCTGTACTCGTGCGTATACTGGTGAGTAAATGTGCGGCCTCTCCATCGGCCCCCAGTGCCCCCTGAACCCTGGGCTCTGTGTCTGCGGTGCAGGGGCTCCTGGAGCCGACTGGTCCGGGCAGGATGGACCTCCGCGCTGCTCTGCCCAGTCTAGACTGATCACACTGAGATTACTGAGCTGGAGGAATTTCCTGCTGTCCTCCCCTGAGACTCTCTCTCACTCTCACACACACACACACACACGCATACATATATATATAGAAATACTTGGCTGACACTCTTTTATGTATCTAGAGGGCACGGGTTACGCAGTGGGTTTGGATTTGTGCGTAGTTTGGTTTCAGTGATGCGTGCTGTATTTACAGTCTGTGTGTGTGTGTGTGTGTGTGTGTGTGTGTGATCACTTACGGCCCACTGTGACATAATCCGATCCATCTGTGTCAATATTTGGTTTTGAAATAAAGCTGTTTTTGTGACCATCTATTAAACACACATTATCGTTTTTAAAAGGCCTGAGTGGACTTAGTAGGGTAAGTCCTCCACAAATATCTCACAAACACCTCCCCCTGTGCAAGTGTGATTGTAATTTAGATCTTCAGTGCCTTTTGGCATAGTATCATTTATACTAAATCAAATACCAATATTTATATTGTAGAAGCTATTGATAAATCAACCACTCTTAAGTTATTAATGGCATTACTTCATCACTTCATCAACAGATTAAACGTCTCTCCGACTTACAAAATAAAATCCCAAAATATATATATATATATTTTTTTTTTTTTGTTAAAAATGTCATAGCTTAAATGTGCACATTGCAACTGCTATATTTAAATTGTTTCGCTTTTGCACCGTCATTCAAAAGTTTGGGGAGTTCTATTTATTTTATTATTTTTTTATTTATTTGTTATTATTATTATAATGTTTATTTAAGGAATAATGTTTATTTTAGCAAGAATGCATTAAATTGATCAAAAGTGATCAATACCTTATAATTCATGCTGTTCTTTTCAATGTTCTATTCATCAAAGAATAAAAAAAAAAAAACACTTGTTTCCACAAAATGCTTAATCAGCAAACATGGATAAACATGGATAAATGATTCTTGAGCAGCAATTCAGCATTAGAATTATTTCTGAAGGATCATGTGACACTAAAGACATTTAGTTCATTTGTGCATTTCGTTAAAATATATACTTTTAATTAATTATTGATTTATTATTATTTATATTTATTAAATTATAAGTTATTTTAAACTAATATTTCACACCATTACTGGATTATACTGTATTAAGATTAGTTAGAATGAATTAATAATGAAAAAATAATTCATTTATTATTAGGTTATTCATTTAATTTGCAACACTTACAAATATGATCATTTACAAGCTATTGAATTAAGAAGTTGTACCAATAAATATTATTTAACTGAGGTGAGATAACAGGAACTAACTTGACCTTTATTGTAAAGTGTTACCAAAAACAAATACTGCCAAACAAAACTTTTGAATGGTTTAGAGTTTCTATATGATATTCATCTGTTTCAGTTACGTAGCGCACAAATGCAAAACCACAGTGTACTCGCATTTAGATATTTGAATATTATTTTACACAGAAGTAAAATGGGTTATGAATACCACTTCATGTTGATTGATCATTGGATGTTTTTGTTGTTGTTGTTTTTTTTTCACTTAAGCAAAATGCTGTACAAAAAGCCAATTCCTGCCATTGAATAAAAATAACACATAAAAACAAAAACAGGTTATTGTGACTTTATAAAATTAAACTCACAATTGCAAATTATAAAGTCAGAACTGCAACATACAGAGTTGCAATTTTATTTATTTTTTCTCAGAATTGTAACATAAAAAACTAGTTGTTTTTAGAATTGTGACTTTTCGCATTTCTGACTTCATAACTTGCAACTGTGAGTTAATATCCTGCAATTCTAAGAAAAAAAATCTTAAACTTGCAATTACAAGAGAAAAAAAAACAGATTTGCAAGATATAAGCTCACATATAAACTTGGTGGAAATGGGCTTCAGTACATATTTGATGTAGGATTTTGGAGCAATCAAAATTGTTTTAATGCAGAATGCTAATTTTCAGCTGCTTGGGCAAAGAATACAAGCTATTCTCTAAATTAAAAAAATTAAATCTTAGAAGTGGAGTTTCAGTACTGGCTGAAATTAAGAACACAAACCTTAGTGGACTACAATCAGTTTATGACCCGGCAGGACCTGCTTTCATGACAGAATGTCGTTACCAGTTTCCCATAAGAAGCCATCACACAACCTTATGAGGCCTGACATGTGTCCAAATACCAACAAACCACCTCAAGAATAAAGAGATTCACTGGTATGGAAAATAAGGAAGATTAACATCTCAAGTGATGACAAGGCTGGCACAGCCGCTCTATGTGCCCATTAACTTAAAGACATTGTTCATAGTCCAGGTTTTTATAACACAGCGTTCAGTCTGTTCTGCTGGTGATTAGAGGCGGTGATGTGTTGGACTCGATTCAGCCGTTTATAGACCAGAACTAGAGTTTTGGCACAGACTCTGTGTATTTGCATCATTTGAGCAGAACATATGATTTGAAGAAAGCTTTAGAAGAGCCACAGACTGCCTTCTTCTGAAAAGAACTGCGAGAGATAAACATTTCACCTCTTTTCCTACCTGATCTTTTATTTTTCCTCTTTAAATCTCTCCATTTTCCAATACAACAGGAAACAGGTTGGCATCCTTTTCTTCTAAAGCAAAAAGTGAATCGTAAAAGTATAATGGGACAATTTTGTCTCTAAGGGCAGAGAAGTGGCTTCGGACACAAAGAGAATCCCTGTTAAGTGTGCTTTTACAGGAAAAAGGGCTGTAAAGATTTGGTCGTCTCGGGGGTCATTAGGATGGGGGGATGCTTGAATCACTGTGGTGCTGTGACTGCAATCATGTGCCTTTTCTGCTCTTCTCCGTCCAGGTGAGAGGACGTTTAAGTGTGACCAGTGTGATGCCACATTTAAGCGCAAGGACACTCTCAATGTGCACATCCAGGTTGTACACGACGGCCACAAGAAGTACAAGTGTGACCTGTGCGAGAAGGCCTTCGTCACGCCATCTGTGCTCAAGAGCCACAAGAAGGTGAGCTCACAATCAGACACTAAATCCAAGATCTCATGAGTGCCAAAACACTTTAGATTTATGTTATAAGCTGAGACAATCTGTAGACGCAGATCTCTGCGGAAAGCTTTGACATTATTAAACTCTATTCATTCATAGTTCTACATATACTTTGACTCCTTGTGTTTGTTCATTCAATATTTTTTGGCTACTTCAACAATCCAGTCAGCTACCAAGAGGACTATAAACGTGTAGCAACACTTTTCACAGTCATTTCTACAGGAAGGGCGATTTAGAGATTTAGTGTAACGCAATGTGTTTATCAGTTTGTACAAAGCTCATAGTTGTAAAAAAGTGAGATGTGCCTGATTGACCAGCCATCCAGTGAACTGTGATTGGCCGAATACCGCAAGTGTTTGACTCTATAACAGTTATAAATCATTTATAAAACACGTTATAAATGAGGCATTTGTTGTATCCAGTGGGGACATAATTACGGCTTATCATGACTTAGTACTGTCTTGTTTCATATCGCGTTGCATTTCGCCTCATAACACCATGAATGTGATCGGAGAAATGACAAACAACAAGCACTGCCCTTCACTGCTCAAAACTAACATTTAAATATTAAAATAACCCGCTACTTACTAAGAAAACTTAAAGGCTGTGAGTCAGAAGCACAAGACTAGTCTCGAATATTTGTGTTCAACTGTGCTGGAACAGTGATGTCAACGCACCTTAACACTGATTTCTAGTTGTGTCTCCAGAACATGGCGCCTGCAGCAACACTACAGCCAGAATAATAGCTCTGCCATCTTTCTTTGTGGAAACATTTGGGTGGTGTTTAAAAAAAAAACTCTGATGTATAAAACATATATATATCACTCTTTGCTGATTTTCACATGATGCTGTAACTCAAAAGTTTAATCAAATGATTTATTTTAGCTTTGTAATAAACAGCATAATGTACAATCAGTCAGTCAGTGTCACAAAGAGCAGAGCTATCAAAACGCCTCCACCTAAATGTTGTGGTGAAATGATGATATTTTGTGATATTTATCCACTGTATGTTTTATGGAACAATTACAGTTTCAATATAAAAAAGCAGTTAAGCTCTTTTCTAATATAAGCACTTTTATTTCTCAGTTGAAAAACGTGTATTTATTTCCCAGCTGAAGTTCGCAGAGCGTTAATGTTTCCAATCTGTTTCCTCACACATGCTGAAACTGAATTCCATAATCATCTTATATCCTGCACATTGTATAACCAGCAGTCCCTCCAATCATAACGGAGCATGGCTTGATTTATTGCCCCATCCACACAGAAGACGACTGTACTCGCATGCCTTCAACTTCATATTCAATTTCATCTCAGATTTATCCTTCAGTTAAAGCACTTAATATGAACAGCAGCACAGTGACACCAAACTCTATAGTTTTAAAGCGGTGTATGTGATTACAGATGAGATAGCTTGGGCTGGATTTGACATTGTGTCATCCAGTTTCAGACAGGACTGAAATGTGACCTGCTGCTGGCACAAGAGTAAAGAAGCTTTATCATATTCTGTTTCTTTCTAACAGTATGTGGAGAATAGAAGCCCAGCTGCATGTCAGATACACTATTACTGATATGATCCTCTTAAACAGTAGTTATTGTGATCGTGAAATCAAAATCGACCCTTATTGTGCAGTAAATGTCCCTTATTGTGCACAATTCATCAGTGAACATTATTCAGGTTTCAACTCGGAAAGTGTTTTTTGGTGAATTTAAACTTTATTCATAAATCCCAAGTTCTACGTTGTGCGTTGTTTATTAAAGCAAAAACTAATTCACACAGAAATTTGCCATCTCGTGTTCATCATATTATATCATTATAATAATGTAAACGACTGTCACTTTTGATCAATTGAATACATCCGTGATTTATTAGAAGACATCAGAGCATAAGAAACTTGTACAGTATAATACAAATGCAATTGAGCGCAAAATGCCACCAACCAGAATGAAGCATTGCAGGAAGCTGTAATTCATACTATACGATAATAATACAGTCATAAAAAGGACTTTTGCAGTGTCCAGCTCCATGACACAAACAAACCCCCGCCTAATGGTGCACAGACGCATCTGGTGGACATGTGTGAGCGTCAGTGAGTGTGCACAGGTTACACAACATCACGGGAGCTTTCTCAAGGATTGGACGGAAAGAGAAATAGTGTTTTAAACGGCTCTTTATGAGTAAGTGATGTACTGTAGACGAAGAGTGATGGAGGTGAGGAAGTGGAGATGGGAGCGGAGAGATTAGAGGCGGGAAAGGAAGTGAGAGGGAAAAGGGTGGAAAGAAGGAAAAAGATAAAGAGATGGAGAAAATAGCAGGAGGTGGAGGAATAATCCCTCCAGCTCTCTCAGATAAGACCTGTTTACAGCAGTTTCATGGGAATATGGCCCAAAAATGATATGATTCATATGTTTTCTTTAAACTTTAACAATAGCTCTCATGTCATCGCTAGGAAGAAAGAATGGAAGGAGTAGTGTGCCTAAATATGAAATGATCTCACTATTGTACATGCCAGTTTAGAATGACATTTATTTTTATATTAAACTAGTTTGACTTTCTTTAATAAAATAACAGGTTTTCGCACACATCTACACACAACATTTATAAGCCCTAAAATGAAAAACACCATGACTGTGACTCATGTACTCGTTTATTCTCGGTCCTCTAAAACCATTTGGCAGCTTTGTGTGAGAAAAAAAATTCAAAATGTAAGTAGATTTATGTATCATTGGTAACACTTTCTTTCGATAGTCCACTTTACTAACTGTAAGTAACTTAGTAACTACATGTCCACTAGCAGTCATTAGAGTATTAGTAGACTGTCTGCTTAATATCTTCTAACACTTTATTTTGATGAGTTCACAACATACTACATACTGACTATCAGAAACTTTACAAGTATGTCAACTTACTCTACTAACCCTAAACCTACCCTGACAGTCTGCTCTGAGAGTTAGTAGACATGTAGGTGAGAATTAATGAGAATTAGTCGACATGTAGTTACTTATAGTTAGTAGAATGTTTAATGTTGACTGACAAAATAAAGTGTAACCAAAAAGTTATTGTCAGTCAACCAGTTAATTCAGTTTAGAAAACAGACTCCACATCGGTTCACATCGATTCAGATCTAATTACATTTGATTAGTTCAAATCTCTGTTGCTAACTCTGTTTAAATTACTTCAGGTCCGATCATTTCAAATCAGTTCACCTCCATTCAGATCAGTTCATATCAAATCACCTCAGTTTGTATCTGTGCAGGTCACTTCAGATCACCTCATCAATCACCTTAGATCACTGTGACTCAAATCAACATCAGAACAGATCATTTTAGGTTAGTTCAGATCAACTCAGTTTGGATTATTCAATCTCAGGTCACTATACAGGCCAGATCATATAAGTTCAGTTCAAATTCATTCAGATAACCCTAGTTTAGATCAATTCACATCTGATCACATCTGCTCATTTAGATCACTTAAATTTGGATCAGTTCAGGGGCCAGTTTCATAAATTTAGCCACCATATGAAGATTGAGACTTAAGAGGTAGTTTGCCCAACCAGCAGCTGCCAAATGAGGCTTACTTTTCCAATACAAAAAAGACTGTTCAAAGCCATGACCAGGTTATGAGGCTCACTGACTAGTCTGCAACTGGCCCCGGATCAGGTCATCAGTTTATTTCAAATCAAGTTCACTTCACCTTCAGATCTCTTTCACCCTGATCTCATGCCAATTTGTACATATTTTAGTGGCTAATTCGTACAATACCTCACTTGTACAAATTGTTCATACGCTAAATCTTACATATTGTACGAATTTGAGTGAATGACCTACACCTAACCCTAAGTCTACCCATCAGTGCGGCCTAGACAAATTAGCCACCTTGCAAAATCTGTATGAATTGGTCATGATTGGTCTGTTCACATCAGTTTAGTTCAGTTAACTTAAGCTTCTATCACTTCATATCAGATCAGATCAGTTCAGATCATTTTAGTTTGCAGCTTTTACTCTGTATAACAGAAAGTCAGGAGTAAAAGCAGCAGGAGTCTTGACATCTCAGGAATCCATACTGCTTGTTTATCTGTGACTACACATAAAACTACAAGTGTGACCATCCCAGATGCTGATCTTATCACACACAAGTTAGATGATCGCTCTCAAATGTTAACACTCGTTTGCGCTGTGCTTCTCTCTTTTAGACCCATACAGGAGAGAAAGAGAAGATCTGTCCGTACTGTGGCCAGAAGTTTGCCAGTAACGGCACACTGAGAGTGCACATCCGCAGCCACACGGGTCAGTACCTCCTCATACAAACCTACACTGTTTCTAACTTTCTTCTTTTAATCCGAGTTTATCTAACTTCAGACCTTGGCTATAAAACGCATTGAGCTAAACAATACTTTAGATGCTTATTTCATGGTGTGACAACAGATGGTGAGTTAAAGAAAAAAAATGCATGTGACAGTAAATGCATTGCATTTGGCATGTCTCTCTGTCTCTGTCTTTCTCTTTTTGAACGTCTCAGCGTGGACATGGGGACAGAGAGCATGTTCATTAAAGAGCCTTTATAGTAAAGAGCTCAGCATTCCAGTGTGCTGCCATAACAACAGACTACGACACACACACACACACACACACACACACACACACACACACTCTCTCTCAGACACACACACACTCTCTCTCTCTCTCTCTCAAACACACACTCTCTCTCTCTACAGGAAATCACAAGTACAGAGAGCAGCATCTGCCTGAAGGACAGCAGCATTCCTGTATTCTCATGTAAAACAGAGCGCTGTCTCTTCAGACGGACAGAAGGTAAATCTGAGATTCCAGCAAAGCTTCTTCACACACACCTCATCATCATCATCATCATCACTACAAGCATTCACTGCGACAGGTGCTTCAGTAAACTCACTTTAGAGCCACATCAAGACACAAAAAAAGACTTTAGATTTCACTTCTCAGATTTAAAGCAAACCAACCAACCCCTGAGAGTTCACACACACACACACACACACACACACACACACTCACTCACATGAAGATCATGTCGTGTTCGTCGACGGATGCGCTGCGAAACTCCTGACCCGCTCCGGCACAGAACTCATCTGAGCGTTCAGATCACCGCGAGCCCTGATCACCCCCGCGCGCGCACGAGTGTGTGTGTGTGTGTGTGTGTCAGTGTCACTGTTTGGCGCTCATCCCGCTGAGGCTGCTGGATAACAAATGTCTGAAGATCTGCAGGTTTTCTGCACATGCTGACCTCCTCCATCACGACACACACAGACCGAGCTGCTTCTGTACGCCGCGTGTGTGTGTGTGTGTGTGTGTGTGTCCCACTGAAGTTATGAGTGACAGTAAATGTGACATTATTACTTAAAAATATTATTACAAAAAATTTATTAAAGTTTTCAGTGAAGATATCAGACTACAACAGGTGTGTGTGTGTGTGTGTGTGTGTGACAGAGAGAGAGAGAGAGAGAGAGAGAGAGAGAGAGAGAAGGAGTGTGTGTGTGTGTGACAGAGAGAGAGAGAGAAGGAGTGTGTGTAAGTGTGTGTGTGTGTGTGTGTGTGTGAGAGAGATTGTCTGTACCTTGTGTTCGACTGGTTCTGGTTCTGCTCCAGTCTGGATCATTTCCTTCGACCGACATCAGACATCTGAGCACTGCAGCCTAAAACACACACACACACACACGCAAACACACACACACACACACACACACAGATGGAAAAACACTTTCAGCATCAATGCTTCTGTTCTTTTAAAATGTGTGTGTTTAGTATGGCTCAGTTATATTCATAGATGCAAGGCTGACATCGCGATTGCGATACGATTAATCGTGCAGCACTATTCTACTCCTTCATTTGAGCACAGTGACCTCCATAATCCTTAAATAGAAGATGTTTGGGGCGACCAGAACCCTTCCTAGAGCTGGCCGTCAGATCAAACTGAGCTATCGGGGAGAAGAGCCTTGCTGAGAGAGGTCAAGAAGAACCCAAAGACCACTGTGGCTGAGCTCCAGAGATGTAGTCTGGAGATGGAGAGAGTTGGAGAAAGTCCTCCACCAGTCGAGGCTTTAAGGCAGAGTGACCCGACGGAAGCCTCTCCTCAGAGCAAGACACATGAAAGCCTGCAGGGAGTTTGCTAAAAAAACACCTGAAGGACTCCAAGATGGTGAGAAATAAGATTCTCTGGTCTGATGAAACCAAGAACTTTTTAAAGCAGTATGTGTGGAGAAAACCAGGCCCTGCTCATCATCTGTCCATTACAGTCCCTACAGTGAAGCATGGGGGTGCAGCATCTGCTGTGGGGGTGTTTTTCAGCTGCAGGGACAGGACTGGTTGCAATCAAGGGAAAGATGAATGTGGCCAAATACAGGGATATCCTGGACCAAAACCTTCTCCAGAGTGCTCAGGACCTCAGACTGGGCCGAAGGTCTACCTTCCAACAAGACAATGACCCTAAGCACACAGAATAACGAAGGAGTTGCTTCACAACAACTCAGTGACTGTTCTTGAACGGCCCAGCCAGAGCCCTGAATTAAACCCAATTGAGCATCTCTGAAGAGACCTAAAAATGTCTGTCCACCAACGTTTACCATCCAACCAGACAGAACTGGAGAGGATCTGCAAGGAGGAATGACAGAGGATCCCTAATTCCAGGAGTGAATAACTTGCTTCTACTAAATACTGAGCAAAGGGTGTGAGTACTTAGGACCATGTGGTTTTTCAGTTTTTCTTTTTTAATAAATCTGCAAAAATGTCAACAATTCTGTGTTTTTCTGTCAATATGGGGTGCTGTGTGTACATTAATGAGGGGGAAAAATAACTTATATGATTTTAGCAAATGGCTTCAATATAATAAAGAGTGAATACAATAGTATTACAACAGTAAAACAGTTTAAATCCATCTTCAGTTTAAAGATCAAAGTCAGACTTTGTTTATTGCCATGAAGAGAAAGTGAAATTGTGACATATGGAGTAAAATGATCTTCTGCTCATCAGAAATCACCATCATTACTCCAGTCTTCAGTGTCACAATATCCTTCAGATATCATTCTAATATGATGATTTTCTGCTCAAGAAACATTTTTGATTCTTATCATTGTGGAAACAATTGTGCTGCTTTATATTTTTTTGAGGAAACTGTGATACTTTCCCCCATGATTCTTTAATAAATAGAAATAAAGAAAACAGTATTTATTACATCATAATGTAATTTCGATTAATTTAATGCATCTTTGCTGATTAAAAAAATATTACTTAGATTATTTTTCAATAAACTTTTTTTCTGTTTGTAAAGATGTAATCACAGATGAACCAGTGTAAAAAACATTATTGGTTAGTCAACTTCTGAATAATCCATTATGAGAGAAGCTATATGTATCAAACTATGCATGACAAACCTTAACGGTTTTAAATGCTATTTGTAATTCATATTTCAGAGAACTGACGCGTGAGGGGTCTACAGGGGTCAGTGTTTGTCTACCTGTGTGTGAGATACACTCAGGTGTGTTTGTGCGCATGCTGGCTCCGCCCATCTGACCTGCCCAGCACACACAGGAAGAGAGAAAGAGAGAAAGCGGAAAACTTCAGCTGATCTCCTCATGGCTGTTCTTACGGTCTGAGGACTTTACCATGACGCGCAAGGACTTAATATCAATTATCAGAGGAATTCATGACAGCTCTATTGATTGACAGCGTGGATCTTTAGGTTTAGAGACTTAACGCGTAGTTTGTTTATTCGCGATCGAGACAAACTTGCGCCAAAAACGCGCGTTCGGATTCGGAGACTTGTGCGCGGAGATCAGCGCAGGCGCGTATCGAGCCACGAAAGGTCCGAGACCAGCACACTTCTGTGATCCAAACTTTAGGGTTCAAACTTCCCTCCTTTTCCTTTGTGCCGGGGGACGAGCGCAGGCCGGCGGCGCGCAGCAGCACCAGGCCGCGGGTAAAGACGCCCTAAGCGGGCGTTTGAGGAATATAAGTGATTTACAGCACCGCAATGGATCCAAACTCAGCCTCTGCCGGTGCCCCCAAAAGTGGGAAAGAGAAAGAGAAGAAAAGCAAGAAGAACTATGACGATGGAGACGGAAAGAAGAAGTTTGTAAGTGTTTGATGTTCTTATTGTGCTGTCAGTACTAGGTTACTAGTAAAGCGTCAGGGGGTTGTGCTCGAACCTGGCCCTTAATTAAACTCAGAGACGTTTGAATTCACATTTCCTACTTGAAATCATAAAGCTCTGATGAGTTTAAGAAATTGTGCAGCTCGCTCGCTCCGTGCTTCGACTTCTCTGATGAGGAAGTTGAGTGTGAAGTGTGTTTTGAAGCATCACTGTTCTTTCAAAGGGTTACAGTTATCAGGAAGGGACTCCAGTAAAGCTGAACCTTTCATATTCAGGAGGCTTTTAAACCCCTGTTTTCTTGTCGGGTAACTGTCACCACTGGTAATAACATATAAAGTGTGTTTTAGACACAGGTAGCCTACTATGGAGTTCAATGAACAAATCATACATGAATGTCGGGCTGTAATATTTTACCGCGACGTGCAACATTGTTTCACTGCGAAATGAAACGTTGTTTCTGTGCGGATCGCTTACGTTGCGTTCTGACTGACTGCAATAACGTTCTGTTTCAGAGCGGTTCTTGTGGTTTGCGTGCTGTGCTGTCACTCATACAGCGGCATCGATTACAGAACGCCTTCAGATACAGGAATTTTATTGCCTTTGGGTAAACTCCGAAGTTGAGGAACTGGAAAAGCGCGAATGAGAGGGAATTCTGTGACGTCATGTTAGCTCGAGTAGATGGGGGGTTGGAGCCACGCCTGCTTACTGCACACTTTAATAATGTGTAGCCCATACAGAATAGTATATACTTAGAGTGTGCAAAAAGTATTAGTAAGCAACCATATAAGGTGTTTTTTTGTACTTCATAGCTTGGAAAACGTACTGGTCAAAGTACAATTCAGAATATAAACGAATGTAAATTATATTGCACACCTGACAATACACTGCATCAGAGATTGTGAAGAAACTTAATTAAAGCAGAAAAATGAGATTTGCTCATGCACCCTAAGGCCATCCAAGATGTAGATGAGTTTGTTTCTGTAAGGAAACTGATAAGGAGGAATTTAATTATTAATATGAAGGTATTTTAGCTTTAAAGTGTTGCTCCAGTCCAGATTCAGTAGAGAAATGTTCCCACCGTTTAAATGCAAAAACAGTCTTGATTTGTTTCTCATAGACACATGTTGATTGATGTACTGGAGTGGTTAGAATTACTTGAGGATTGTGATGTTTTTATCTGCTGTTTGGACAGCATTCTGACGGCACCCATTCGCTGCAGAGGACCCACTGATGAGTATAATGCTACCTTTCTCCAAATCTGTTCCCATGAAGAAATAAACTCTCAGGTGGCTTGAGGAAGATTACATTTTCAGAAACTTTGAAGAAATCAGCCTAGTTTTCATCATTTTGAAATCAAAGGTCATGACGAGTGAATTGTTTTGAATGAGGCTGCGTGTTTTAGTAGATGTAGTGGGATATTTTATACAGATGGTACCAATGCCGGTCCAGCCTTTGTTCTGATGGAAAACTGATATTGCATCATTAGACAGTGTTTCCATATAGAGTCTCGAACACACCTGGTGTGTTGTAGTGAAACTCTAGACACTGATGTGAGGAAACCGTAAACCATCACTCTGTGTGTGTGAACACGTGGGCCTCCTGTCTGGTAGAGGCCATAATTACCACCTGAACATCATACCATTATACGAAGTCTACTGTAATGCATTTGATACTATACTCAAATATCTAAGGTTTCTTAATGATGCTTCCTTTTAGTTTAATTGTACAAATATCAACCTTCAGAGCCTTTTCTACTGTGAAACCTTTACTTATTACTATCAGGTAAACATAAGAATACCTTTCATTTCTATGTAATATTTTAAGATGAACACTTACTGGACTGAAGCAATGTAGCCAGACATAATAATAGAAAAAATCATATTGAGGCTTTTGAGGAATGTTTATTGTTCATCTCTGAATCACCATTATATGTTTTCATCATCAAGAGGATTTATTTTTCTTTACTAAGACATTATTACGGAGTGGTCATAGATATTTATATTGTTTTAAATGTGTATATATGTATTTTTATTTTTTTTTAAAGACTTGCTAAACTGTTTCTTAGAAAATTTAATTTAAGAATAAAATGGAACAAATAAAAAAAGTGAAAAAAATGAAAATAATAAGTCTGCATTTACACTAGTGCAGGAAAAAACACAAAAAAAGCCTAACTTTTGGTACGAAATATATTTTTGAACAATAACACACTAGTGTAAACAGGGCCTAAGTAGATGCTTTGTTTGTGTTTTCTGAGATCTTGTGTTGAGTTCAGATGAAAAGTCTGCTCTGATTGTTCAGTGTTCAGATCTCTTCAATGTTTATTTCCCCTTCGATTGTAGTCCTGAAAGGTCTTAAAGTTCAGAATTTCAATTTCCATCACAGTGAAGTCACGCTCAGGCCTTCAGACGCTTCATTTGAAAGTGTGTTCAGTAGCGTGGAACGGTTTTGTGCTTGGGGTCTGGAGCCGAGCGTCCTTGTCGCTCATCTGCCCTCTCATTTGTTTTATACTCTCCCTTCAGCAAGGATGTCAAACACACACACACACTTGCCACTAGTGTTTTTCCTATAATGAGCAGAAGGTCATGTTTTGGTATGGAAGTCATTTTTGTGAGGAAAGTTGGATCAGTGACTGAATGTCCGCAGGTCACCGCTTACATTTGTGCCCTGCTGAGAGACACCGTGGTCCCGCCTCTCGGTTTGATTACATCATATCCTCTTTACCTGCTCGTTATGTTTATAGATCAGCCCCAGAGATCATAAGTACATGATTTGGATTTTATGTTTAGAGGGTAAACAGTCTTTGGTGTCCTCTCGTGTGTGTTAGACTCTGGTCTGTGTTGATCTCGGTGAGCCATCTAAAGTGAAGCTGTTTTTCATTAAAAGTAAAAAAAAATAAAAGTAAGTGATGGCTGTGTTTGCACAACAGGACATGTTTGGTGTTACATTCTGATTGTCTGGGTCATGACTTGGGAGTTATCAGAAAACTAAAAATAACTAGGGCTGTCAAATGATTAAAATTTTTAATCAAATTAATCAGGATTTTCAGTGGATTAATCATGATTAATCACTATT
>JAUCNO010000236.1:16020663-16053373 GCA_032353835.1 Enteromius viviparus | reverse complement strand
GGTACGGCTCGCTTGGAACCTCGACTGAGGTGGTACTAAAAAAAGGACCAGGTACCAGGTACTGTTCCCAGTGGAAACCCCCCCAAAAGTGAGCTGTACTGAACCGTACCGCACTATGCAGTGGAAATGCACAAAATATCTTTATAGAACATGGTCCTTACTTAATATCCTGTTAATTTTGACCTATACAATGTATTGTCGTGTTTTGATACTTCTGACTAATAATTTTATAGACCAGGATCAACATATGCCAATGATAAACTGTCATGGTAACAGAGTCTTGTGCATGATGCTAAATCAAACGAATGTATGAGACTCACATATGGAGTGAAGATTTTGACCCAGCGAGGTTTCTTCTCCCCTCGCGCATACTCGAAACAGAAAGCCATTCCCTCTTCATCTGTGTCCCATCTCTGCATCTCGGACCATTCAATAGCTATCACCTGATTCTGTAACGACAGACCACTTAGAAATCATCTGCTCAACCGCTTTTCTAATTTATACATCATTAAGCAATTCAGTCAAAGCAAACCCATTGACCTCTAGAGTGCCATCTTCTGTGCACGCGTGGAGTTTAAAGTGGAGGATGCTTATCGCAGTGACAACGTGACCTTTCCTACGTGAGTCACAGGAGCAGTGCGGGAAAGTGATCTCATTGTAGCCCTCACAAGTCCTCAGAATACTTAAATACTGCAGAAGGAGAAAACAATTGCATTAAGATTCTAGCACTTTTCAGTTAGAGATATACTGCTACATTTCATTATACTACTGTTCAAAAGTAAGATAGTCTCACCAAGACTGCAGTTTTGTATTTAATATAAACAAATCTTATCCCTGTGAAGCAAAGTCGAATTTTCAGCAGTCATACCATAGTTTTGTGATGCTTCAAAAATCATTCTAAGACGCTAATTTAACATTTCTTGTTATGAACGTTAAAAAAAGGTGTGTTTAATATTTTTGTGGAAACCATGTTCAAAAGTTATTAATTTATTTTGAATAGTATTGCTATTTAATAAGTAAAACAGGAAACAAGCATTAACAATCCCTTATCCAAATAATAATGAAAATAATTTAATTTTATATATGTTGATGACCCACTGTATATACCCTTTTTTGGTGAAAAATTCACACACAAAAAAGGTAAAATTCAGTTATTGGCTTCAATGTAATTCCAAATACAATATTTATAATATATACAATGTTATTTTATATTAATGGAGCCTGAAAAGTAGTTCACTTGACCGCTCATGTTCTGTATTTAAATCCAACAGATTTGTGTGATAAATAAACCAAATCAAGATTAAAATCAAAAATCAAACTGATGATAATTAAATGAGTTTTCATTCTTTACCCCCAAGACCTCCACTACTTCCTATAACTGTAAAACTGCATTCTTTATTGACTGACCATGGTCATTTTCCTCTGTTCGGTGAGCTTTTGGAGCTGGTAGGATTTTTCTCCCACTTTAATGAATCCCTTTTTCACATCATCCAGAGCCTGAGAGAGGACACAAGTAAACATACAGCGGTTATAGATTAAAAGCACACAGCCACAAACACACGTTTGCTTGAAAACACACACACAGTGCAGACCTGATGAAAGCAATAGCTGATGGCCAGCTCATTATCATTGAGCAGAATCTCTTCTTCCGTGGTGAAGAGCCACTTGCGAAGCGTGAGGCAGGTGCCTGGGACGGCAGACGTGTAGTTCTGTACATACAGTTTATGTGGAAACTCATTAGGAGCCAGCTTGCGTGCTAAGAGATCGAGAGAGACAAAAGACACAGAGGTTGATAAGCAGCGAGAAATAGAGGCATAGAGGGCAAAGTGTAAAAGATGACGAGTCAGAGTATTTATAGAAAGGCTTTAATAAATACACTGATTGATGTATGATTTGGATGGATAGGGCAATATTGGACTGAGATACAACTATATGAAAATCTGCAATCGGAGGGTACAGAAAAATCGAAATGCTAAGAAAATCACCTTAAAAGTTGTCCAAATTAGATCTTATCAATGCATATTACTAATCAAAAATTAAGTTTTAATATATTTTCGGTAAGGAATTGACTAAATACTAGGGCTGGACCGGAATATTTGAATATTCGTTTGGAGGGATGGCATTCGATTTTTTCATTTTGAGATTCGAATATTCGAGGGGAAAAAAATTTAGCACGTGACATTGATTCCTGCGAAACGGTTAAACTTCGTTAATTCATTTTTCGTTCTTTTATTTATATAGCCTTCCCTTTAGGGCGGCAGTAATTACTGTGCTGCTAATTTGGGAGATTTTTGTTTGTTTGATAAATGTTGGGCTACCTTATTTAAAGTATTGCTCTAACATACCTGTTATTGTTTTGTATTATAGTGCAGTGTTCGTTCTTAAATAATATAAACGCTGCCCGGGCCGCATATAGCACCCGGCTTTAGGCTCGTGCTGTTCTGTCATTTATTAAAGTTTTATTCATTCTGAAAGTGTCGCGACTTGCCTGTATTCATATTACACAAAAATTCAATTTAACATTTTTCCCTCCCTTGCATCTGCAGCAGTTGGGTGAACGGTTCTCGATATAAAAATGCAACAGACACACACAGAGAGATTCCTGCCTTTATTATGGTATGTTCACACCAGATGTGACTTGCGTGAATAAATCGCGCTATTCGTGTGTAGTTGGACGTTTGAACATTTTGAGTTAACTCGCTTCATTCGCGCAAAAATTAACTTAACAACAGACGCGAACTCGCATCATAAGAGGGGCTTCAGCCAGGCGGCCCTAGTCTCGTTCATCGGTGGAGGAAAAAAAATGGTATTTGGACCAGCCCTACTACATACCTACATGACAAAAATCGATAATTTTGACCCATACAATGTATTTTTGGCTATTGCTACAAATATACCCCTGCGACTTAAGACTGGGTTTTGTGGTCCAGGGTCACATACATGTACACTACCAGTGAAAAGTTTTTGAACAGTAAGATTTTTAATTTTTAGGTTTTAATTCTGCTTACCAAGCCTGCACTTATTTGATCCAAAATACAGAAAAGTAGTAACATTGTGAGATGTTGACAATTTAAAATGATTGCTTTCTATTTGAATGCATTTCAAAAAGTAAATCTACATACTACTACTAATAATAATAATAATGTTTTTTTGAGATGCAAATCAAAATATTATAATGACTTCTTAAAGAAGAGTACTTATGCTAAAAATGCAGCTTTAAAAAAAAAACAGGAATAAATTACATTTTTTTATTTATTCAAATAGAAAAAAGTTGTTTTAAGTAGTAAAAATAATTTGAAATATTACTGTTCTTTTTTGCTGTACTTTAGAGCAGGCTTAGTGAGCAGAAGAAAAAAAAACATTCTTACCGTTCAAAAACTTTTGATTGGTATTGTACATATTAAAATTAAAATATTTGGTGAGTATTACGGACATCCTTTACAAAAATTACAAAAATCTCTGCTAATCAAACTAGGGGTGGGAATCTACAGGCACTTTACGATCCTGGAATTCACGATCTGATTCCAAAACGATTCTTGATCTACTTTTTTTTTTTTTTAAATTCTTAATTCTTCTGCTGTGCAAATGCATCTTTACAACTTTACATCTTAACAAACTTTGAAGTTTCTATGCTTTTTGTTTATATTTGAGAAATCTGTGTGTCAGTACTGTCATCTTAAAATTAGGATTGTGAATAGTGGTTTCACAATTCAATTCAAGATTATTATTATCATCATCAATACAATGGCCCAGTTTCAAAAACATGGCTTAGCTTAAGCCAAAACTACGCCTTAGTTAAATTAAGATATTAATGCATCTTTTGCAAAAATTTAAGATATGTCAGAGCAAGATATTTTTAATTGAAGCAGTTCAAACATGCATTTTAGTCTGTGACTAGCTTAAACCTTATCTGTGAAACCAGGAGAATATCACATTCTCATTCAATATTACAGCAAATGGCTACATTTTAAATGAAATTTATTTTGTGCAAAACGTAAAAAATTAAAATTTTAATGTAAATGTTTTATCATTATATAAACAAGCTACTCTTTTAAAACTATTACATATTTTAAAAAGTGCTCTTTGAGCATACTAAAGTCTACAGAAAGAGCTTAGAATTTTAAACGTTTTTCTTTTATTCCCGCTTGCTATTATTGCCGCTTGATTATTACTGATGAGATCATAGACAGTGGCAGCTTTAACAGGCTGCATTCAGCCAAATGCACAGATCTCTTTCCATATACCAGATGTTTTGCTCTGCTCTGAAAACATAACTGACAGTGTGCACATCAGTTTTGTAAAAAAGCATTTAAAAATGCAAGTGCATTTAACCGCAGCCGCTTCAGGACAAACAAACACACAGCTCACGTGACGGTCAGTGACAAAGTCTGTCAGCGCGCAGGTTTTGTGCATCTAATCCCAATGTATTCCAAAGGGTATATAAAAAAAACATTTTATTTGCAAAACTTTAGCAAATTTTGTGCAACGAAACCCAGTGTTGAGAGCGCACATGTGCCATATACTGGGAAAAAATGTATTACAAAATATTCAGAATTGTTAATGAGAGAATCGCATTGCATCGATTTTTTCTCCCACCCCTAAATCAAACTGTTGCGACATTCAGTTTAACATGTTCAAAGCTGTTGTAGGATTTTTTTTTTTATCAAATTCTAAATACAGAACAGAATAATTTCTAAAACAGAGAACATCTAAAAAGAATTAGTACAATGTGCTCTTTAAAATACATCAATAATCAGACGTTTAAATATTGTAGAAACCAAAATAAAGAAATCTGAGCCAACACGGGCATAAAAATACTGCCATACTAGAAAAAGAGAATCTCTTACCAAAGGAGTGGTTAATGACTTCAAACAGGGCAAAATAACTTGCAGTAATGCTGTCCATCCCAATTTTTGTTACAACAGCCTGAAAAAGACAGGGGGAAGAATCCAATGAGTGGCTTTGGAAACTGATGCATCTGATGTAAAATGTTGCATGATTAAATGCAGTACCTGGTAGACCTGGTCTGTTGTGCAGTTCTTTCGCACTCGGACGGTAACTGTGGTTTTGTCTGGCATAGCTATCCTTAGCTCCACATCAGAAACACCATTATAATTCTAGGAGGAATGAGAGAGAGAAAGACCTAAAAATACAGTCCAGACAGACAGAGCAGCGCTTCAGGCAGAAGCACCCTGACAGGTATAGACTCACACTCCGAGTACACTAAAGCCGAGGAAGGGAACATGCGAATGGGAATACAAATAACATCATAACTGCCACATTTACAAAAGCTGCTTCTTCACACTGGTTAAACACAATTTCATAGAAACAACTTCTTCTGGTGTTTTTGAGCACTGAGAAATTTTTTATTTATTTTTATATTTGCTACTTAGATCTCTGATACATCTGCTATTATTTGCAGAAAGAAAGAATTTATATAAAAAAAAAAGACATGGCAATATACAATTATAAAAAAAATTAAATTCCATAACCAAAGGAATGAAACCCAAATCATTTCTTATGGTTCATACTTTTTATTACTAATGAATATTATTTGTGGCCGTGGAGAATTTAATTAATTTATTTTTTATTTCATTTTTAACCAACGCATTAAAGGCATAGTTCATCCAAATATGAAATTTCTGTTAATAATTACTATATAATTAAAATACATATAATAATTAATATTTAATAAATAATAAATTGTTAAAATTAACCATTTTTATTCTGAAAATGAATAAAGGTCTTACGGGTTTGGAATGACATGAGTGCGAGTAATTAATGATAATTTTAATTTGTGCAAAGACCATCCTGATGAAGAAAACTTGCAAGGATCATAAACTTTTGTTGGTCACTGGCCTTATTTAAGTCCAAAATATGTAATCACTGCTGCACTCTTTTAGTCAACGACAGATAAATTGAATAGAATAAAGCTGGGCATGAAACATTTTTAACATCCTGATGTGTTTAAAATTAGGCCTGGCCACCTTGTCCCAGAGGACAAACCCTGCATGCCCAGACAGAGTGGTCATGTGATTATTGAGGATGAACAGCAGTAGACACTGCCCATGGTACAATTTTGCTTGTATGCACACCTCTAGCTGACACTCCAATAGGTGGCAGGCTCATGGTTTAACGCCTGTTGCCACCCATTAAAAAACAGAAAAAAGACAATGAAGCCGAATGTTGCTACGTCTGTCACATCAATTAACAGAAGAAAGCAAAGTATGCAATAATTTGTATGCTATATGCTATACATACCAAAATAATTTGGTGGTTGTGAATACTTTTGCTTTAAAATACACACTTACCTCATCAGACTCCGACAGAAACTCCTGCATGACGTCGCTCTCTCCGATCACCCGAACAGAACACACTGGTGAGATCAAGAAAGAAAGGCATGTTGGAAACAGATATTTTCTAGATTTTCATCTCACAGCTTCGTCCCATGTCATCTTCTCTAGAGCTGGGTATCGTTCAAAGATTTTGATACCTTGCTGAACGAAACCTTTTTGGATACCAATTCCATTAAATCTATGTTAACAAGATTACACTATTTTATTATCAATCACTCACCCCTATGTTGTTCCAAACCCGTTACAGCTTTGTTCATCTTTAAAACACAATTTCCTTTAAAACGGATGAAAACCAGGAGGCTTTTGACTGTCCCATGAACAAGTAATGAAAATGGTCAAGGCCCAGAAAACTATGCAAGACATTGTTAAAAACAGTCCTTGTGTCATGGCTGACACAGAACAGCGTACATAGTTTGTGTCCAGTAGATACTCTCCGAAATTGTGCTACAGTGATACAGAGAGACACTAATTGTTGAATAAAGTTGTTAATTTCTTTACATGCAAAACATACTCTTGTTGCTTTATAATATTCAGATTGAACCACTGATGGCACATGGCCTATTTCTGATGATGTCTTTCCTACTTTTCTAGACTTTGACAGTGTAATTTACTTGGCAGTCAAAGGGACAGTTACAAGCCTCTGGTTTTTAACCAAAATATCTTTAATCATGTCCCCAGGACTAACAAATATTGTATAGGTTTGGAGAAACATCCCCCGTATCAGTGATTAATTACTCAAGTTTAATTTTGGAGTGGAGCAACCCTTTAACCCTTTAGGTATTGAAATTTGTTTTTTTGATACTCAATAGTATCAAAGCAATTCGGTCAGTGCCTAAAAAGTAAAGAACATGACTGTCTTCTCTCACCTTTCTCCAAGTATTCCTCCAGCCCTCGTCTGCGAGCGTCTAGCTGTTGCTCAGACAGAGAGAAAGGCCATTTCCCCGGCAGCTTGGGAAATGCAAAGTTGCCAAATTCCCTCTTCAGATTCTGATGCAAGATGGCAAACTCCCGATAACGCTTTGAGCACAACTGCCTGCCTGCCATGTACACGTTGTAGACCTGACGGAAACACACAATGCAGTCAAAAATAACTATATGGGGAAAAAGTATTACAGAAGAATAAACGGCCACAGCAGATAAAACCCTCACCACAAACTTCTCTCCGTTCTGTTCCACGTGTTTGTAGGTGGGTACAGAGATGGGCACGGCCTGTTTGTCACTGTAGTCATAGCAGGACTGTGATGAGCCATCGTCCCCGGGATCAAGGCTGTCCGTCTCTGGCTGAGGAACCGACAGGACAGCCAAGACTAACTCTTTCTCTCCTGCTCGGATGAGATCTACCACCTGCTTATGAGTGGCCCCTTCCACATTCACCCCATTTCTGCAGATGCAAAGAAAGAAGAAATGCTCTGGTTACAGAATTAAACTTGTGCTCACAGCCAATACCAGTGTGACGTTAAATGGTTAAAGCTATAAATCTTGTGTTTCCGGGAACGTTCAGAGGGTTAATGTCAGATCAGATATCTCCTAATCCTGAACGACTACTTAGGTGGAGTTCCTGGAGCTGCTATTTTCTGGTCTAATCTTTTCAGAGCTCAACAATAAGGATAGCCCGCTGGCCCACGGCCATGTGTGAGTATGTTTCGGCCAGCTGACAGAACAGGCACTTGCCCTTTCAAGCTAGTGGTGTGGTACCATTGGAAATTTTACATGTATTGATCCTGTAATGTAACGTTGAAATGTTTGGTTTTCTTGCTGTGACCTGAACTTGCAAAAATGACTAGTAATAATCTTGACCGCATCAGTGAGACAAGGTTGAAAACTACAAAACTAAATTTAGATGCATCAAAGAACTCAGTACAGAATATCATTATTCCCATCAAACATATTAAGCTGCACAGCTGTTAGCAACATCAAAACAATAAGGAAAATTTTGTGAGCAACAAATGATATAGGCTAAGCTTATAAGAATGATTTGAGTATGATGCTGAATATTCAGCTTTACCACCACAGGAATAAGTTACTTTTTAAACAATAGTTGGATTTAAAACGTGATAATATTTCACTATATTAGTTTCACTGTATTTTTGGCTAAATTAATGCAGCCTTGTTGACTTCTTTCAAAAACCATTAAACCAGAGGTGAATATGTACAGTGTACTGCACTCTCAGTACATAGTATATAAACAGCTAAGTATAAAATGCAAAGATAAAAATAATATAACCATTCTTTAAACAATGGCCCAGAATATTATTAGACTCTGCTCTGCTAAAAGTCAGGTTTTATTACAGCAGAGGTTTCTCAGGAAATGACTGAACAGGTCTTACTCAAAGTATCACATTTACTACCCTGAAAACCTGAGTGTGACCTCAAAATGTGTGACGGATGTGGTATTTTGTATGGTTAACACATTTCATTCTGGCTGTTATGTGGGTTTTTGAGATTACTCAAGAAAACAAACGGTGTCTGAACATGTACTCCAATGTGAATTGAACAGCAAAAACACTGCAGTAAGATCACTGGAACAAAGTACTTTAGACTTAAGTACTCAAGTAAGTACTCAGCAAACAACAGCACACTGACGTAACTCTCTCCCTCATGTGCTTCTCGTAGACACTCAAAGACGCTCTCAGTCAGCCACTCAAAGAAAAGCTGAATCAACTAAATGCTAACTCTTGCTGTACATAAAAGAGTGGTAAATATCACGCCATTGAATCAGTTTTATGTTGCCCATGGAAACATTCTGACTGTACCTCCAACTTATAATACGTCCTCCACACTATCTCCCTCCTTTTGACACTTCATTAAACACAAGAGACCGAGCAGGATGACCTGCTTCCAAATGTACTTCCACATTCTGAAAGCTGAGCACTCCATTATATATTTGTCATGACATTCTACATTACATTTACCCACTTATAACATTGTAACAAGGGAGCACAGAGTGAATTAAAGGTGATTTTAAAAAGTCTAAATAAAAGCCAATAAGCCTTTTTCCATGTTTAAGTGCTACGATCGGGTCCCCAGTCAATCTACAAATGCAGAAAATGTAAAAAAAAAAGAGGCAATTTTATTCCCCCCATGATGAAGAAAGGGGATCTTATTACACCCCTTCATCTGCAAGTATCCACACATGTCACTGTCAGGTTGTTTCTGCAATCAAATACGGCATAACAGTTCAAACATCATTGTGAAAGTTCGAGCTAAGCATGCTTACTGTTCTGTATTTGACTGCACTGACAAGCACAGAATGCTACTTAAGAGTCCTCAGAAGAGACAAGGATTTATTGTATATTACACTGCTGCCACACAGATCTAACATAAACATTCGATTTCTTTCCCAGACGTTTAAGTTAAAAGACATAACGACTGTTTTTGTAAGTCACTGCTGTGTGTTTGTTTTGGATGTGTGAGCTCAGACACCCAAATCTTCGAATTTTAACCTAATATGGTTTAAAATGCATGGTTTCAACCTGATGGACGTGATAACCAAAAAAAGGAGTATACTGTAGAGGCGGAGCCCTATTCTAGAAAAAGGGTCCGAAGAGCAGCAGCTCATTTGCAATTAAAGAGACATGCACTAAAACAGCATGCTTCTGTTTCCATGCATTTTCACAATGATATGTAAAAATTATCTGTGGGTTATTATGAGGTGGACTTCTGACACATTCTGAAGACAACTGAGACTTATTACCTATATTGCATCCTCTAAAAAGGGGCAAAATAGTCTCCTTTAAGTGTTGGGTATCTATACAGACTTCCAGAAAAATCCAGTCATTTAAATAGAAATCCAAATACTTGGGAATTTAATGTGAGGCCTGAAGATTACCCCATGGAAAGTTTCATGACAGGTTCAGGTTGGCCATGCAAATTTACCAAGTTAACCAACAGAAAGCTGCTTGGTTTGAACTGGTTAGTCTAGGGATGCAATGATTGTAGATTTTGTTGGTACGTTGGTACATGAACACTCTTTAGATATTAAAGTGTTATTTAACGCTGGTTTTTAAAACAGAAATAACACAGTAACCATTATGTTATTTCACATTGTTATTAAAAAAGGTGACCTCTGCTCTGTAAACATCTATAACCGTATTTATCTTTTGAAAATAACAAATAGAAATAGATCCTACAAGTATTTAATGGTTTCAGCTTTTACATTCTTTACATTTCTTTTGGACCAAGGGTATTTTAGACACGGCAAAAAATTGGTTCACCATGGTTTTTACATATGAATAATACTACAACAGTGATAGTCAATAAATGTTTCTGAAGTATTATTAATATACAACTTATTTTAACTTTATTTAACCCACAGGGGAAACTATTACTAATGATGGAAATGAACTAAAATATTATTATAATCAACTGTCATCCATAGGTAGGATAGACTAATCCTAAAACACACACGCAACTGTCACCTCTCTCTCAATCGATCGACCCAATACTTAATTCACGTAAATAACTGATTTAAGTAAATGTGATCTTTCCACGCTTTCATTTCTTTTTTTATCTGAAGCGGTCACAATGCTGAGCTAATGAGCTCATAGCGTCGCGTCAGGTGGTTCAAGCCGTGCTTTAAAATCATTCAGTGTGCATCTAGCTGTCAGTTATTCATTATGCATTCATTCTTAAGCAGCAATATTTAAATGACACCTTCTTGGTGTACCCAAAATGTTCTCACACTATCGACAGACATTTCTCCGGTGGAAATAAAGGATCTGTTTAGCCCTCTGTCACAGTTAGTAATGCGTGTGGTAGTCTCAGTGGTCCGTGTCTCTACACTATTTAAGCAGGTGCACCGCTAGTGTAACTATGTTTTAGTTTTGTACAAGCTTTAACAGTCCTGCTCTGTGTAACGGTTTAGTGGAACCTTTACTGTTAATTAACCGTGATGATTTAAATCGCGGTTAATAGCGAAACTGGTTAATCGCTGCATCCCTAGGTTAGACTTCCTAAATCGCTTCTATTCCTGACAACAGACAATGGACTTATTTGGCCTACAAACTTTTGCTATACCTTTCGTACTAAATTGCGCAGAACAGAGCTCCTAACTGAGTCAAATGGGTAACTTGCCTTTCTAAACTATTAAAGGGTTAGTTCACCCAAAAATGAAAATTGCATCGTTAAGCACTCACCTTTATGTTATTCCAAACCCATAAGACCTCTGTTCATCTTCAGAACACAAATTAAGATTTTTTTAATATTTTTGATATCAGAGAGCCATCTGTCCCTCCATAGACAGCAACACAACTGAAATTATCCAGATCCAAAACGTAGCAAAAACCCCAGTATAACAGTCCATCAGTGGATCAACTTCACTTCTGCGATGCTGTGAAAACACTTTTTTGCGCAAAAGTAAACAAAAAATAACAATTACTCTTCTCCTGTGACTTACATCTTCTGCTTTTTTAGAGTATCCCAACTCACCGCATACGCAAGCTTTAACGTATTTGACGTAATCAGCCTTGTTTACATCCGAGTAAAAGCCTGCTCGTGCGTAATCTGCGGCTTTTTGCATCTAGAAGAAAGTGTACTGTTATCGTGCGTTCACACCGCCGGCGGCGAGAGCGTCAAAGTGGCCGGAAGTCATTCATTTTCAATGTGTGGCGGGCAGCAGCGCAGTGCGTCTTGGACGGCGAAAGCGTCGAGGAGAGTTGAAATCAAGTCAACTTTATGGTAATGAGTTATGACGCGGTTCGGCGGCAACCAGTCAGAATGTAGAAGTCCACCGCTTTAGCAGAATTCAGATAACGCAGTCCTGTAAACTTTGGTTCCGACCCTATACTATTAGTTATTACCACCTCAATCGCAACAACTTTGTCCTCAATCACGATATGAGTTTAATAAGAACGTGCACAATACTATTTATAGGCAACATTTTCCCACTGAAAGAAAACATGTAACTAACGTTACAAAGTTCTTTTCATCTATCAATTTTATTACTTTTACATTCAATATATTTCATGAGCTTAACTTATACTCTCCTTGTGGTCAGTCTGCACAAGTTTAACAAGTGTGTTTGATTTGCGGCCCTTTAAATAAAATACAAGCATTCAGTCTACGTCAGAGCATTAAAAAAAATCTCTGTACAGCGTCGTTGGCAAGGCGGCCAGAGCGAATTTTGACGCTCTCGCCGGCGGCGGTGTGAACGCACAGTTACGCAGTAATGTTCACTATAATGGCGGAAGACACAAGTCATATGAGAAGAATGGTTGAGTATGTTCTTTTTGTTTTCATTGTGCAAAGTGTTCTCGTATCGGCGCAAAAGTGAAGTTGTTCAATTGATGTCACATGGACTTTTTACCAGTGTTTTTATGACGGATCTGGGATTATTTCAGTTGTATTGCGGTCTATGGAGGGACAGATGGCTCTCTGATATCCCCAAAAATATCTTAATTTGTGTTCATAAGATGAAAGAAGGTCTTATGGGTTTAAAACGACATGAGGGTGAGTTATTAATGACACAATTTTCATTTTTGGGTGAACTAACCCTTTAAATAATGGCTCTTAAGAGAATCAGGCAATATTGGTGAATCTGTGTGTTTATTCACCAAAAAGAGTCATTCGCTTGTGAATCAGCTGCACTGGTCATTTAGTATGTTTATTAATGCACAGAAGCATGCAAGGACAATTCAATATAAATATATTGTTTGCCAATATTTTGAGGCTTACAGTTGTTTTGTTGCATGCCATAAAATGCAGATGGCAAACTATATACATTCAAAAATATAACAAAACCCAAACGGTGTAAACTTGATCAGCAGAACACAGGGAACCCTGCAGCACTGTATGTTTTCATGCAGCCACTGAAAATAAGAATAGTGTAAAGGCTTGCTCTTCACACTTTAAGAATCAATATCAGGAAAGATAAAAAGAAGAAGACAAGTGAAAAAAATCTGATCTTTTTAAACATCCCTTTCAGTTGTCTCCGAGGGTGCTTCGCAAAACATTGCATTTGATTTTTATCACGTTTTAGGAGCATCCACAAACAGAAAGCACTGCTTTGCCCTCCTCTCCGTCCTGAGTTTACACTGACTGATGCTGATGATGATCTTTGTCGCCTACAGCACCACGGAAACCACTTGTCACCATGGCAACCAACGCCAGCATCAATGAGGTGCCCTGTGAATATTAACATGCAAACGAAACTGCTCCAGTGAAGAATCGAGCTGCAATAACATTCACATGCCAAATAAAACCCAGACATTCCTCCTAATAGATATCCCCTAATGTAGCCCACAGACTACAAATCTACGGTTACATAATCGTGCTGCAAATGTTTGAGAGCACCATGGACGTGCCGATCATTCAGAAGGTATGTGCTATTGTTTGCACAATTGTCCAGTCAGGTTTATTTCGATTTTGACCCAGTATTGCTCAGAACAGTGCGCAGTCAGCTACGGCAAGATGAGAAGGAATGAGAGAGCTTGTCTGTTCACGGTGCTGTATGTGACCTGAATCTGCAATGAAGACAAACGCGTCTAAACACAAACCTCCTTTATCTAGTGGAAATGAAGCAGCCATTCACACAGCGATGCATATGACAAGCAGAGACACTGTGTGCAAAGATATGTTAAAGGGATAGCTCAGCGTGAAATGAAAAAGCGTGTCATCATTTATTCATCCTCATGTAGTTCAAAATGTATATGACTTATTTGTTAAGAACGTAATAGACTTTAGACTTTTTTTTTGGACATTTTTAGAGACAACAGTCTCTATTCACTTTTTTTTCCCCCACACAAGGAAAGAGTGAAAGTGAAAAAAAAAGACTGTTGGCAGATGATGACATAATTTTCTTATATTTTTGGGTAACTATCTCTTTAAGATCGGGGAGGCTGAAGAAGCAAAAAAACAAAGTCAGTTCTGACAGATGTCCTTGAATTCATCTTCATTCAACTTCTAAAAAGGGAGATATTTCCTAAAACCTAAAGGAAATTAGATGAATGTAATACTAGATGCCTGGATGTGCTTAGAATATCAAGCCCTGCTGTAAACAAGTGCTTTCTGCACTCATGGACAAACGTGTTTTATTAGTGAAGCTATATTACATCTGTGTGGAATTTAAATAATACATTTTTAATAATATACCCTTATTTTTAGTGACTGAAAAGACGGCTGCAGTGTACAGTGACCAGGCTAGCTAACTTCCAGCTTCTCACTACAATAACGTTATATGTCAACCCACTTATTAGCCACGTTAGCATTTGCACTAGATCACGGCTTCATTTCTCTCTTCTTAAGTCTTCAAATGCCTAAAAAAAATACACTGGTGACTTTTGCCTGTAGCGTTCAAGAGCAAACTGACCGCTTTCTGTCTAAGTTAACAAGGGATGACGGTGAAGGTGGACAGCGCTGCTAAGTCCGTGGATCATTTACATATAAACTTACACTTCAAGAATACGGTCGCCCTTTGAGATTCCGGCTCGGTCTGCCGCGCCGCCCGGTAACACGGCGCTGACGTGCTGCAGCGGGGCGTAAAGTTCACCGTTGATGCTCCTCAGCTGCCCTCCTTCGCTTACTTGCCCGCGGACATTGAATCCATAGCCTGAGTCCGATTTGACGATGCGGACCAACCGAGGCCCGGAGGTGACCGTGGTCGCGACGAGGCCGCCGGCGCACGTTCCCGAGCTCATACCGGTGCCGTTGCGAGCCGCCGAGTGAAGCGTGGAAGGGCCAGCGGAGCGACTGCCGTCTTCTTCGACAACATCTGCCATCTTTATTTGATGAAATCCTGCCTCCACAGCGGGCTCGGGCGCCGAAGTGCTACATGAGCTTATTGGCTGTCGGAGTGCGTCAGACTCCAGACGGGATAGACTGACGCCAAACCGCCCTCATCACGAGACGCTTTGCGTGCTTTGAAAGGCACTTCTGTCACGTAACAACAAAGCAGTGCACCATGGGAAATGTAGTGCGGAACACGAACAGATCTAAACGTAGATGTTTTTGTCTTTTAAATAGAGATTAATAACAGAGCATGCATATTTTAGCCAATTACCCAAACATTCATTAAAAGCCATTTCAGTGATTATTCAAAAAGCAATAATAAAAAGTGGGCTATTTCACAGTAGGCATTCCAACAGTTCTGACTTTTTTTAATTTTTAATTTTTATTTTGAAGAATTGCACTTTTAATGTAGCTCTGAATAATGTGTTAACTTACTCATGCTTAACTTGTAAACTGGCACACCCCTATTAATTTACACATAATAAAGTATCCAGGGGCAGATTAATTGGGGGCCCGGCCCAGGCAATTATAGGAATGGGGCCCTATACATTTGCACACATTTACCTAGACCAACCAAACCTTGAGTTTCCTTACTTGTTTGGTTTACCATTCACAGATACTGAGCGCCAAGAGTCAGTTTATCACTGAAGGAGAGAGAGGTAAGATGAAAGCTGTACATCATTTAATGTTAGTCAACAATGGAAATGTTAAATGACTAGGGGCCCGTTTTAGAAAGGAGGTTCAGTGAAAACTCAGAGTATGTTAACCCTGACATAAGAGAAACTCTGGGATTTCCATTTCAAAATGGCAGGTTTGTCAAACTCGAGAAAGCAGGGTAAGTCAAGCCTGTTTCTGAAAGAGAAGTAACTTTTACTCAGAGTCAGTTACCGTGGTAACTTACGCTGTGAAACTAACCTGGTCGGGAGCAGGTTTTATTCTGTAAACTCTGAGTTTCTGTCGGTCTCCTACCCTTTTTTAAAAGACGAAGCGGTATTTCTCTTATTTCCAAATAATTAGCTTCAATTCACTGAACTTCAACAGGGGCATGTACTGTAACTACTCGTTCTTGTTCTAAAAACTATTTTTAGTAGGCTACTGCTTACATTCTAAAGGTTATATCAACCTCTACCACTTGATCAATAAAAAGACCGACACATAAGTGCACTTTTAAATCTTTTACAAACTCAATTTGTGAAATGCTGTCTTAAACTGATCAATGAGGGAACCTTAAATTTAACATTTCCACTGAACATTAGGTTAATATGCATTATTGTTTTATCAAGTTTGTTGTAGAAACTATGCAGAAGCCTATTTTATGTAATTTAATGCAAATTCATCTGAAATAAACTTTCCAAACTTTGAAGTGAAAAGTCAATAAACGTCACACATTACATTACTTATTTTTTATTATACTTAAATATTTAAATAATTTAAATGTAAACTATCACATTAACTGGAGCAGCTATGTATTCCCCCTCAAACTGTCTCTGTTTCGCCCGATGCAGTGGTGTTGCTTATATTTTTAAATATGTGCTCACATCACATTTAGCTTTATTTTTTTTAGATCTTGCCATGGTGACTAGTAATATCTGTGCTCCATTGATGATGCCTTTTCATAGTCATGGTGTACAAGCTTAACTCTGAGTTAGTCCACTCAGAGTTGATTGATCATACTCAGATCAGCTGTTCTGAAACCCGAAACTCTGAGCTTTAATCTCTCGGTAAATCAACTCAGAGTTCAAGTTTAAACTCCTAGTTGGTTAAACCTCCTTTCTGAAACAGGCCCCAGGATACTTTTTTTCTCTCAAATATGCCCAATACCCGAGAGAAGGAAATACAGAGAATATATGTGCACATGTTATTATCTGCATCTATTTATTTTTTCCAGAAACAGTAAAGCTGTAAATTTCCTTGCAAAACACTTTGTTGCTGAGAAATATAATGTAGCGATGTAGTATCACAATTTTTATTAAAGTAAAAGTTGCGGGCTAACGTAGTGTTGACAGCTAGTGCCAGTAATGTGTGTGCGTGTATGTGGGTGCGTCAATTAAACTGCACAACCACTGCATTTTTGTGCCTCTGAGCAACATGAAAGTGTTTCATTCCTGAATGAATCATCCGTTTATGAGTCGGTTCAACAGGGACTTACTGCCATCTACTGGCGGTTTTAATTTCACATTCAAAGTATCTTTTATTATTTAAATATTTTAAAATATCAGTATTCAAAGACAACCACTTTATAAAGGTAAAAATAAAACTTGTTGAAAAAGACTAATTTCTATCAGTGTGAACAGAATATGAGGAATATCAAAAAATTTAGGAGTCGGCTGTCTTAAGAGATCAGCATAATAACACAAAAGGTACTTCCTTCCCTTGGGAGTATCCAAAGTTAAATGTGAATGGATTGGAACAATGACAAAAGTATAACATTTTGCCACTGAAGACAGTAGAAGTGTAAAAATCCACATGTAGCCACCAGGTGACACCCACACTCCATTTTCTTCTTTCATAAATTTGTCCTTCTTTTTAGCCTGATTTCTTTAACCTTCTCTTGTCACAAATTAATATAGAATCAGGAACAGTTTATCGGGATGATTTCAAGGGCCCTGAGACAGCCCCACCCACCAAATTTCAACCTAACAGTATAATTATGATCCAACACATATACTATATAGTAGGCCTATCACCTTTGATTTGTTTATTGTAGTGTTTGTAAGACATGTAAGACATTTTGCAATTGTATAGCAAAAATACAAACCCATCATAAGAATCTGGAAACCAATGTAGGCACTGTGCACTATACTTTGTAAATGACATTTAACACAACATGTTTTTTTGTTTGGTTTCAAGTGAACTGAAAAAATAAAACTATAAATAAAAAAATAAAAACTCTGTAAGATTAAGTTTGAACTTGAACGTTCTTTAAACAGGAGATTATTTTATGCTATCAGTGCCCAAATAACAGTTGTAAGACCTAATAGGCCACCACAAGATGGAGACAAAATGTTATATTTCATACGCTCCAAGTAAGATGAATGCCGTTTTTTCAACGCAGTTATTTGCAATTTGTCTGATCAATGAAATGGGAATGTGAACATTTTGCTTTTTACATCAAAGGAAATCTATGGAATATTTAGAAAAAACAAAACAAAAAAACAATATGTGTTAAAAGCACATGTTTAATGGAGAACATGGAGAGATGATTTTTTTTAAAACTAGTAAACTTTTGTGTTAGCTTAATATTAATTATATATATATATATGAAGAGTTCAGATGCAAGAGCCTCTAAAAAATGCCATCTTGGTCAAAAATGAGATAATGCCACAAAGTGAATGCCCTTCACACATAGTAAAATTTAAAAAAAAAAAAAAAACAACAACACATTTTTATTTTAATAACTGAGTGAACACAAAAACTGCTTTATTTATAGCTATATACAATCAAATGATTAATTTCAGTAAATTACATTAAAAATATATATTTTTTTATGTTGAAGGAAGAACAGGGCGAAATAACACATACAAAAACTTCACAAAACTCCACTTAATTTTTTACTCCCAATTTAATTACCCCCTATTTTCAACCCCCCTCCCTTTCCAAGAAAAAAAAAAAAAACATAATCACAAAGTTTGCTAGTACAATGAGGAAGTAATTAGCATCAGCGTTTGCCCATTGAGTTTGATTACATTATCCTTTAAAGCAGAGACCTTTTAATTTATCTATTAGTTTTAGTTTGGGGGAAGTGTTACGCCTTTTTTCAAAGTATGAGATCATTGAATTCCATATGGTATAAAAATTAGTGGATCCTCTAAGAGAATATTTAATTTTCTCCAATCTTAAGCTAAAGGTGGTTTACTTGATTTCCAATCAAGCAATATTCTTCTCCGAGCCTAAAGGTACAAGAATCTTGGTGATCATTGGACATGACTAAGTTAAATTAAATGCCAGCCTCAAGCCATTTCGAAGTCCCTGTACTTACGTAGAAACCTAAACAAAGTAGCCAGAAAGAATTGCTCATTGTAAAGGAAAACATCAGACGTACTCTTCATATATGGTAATGGTGTGTTTTTGTTTTCTGCAGGACATATATGCACCATGTATGCGTAGCCTGTAGCAAGTTACTGTATTCTGTGCAACTTGACAGTTCATTGTATGTAAATATTACGTTAGTAGTGTTGGTGGTTAGGTGAACGTTTCCATCTGAAATGTAAGCATGTAATTCTAATATATCTGTAGGAATAACCTTTTTAAAAACTGCAGCCACGAACACCATAAACGCATTAGAAGAACACTCACACCAATTCAAAACATTAAAAACCTTTATTACTGGTTTCAGATATATCATAACTTTTACAGATAAACTCCTTCTGTAGGGACAATTTCATTTTTTTGTGAAAAACTCATTGCACATCATAGTGATGCAGGCGACCAAGGTGATGTACTCCTGGAAGTCCACAGTGCCATCTGCATTTGCATCGAGATCCTTAAAAATCTGGTCCAGTTTTCCCTTGTCGGATGATTTCTTTAACAAACACAGCATACACAAAAGTGTAATCAGATACTGTCGATACAGTTATGCACATTAAACAGCTTTTTCAATTGTTATTATAAATATCTCCATCTATCCATCTATATTTCTACTGGCCAGTTTATAAAACAGTTTTGCAGTTCCACTCACCCCTAATAGGTCACCCATCTCTGCAGAGAGCAAATCCTTGAGCTCGCCTTTGCTCAGGGTGAATTTGTCTCCCTCCTTTCCTGAGTATCTGTGAAAGGTTGCAATCAGCATACCCATTGCTTGCTGGAGCGCTGTGAGTGAGATACAAAGCAGGTATATCATAAATAAAAATATTAATATAAAACAAAACTTGTTGTTTATGACAATATTAGCAGTGGAGAAAAAAAAAGTACAATATAAAATATCTTGCCCAGCAATAATATAACACACAGAACTAGGCTGCAGCCCTCTGGAGGCAAGCAGAAGGGAGATCAGGGGTGGACCTTAATTGTCTGACGAGTGGATTTTTAAGCACAAGCGGATCATGGCCAACACCCTACATACCCTTTAATTAAGACAGAATACAACTTGGCTTTGTCTCTGGTAATTTGATCCACCATCATCTGCCTCCTTTTGCCTCTGCTTTCTTCTCCACACACAAACTCTTAAACTATTCTACTAATCAAATAGTGTCTGAAAAACATATCACCTATATAAAGTAAATTACCCTTCAAAGAACGTCATTAATCCACAAATGTTGAACCCATTAAACTCTTACAGTACAGCAGTGAGAGGCATTAGTTAATTTTAAGCAGTAAAACAATTCAGTACAAAGAAAAAGTCTCTTACGTGTTGCTGACATGGTGTTTCTGGAGTTCACAGAGAGCAGGAAGTAAAAGAAAAGAGGACTGAGCAAGTGAGAACTGAAGGATCAGACCGGTCTTTATATGCAGAGAAATGTCACGCCCCCGAATTCACCCCCTCCCACCCTAACCGTCCCAACCCTTAACACATAAACACACCTACATTCATGTCCTTCTTTCTTACTCTTTCTCTCTCTCTTATTGTTCACTTCCTTACACCACAAAAAGGGGCAGGTGGAGTAGGCATCTATTGTCCTTGTTCTTAAATATAACTGCAAACTCCAAAAAGATTATTACTGATTATTTACTGCGCTCCTCGTTGTGCTTAACAATACCCTGTAGTTGTTCTAAAATGACTGCAAACCACAGCTTCTTGGGGCTCTATTGCTTTATAGTCGCTAAATGAAGAGTTGAAAGCTGGATGCTTTTTATCGATGTATGGAAATATACGCTCAAGACAGAACAGAGAGACAGAGAGAAAGAGATTTTGGTTATTATTTATTTCATCCCCCTCAAACTGCCTCTACTTGCTCTACTCTACGTCCCAACTCAGAAACTCTAAAACGTTTGCCTTCAAATGAATAAAAGACATATCGTTCAAAAGCTGAAAAACATTTACCATATGAAAATGAAGCCTGCAAAAATTTGCAGGATCACATTTTGAACACATCAAACCCTTAAAATACAGCAGCAGTACAGCAGTGAGATGCATATAGGTCATCAAGGGGAGATGCTCTAAAGAATTTTAACAAGAATTTTGAAACAGAACAAACTCATTCATTCCCACCGCCCCAGTCCTTGGCACACCTACATTAACTTTTTTTTCGTCTTACTCTGCCCTTTGCTCTCTCTCTCTCTCCAATTGTTCATCCCATTACCATTCAAAATCTTGTTTACTTAATTATTGAACTTGCAAAAAAGAAACCGATGGGCTTGGCATCTCTCATTATTTTAAGTACCTAACTCAACTGGTCAAACCAGCACCTAATCGCACACAAACAGCCAAAACCTTAGACTTGAGCCTTTGGGCAAATCCACTGTCAAGACCTGCCCTGACTTCTTTACTACAAAACGTGTGTCTAATAGTGCTTGAGTTAAAAAAAAAAAAAAAAAAAAATTATTTAGAATGTTTATGAATGTTTGCTGGCATACAAAACTATTTATGCAGTTAAATACAAAACTCTGTGGTAAGATACAGGTGGGCAGTAAGTCTGTTTTTATTAAAGTGAGACAGAAATGAGATTATAACTAACCGACTGTTGCGGGTTGCATAAACTGCTTTACACTAAGCTCATCTCATTTTATTTTACTTATGATTGCACAATGATTGCACCTAATATCTGCTGACTAGTTCTTTAAACACAGTCTTAACATAGTGACTGTGTATATGCAACTGGTTCAAATGTAGCTACAAGGCACAAAAATCATAATTAGGTAATGAAATCTCACATTGGATTCATGTCATTAATCAGAAAAAGTGCCTTGAATGTACTGCCTTAGATTGTGTTGAATTCAGTATGGAACCACCCCAGCAGTCATAACCAGTACTGTATGGTTTAAGAGCACAGGGTAAATATCTAGTATTCTAAGCAGAGCTAAAAGACAATAAGACTATATGTTTGCTTATTGTAGTCATGCATGGTTTGTAAAAAAACGAACAACAAAACTATCTAAAGCTGCTTATCTGCACTAAATGTTGTGGAAGATCAACAACAAAATGTCCATTTGCATGTTTGTGAGTTAATGCATACCTTTTATTGCAATGTTTTATTGAAAGGAAGATAACTTAAAAATCAGTAATTTTTATCCTCTCCAGAACACAAAAGAAAATATATAATTATACTAAATTATACTAAAAGATACTATAGTTCTGCTTTATTGTAGTTGTATGTTTTTTTTTTTTAGAAAATGTAAAGCTGATTATCTGCACTACATGTTGTCGGGGAAAACACCTATTTGTATGTTTGAGAGCCTTTTAATGTATGCCTGACATTGTGATGCTTAATGAGAAGCATGTTAGACCATGAAGTAGTACTTTTTTGTGAGTGAAGTACATTTTGCCACAGTGTTAATATGAACCTAAGACACCTGCAAGAGAGGTGCACCAAGCCTCTAAGGCAGTGGTTTTCAAAACTGTCCTATAAGCACCCCTGCCCTGCACATTTTGCATGTCTCCCTTATCTCACATACCTGATTCAGAATGTGCAGCGCAGGGGTGCTTGTAGAACAGGTTTAAATTGACATTTACACTTTAGGATTGCATAGAAGTAGAAATGTGTGTGTTTGATGCTACTGTCCAAGTAAGATGTAATACCCCTAAAGAAGCAATTCTGTATCTGTGCATAGTCAAACAACAATACAGGAAATACTCTGTAAGGACAGAAACCATAAATGAAAAATGCCAGGTGACTACTGGCACAGTGTAAGAGGATGTGTGTTGGGTGTATGCTAGATGTAGTTGTAATTATTAGCAACCCACTGCTGAAAATGTAGATAAAGGAATAGCGAGTGAAGATGAATATTAGTAAATAGAATATGCAAAAGGCCTTAAAGAGAACTAGTTTTTCAGGACCAGTAACAGGGTTGGAAATGAGAGAAGTCAGGGAGGGAAAAAGGAAAAAAAAGGGGGCGGAGGAGATGCCTGGACTTATTTAACCTCAGTCTTTATGTAATAAAGTGATGGTGACTCATTCAAGTAGAATTTCAGCTTTTTTTTCTCTGTTTGCTACAGTTTTTTCCCTTTTATTTCTCTTAAAATAATGACAATTCTGTCATCTTTCACTCATCACAACTGAAACATTCTTTAAAATGTCTTATCTTTTGTCTTATAGAAAAGAAAGGAAGTCATGACGTGAGCTTGAGTTGAGAAACTTTACGCTCTCTTTAAAAAAAAAAAAAAGTTAAAAAGCTGTCACCGGGGTGGTACCCTTACAAAAAGTACAAATATTTACACTTTTAGACACTAATATGCCCCCTTTAGGGGTCAGTGAGGTACAAAGATGTACTTTGTGAAAGAGGAATGCCACAGTGTCAGATTTGTAGTGTAGAATAGCAACTTTTATACAGCAGTAGTAAGAAATCAAACAAGAACTCGTGATGAAATCTTATGGGCTCTGTGGCCAGTTTCCTTGTGAGTCACCATCCAAAAACATCTATGAGTAAGTGGGACCTCCCTGGTGCCATTTTGACCATGAGTGTTGGTTAAGATCAGCTTCAGACTCTTAGTAAAGTGGGTGGATGAGAGCGTGAGAGGAGAGGACATGGCGGGTATATTTGTTGTGGAGGTTTAGAGGTTGGTCTTGTGCAGATATACTTGTTCAGTACATTTGCTCAAAACGCATGGCACACATATCTTGGATCTGATTAGCCACAGTAAAACTGAGCCACTTATTGTTCTATGTTGACATAGCCAAAGGACAGAACACAAACACCAAGATTTACAACATTAATTTCCCTCCCTTCCCGTTGCTAATGGTAAATACGGATAGCTAGGTCACTAATGAGGGAATAAGGAAAACATGTCATTTTAACAGAAGACACAGTCTCTCTTTCCTTATAATAATAAACATGCTTTCATTTGAGTCTTGCTTTTTTGTATCATATGCAACAGATCATGTAGATGCAAACTTGCATACAGGCACAGCGAATAATTGAGATCAGGTAGTCAAACAGGGAAGTTGACAAACGGCCTGTTTTTCACAAAGGGCAGATAAGGTTGGATCAAATTTGATGTAATAAATCTATGCAATTTATTAATTACAATATGTTTTGTTAAAGAAGAAGATAATTTAGTATGCCACGTTTTGCTATTAAATGACTTTTTCATGTTTCCTAATTGTTTTTAAATATTGCCTAATGGGCAGATTAATGACAGTTTAACAGCATGCCCTGCAACCGGTTAGCGTGTTTAATGAAAGAAATTGCTTCCACAATAGCTTTCTTCCTAAACAAACCCTCAAACTGAGAATCTACTGTCCAAACAGCTGCCACGGGAAGCACTAAGTGACTTCGTTCATCACAAGGTAATTAGAGAGAGTCTGTTTGTGTGACTAAGAGAGTAATCCGAAACATTTCTAATATAGTCTTGTGTGTGTGGAAGCATTAGACCCTGTCATGCAGCTGAGGTTGTGTGTGTGTGTGTGTGTGTGTGTGTATAATGAGGCCTGGACTGTTGTGAATTTTAGGGCCAAGTAAGTTTTCTGGCCTTCTCTCTTGCATAATATTAAATGAATGAAGCAAGTATTGCGCTGTGTTGATTGTGTTTGTGTAATGATGCTTCCTACAGGAAATGCTTTGTGTTTTGTTATAGCGCTTCTATTCTTCTGTTCTCCTGAATGGAAAATCACACACCATCTTCACACTGGCCCCCACCACCAATGTCTCTTATTTTCTCTTTGTTTTGCTATGATTCTTTCTACCTCACCCCCTGTCTTTCTCTCTGTGGGCCGATAAATGTAATGTTTTCCTGATGCCAGCTTTATTTCCATTCTGGCATGGTAAACTTTAAAAAGGAAATCTTCCAGCTTTCAGCTGCATGTTCCTGTGCTATTCCTGTAAAATATTTCCTCCGCTCCTGGGTACTTCAAATGAAGTAATGAAGTTTTGTTTAGTTGCCATTTGCCCAGTTTACTCAGGGTGCACTGGCAGCAAAATGCTGCGTTACAATCAGTTTGAAGTGAACAGAACAACGGGACAGAATTGTTGCACTGATCATCTACAGTATGTAAAGTAAGCAGACCAACAGTATCCAATTCTATAAAATATCAAATGGAACAGGGGCCTGTTTCATAAAACAAGTTTACCAAAAAAGCCAGGCTTTTGGCAGATAGTCTGACTTATTTTGTAACAAATCTACTGACAATAAGCCTGACAATCCAAAATAAGCCTGGCTTGTACTCTAATTTTGTTTTATGGAACAGCCCTCAGTAAATGAATCTGTTTCTATTTGTTATTTGTTTATATTTAACACTTAGCCAATCATAGCAAACCAACTTTCTCTTAAAAAAGTGTTTTTCCACCTTCGAGCTGAACGGGTTTGAGCATGGTGAGAAATGGTACGACTGTTAAACCGTTCCAGGCTGTTGAATGTTTAAACTGTTATCTTAAGCGATCATGCTTTAGCTCGCTCCAGTGTTACCATCAGAATCACGCAGAAGAAACCGTAACCGGGTCAACTAAACATATACAGCACGGTTTTACAATGAAAACCATTCGGTGCTATGGTGATGGTGAATATTAAATAACATGCTATTCAATTGCATTTTTCCCCTGCAACCCACCGTCCAATCTGACCCCAAACTAATTAAATGATCACATTTCACCACTCTTAGCCTATCTAAAACGCTGTTAATGTAGTTGAGACTCAAAACACACTATTTTAAAGGGCAGTCACAAAATGTATGTGTGTCTTTACACCTGTTGTGCCATTTTACCTCGCTGGCCACTGGCTGCATTAACTATGACCGGACTTTCATCTCCACAGACCTCTCACTTACCGCAACTCATTTTTACATTTCCACAGGATGTTTAGCGTTTTTTTTTTTTGGTCTTGCTATGCCATATTTATTGCACATTGGAAGTTATATGGCACAGTTCAAATGAATCCTTTATGCAGGTATTAAATGTGCAGTAAAAAAGCAGTAAATTCCATAATTTACTACATCAGTCAGTTCAGGTAATACCTGTGCATATTTTATGTTGTAGGACCTACATTTGAATGTTGCTGTCCTTTTTGTTTGTCCCTTCATCAATAATACATGGTTACTTGTGTAAAACGATCATGAAATCAGTAGGCCTTTGCATTGTGTACTTTGCATCAACCTCCGAGATTAAAGCCCTAGGGTCTGTGCTAGTGTTAATGTGGTCCTGCTTGAACTTCCCCTGGATGTGCAACATTTACCTCCATCCTACTAATCCATGTTCATGTAAGAAGCCTGCAGTCAGTGTTTGACCGATATTACCTCATACTTTTCATAAAGCAACTCTGAAACCTAATATTAAAACACTTCTCATATTACAGTCTTTTTAAGGGTAAGTCACTTTTGTTGCAGCAGTTGTATGCTGCTATGCAAAACAAATGTAGCGTAAATGTGTTTTGCAAACTATATTTCCTGCCTCTAAACATATTTTATTTTATTCCTCTATTTGTCTGACTTTGTCTGCTTTCGTTCTTGAAGTTGAACGGTTGAAACTGTCAACGCAGGTCCACACCCAAATCATGCCACATAACTAAAAGACAAGAGAAGAATGAAAGGGTGGGACAGAAGCATGTAAAGATCAGGAATTCAGTGAGTGCATTTGAGGGCTGATGTTGTACACTTCCTGATTTAAATGACTGGCCCAAGGCACTTTATTCTCAGCAAGTTCTCATGCACCTGAATAGACGGATTAGTCACAGCTAACCATATTTGAATGCGGTTTCAAGTCATGCATGCACACCTTATGGAATCATCTATTTCTCATTTTGAACATTTAGACAGTCGTTTGCATAGGTGTACTGACATTGAGTTAATGTAAGGATGACTTTAATGACTTTTGACTACAAGTCAAAAGGTTATACATCCTTTTCTTCACCCACAACAGCGTAAATGCTAGGAATACATTCAATCTATGAATAAATAACAATTGCATCGTTAAGGTGCTAATCAGACATGGTTTTCACTACATTATGCCTTTTTTCCCAGGTTACATCATGTGGTGTGCAAGTACCAGAGGGTTTCTGCCATCTGCTCCGTGTAAACAGGCCTGATCGAGATGCTGTTTGTGTGGTGTGTGTGTGTGTTTAGGAACATGTGGGTGTGTTCACTCTTACATTAGCCTGCTTTACAGGTGCGGAGGACAGGGACTGCACTCTGGGAAAAACAATATATACAGCAGAGAAGCAGCTGTCCCTGCAGAAATCTTCCTGGTAGCATGTTCAGAGGATCTATTTATATAAAAATAGGCCCAATCCTCTTAGACCACATTAAAAATCTAGTATTTATATAATTTTATATGTATATAAAACTGATGGTGACGTGAATTTGTTTTTGATGAACATGTTGAACATGGCCTTGTAATTTGGCCTTGTAACAAGCTTGTGGACTTCATGCAAGTGTGGCAGCGGTTCAATATGCATTTTATGAAGCAACAAGAATACGTTTTGTGTGCAAAAAAAAAAAAAAAAAATTTTAAATTAATTTAAGGTTGTAATTAGTAATAAGTAATTAGTAATATCTAATGAATTACTTTTTTAGGAGAGAGTTATCTGTACAGTAATGTATTTACACTGTTGAATATGTACTAAGTAATTGCTTTTCTTTATGTTGTGCATTTGTTTAATAAATAAAACAAGCATTTACATGTTGCTTAATGTTATATTCATATTTACTTTAAGAACTACAGTCATGTAAGAAAAGGATTAACACTGAGTGGACGAAACAGGTTAAAACCTGCTTCTTAAGTATACTTAAACTACTAAAGCTGCTATTATGCAACAGTCTGACATATTACACTCTTTGACTAGTAAATTGGGAATTTGAATATTGACGCTTTTTTATTTTTATTACAGCTTTACATTTCAACTCGAGTCTGTAAATGTGACATATAACTGACTGATCACTGACAACAATCTTTTCAAGCAAATAAGCTTTCTGTCCTAATCAAAATGGGCAAGGTATTTGCTTTTGAATTGCAGCAGTACATTCAATTTGAATAAGTCAATTTAAAATGAGTTACTTCAAACAGAACTGCCTGCGCTCCTTTGCTGCACACCTTTGTTTGATGTAGGCCATTATGAAAAACATAAATGGTAGGGCAATGTTTGCTTAAATTTGAGGTTTGGACATATTTTCTTAAAATGCTATGTGACTTTAATGCGCACTGAATGATTTAATGTCTTTACTCATAAGGTAAAAAAGTTTATTCAAACAAGCTATCGTTTTTTTTTTCAACTAGGAAAATATACTTTTTAGTCTTTAGTTCTCAAAAATGGGCTTTTGTACTTCTCAGAAATTACATTTTAAGTATACTTGACTTATACATTAAAATAGGTTTAAATTGTGCAATACTTGTGCTCCTAATCCATGTTTTATTGTTATATGGTAGGGGGTGCTAGTACATATCTTCTAATAGAAAATAAAATAAAATAAAAATGAAGAAAACCCAAATAGCAGATGCTTTCATGTGTAACCTAACATGACTGACAGACATAAAACTAACATTCTGAAATAAAATATCGACCAATGAAGAGGTAATAATGACTGTCACGGGTTGCGTTTTATTACTTTTAGGTAAGGGTAGCCAAAAGTTTCTTTTGACAAATTTTTTACCTTTACAAAAGGTAATACAAATAGCTTATAGCAAATTGTGAGCTTTTCTTAAGGTTATTGCACATTTCTAAAACAGGTGTGACAGAGTCATTATTGTCAAATAATGCTACAAAGCCATTCTCCTAAAAGAACATATTTGCATGCACGTTTGCATTGAGCAAGTAGGTCAACTGCATAGAGCTTCATTCAAGAAGTGTGCAGAAAGTCCAACACAATCTCATAACCAGTTAGGTGGCAAATTTGTGCTAATTCATACTAATTCGTACGACCACACTTGCACAATTTTGCACGATTTGTCTTAACCCCAGTGACGGTTAGGTTTAAGGGCGGGGTTGGGTGCAAATTCATAGCAACTAATAAAATACATATGATTTTGTATGAATTAGCCACCTCGGGAAAAATATGTATGAATCGTCACGAGACTGGGCTGAAAAGTCACTTTTTTTTTTTATAAGACTTGTATACATATAAAATAATTGTGTGTTATAAAAGCATATCATGGAGTGATATCACGCCCTCCAAAAACCCATACAATATTAAAGCCGAGCATGCATTCATTTAAATCAACTTGTGTGCTGTACAGGTTTTTTCCCTTAAAACATTGCATTGCAATTATTGATGGACCTATATTTTGTTTTAACATATTAAACGGAGTTATGTGAAGTAACATGAAATCATGAATGCTGTCATTTAGTTAAAGGATGACATATAAATGAAGTGAAGTGACATAGAAGAGGTTTTTATTGGTGTGCAGAAAAACAAAAATTACACTAAAATGTACATTTTACTTTTTGTTAGGCAGGGCAAGCATTTTTCACAAATTTTTCTTACTACATGAACTACTAAATAGCATTACAAAAGACTATCCATGCATTTAAACCATTTTTCCAGTGCCTGTCTTACAGCATGTAAAATGCAGCATCATTACAGATCATAGAGAGAGAGATTTTGGCAGCTTGTAGAAGGCAAGTATCTACTGCTTCAGGAGTGTAAAGGATGTGTGTTCACTTATCCTGACATCCCCTGCCCCTTCCTCTGCACTTGTCCTTGCCGTGCTTCTTTTTGTAGTAGGCCCTGGCTATGCCAGCAATACACTGGCTAAATTCACGAAAGTTCACCTCTCCATCATGGTTCTTATCCAGGTCTTCCATGACCTCCTTAATATTGTCTGGATCCACTTTATCCTGAGACAGACATAGAGGGAGGAATGTCAATGCTGTAATTACTTGCATACCACTCATAGTTGTTTTGCAACCAAAAAAAGAAAAGAAAAAGAAAATAGAGGAACAAGTAGTGGAGGCATTGTGTACAACATACTAAAAAAGAATGTTTGCGAAAGTCAAAGATGGATGAAATGTAGAGCCTCATGCATGCATGTTATGACTCATTAGGGTAAACCCCTTTAATGCCAGGTTGCCAAGCTAACATTGCACAACAACCGCACAGCATTTGATTTAAAAAATAGATTTGTTGCAACATGTTGGAGGTGTTCACTTCCTCCAACCAATAGCTTTCTTGCTCACAGCTGCATCGTTTTCTATGCATCTCTCTACTTCTCACCTTAAATTCAGGACTGGAAAGTTGTGCTTTGATTAGCTGTCCGAGTTCAGCATTGCTGAGTTGGGTTTTCTGCTCATCTGTGCCTGCATATTCCTCAAAAACCTCCACTATGGCCGCAATGGCTTGTTCCAGCTTAGACATGTCTACAAGAAAACAAAAAAAAGAAATCATCACATGAGCTAATGCCAGTCAGCACCTCTCCATGCGCATTTAGCATCCAGAAAGAAATTCTTTAGCCAATTCAAAACAACACAATTATATCTGTTGCAAAAAATACCCACCAAAATTAGGGATTGCATTTATATAAACCTTCTCTATACTATTTTTGTAGCTCTGTACTTTCATTTTCTCCATGTTCTTTCACCTACCTTGAGTGTGTGGTGTGTTCCTGGAGAAGTTAAGCAGATGTTATGTTGGAGTAAATCGTCTGCTGCTTTTAAAGCAGATTTTTAACTCTATGGCACACACAACGGCAGGAATGAGTCATTCTTGTGCTATGAAGGATCTGTAGCACACCCATTATGAGACTCACTTATACTTCTTTGTTACACTTTTAGCTTTAAATATCACATTCTGATGGGTTTGACTCAGCTAGTTGATTATAGTAACTAATAAGTAAACAAACAAAACAGGGGATCTCCCTAGTCAGACTGGGCAATCTGAGTCATATTTTAGTGACTCTTTCGCTCTCTCTCTTCAGGGCGTTGCCTGCCCTGAACGCCATATTTCCATGTTTTTTGATGTGAATGGACGAGCTTTAAACTTTTTTGTATAAATGTTTCAGATTCAGCTTTTATGATAAAGATAAAAGGCTCATTGTGCAGCTATGACGCTGTTGCTGATGTTTTTGTGAAGGTTTGAATCACAAGCTTCAAGTGAAGCTTCGGGTTTCGAATAAACAGAGGCATGCTTATCCTCTCTAAATCTAGTCTTCAGACATCAAAGAATGCCTGATATTTGCAAAATGCGTTTTGAAATGAGACTACATGACTGCTTTACATGCAGCTGTACGCAGAAATGCAAACAAAAATAAAAGCCATCTGAAGATAATGAAGCATACGTGCACAAAACCACAGACTGCTCAACTTGAAAACTTATGGCTGCTCGGTTGTGCAGCAACAGGTTTATTTAGGATCCTCTTTAAGCTTTTGCTTTATGAGCGAAATGCTGAGACACTGACTCATCAGCCGTGAGTGTCATAATGTATTGATATTAGTATAGTTTTGGATCCTGAAAAAGTAAATACCCGGATAAACAGACCACACCCTTTTGAAATTGCTTAACCTAACATACTTTTTACAGATTATAACAGAATATATATTTTTATCTCCATTAAAACAAACTACTATATGCATGTCAATGTCACAATTAACCTCTGTGACAGATCTGTAGACTGTAAAGGGTGTGTACGGTTAAGTGTGTGTTATTTAACCCTCTTTTGTTCAGTTCTTCTGTGGTGTATAGTAAGCATATATGCACCTCCGGTGTTTTACTGTAGTGCACAAACAAATACACACCTAGATAAATATGCACACAAATATTCATACACATACTATGTATAGGTGCCATAGACATGAGGAGGATCCATCATGGACGATAATGCCCTCTACAGTAAAACACTCTAATATGAGAAGGAAAATAAAATGCACAAAATAAAACTTTATATAACTTCATGACAATTTACCTTGAAACTGATACAGGAAAACCAACATGTTGATGTTAGCATGTCAGTTTGTAAGAGAATTCATCAGAGACAGATGTGAACAGTAATTGTGCCCTAAACTGCTGATATTTAGAAAACACCCACAGACATGTTTGTTCTCATTTGTGGAGCTGTGGTGGGAAATGAGTGTTCTTTTGTCTAACAGACCAGAAACAGAAATGGAGGAGTGGAAAAGAAGGAGAGGAGTTGATGTGCTCATGTCATGTGGAATAGGCTTCTGCTGACATCTAGTGATCACCTTCCTCAACTATTACCATAATGTCGGGTGGCATAGCTATATTAACTGTACCGGCTGGGGGCTGTGCCAATTTCCACCATTTCAGCAAACATCCCAGCATGATTTCATGATAACAGTTAAAGAGTAAAAAGTTAGGCTGACAAAAGTTAATAAATATTAGAGACTAGAATTTAAAACATATGTGAAATAAAAAGTAAATGAAACGCTATATATGCACAGAGCTTCTATATTTATTGTTATTATAATTATTGCGTAGCTCAGGGAGGGCGGCGCCCCAGCGCCCTCTATTGGCCAGCCACCACTTCAAACGAGATATATCCAACTGCAGACCCGCAGCAGCACCAGTTTCAGAACCCCAGCCACAGAACCCCAGCCACAGAACCGGAAGTGAGGGGTGGAGCTTACGTTCTTATCAGAGCGGCGCCACCCACTGTTATGG
>JAUCNO010000236.1:16007037-16020453 GCA_032353835.1 Enteromius viviparus | reverse complement strand
TCTTCCGGTTCTTTGGCTGGGGTTCTGTGGCTGGGGTACTGAAACTGGTGCTGCGGGTCTGCAGTTGGATATTATTGGGTTCAAACACTTTCACTTCAATAATAAATAAAATAAGTTCGTGCATCAATATGTGAAGGCTGTGCATGCAGTACACATAGCCTAACAATTCTTAGTATTGTATCAACATAGTTCACACAAACACACACAACTCTGTATGGCCATCATTGTGAGGACATACATTGACACAATGCAATCTCTAGCTCTTAACCCTAAGCCTACCCAGCACTTTACCTAAACCCTTACCCTAAATCTACCCTTTACCCAATTATAACCTGACCCCTAAAATCAAGTCAAAGACCGGCCAAAATGTCCTCACTTCACAAAACTGTTCTCACTCTGATGATCTAAAACTCAAACTCACAAAGAGGGTACAAAGCTGTACAAGTGCACCCACACACTCTCTCACACATACACACACACACACACACACACACACACGTGCCTTACGGAGTAAAAAAATAAAAAACATGTTAGTACTGTTGCCATGACCTCATCTGGTTGACACACCCAAGAGTCATTCCTGGTTGCTACGCAACTCGACTGTTTACACAGATTTCAAACACGCCCACATACTGTCGGTGGTTCGTGCAGGCGAGGAGAGTTTACATGTTAAAATTACCAGCAAAATGTCTAATCGTGTTTTTTATTTTTAATTTCAACCTCGAGTTGCTATGAGTGTATTTTAAATTGTAAATTGTGTTATAACGTTACATCCATAAAATGTAAAAACTGGCTTGTGCATACATTTAAATTGTATTTAAATTTATTTTACATTTACAAATCATGAATATTATGTTTCACAGAAAGGCCATAAAACACAAAACCATTCAATATTAATCTGTTAGAGGTAGGCTGTCGGAGGTTAAAGCGGTTTACTTACAGTAGGCTAATGACTGTTGTATAAATAGCGGATTTAGAAAAAAAGGATAAAGAGTTAAACCTACCTTTATGTTCTTAATAAAAAACATTCAGAAACTACATTCATTTTCATATTTGTATTAATTTGAAAACACTAATGTCAGTTGTTTGTTAAAAATGTATGCTTATATATAGTACATAATGATAAAAAATGTTTACTTACATTTTCACCAGTAAATAAATGTTGACAATTAAGACAGAGTTTGTAGCTGACTGCTTTGAATATAAAGTCCCTGTAGAGTCTACCAGAAAATGAAGTTTCCCTCAGTCAGGTTGCTCAGGCAGGGATTAGTTTTAATTCAAACTGAACTTAATGATATTGTTATTTATTGTTATGAGAGATTCAGGCTTATTTGGGGACATGACAAGGTTGTATATAGCACTTGAGTCTGTACCGATCAAGCTATTATTGTGTTCTAGAATCTGCATCTTTATAACTTTGCAAAGATTTGCTGAATCCAGCTCATAACTGCTTGGAAGCAAAGGATGACAAAAAACAACTTTTGTATAAAGTGTTTATTTCTGTGGTGAAACCTACAGGATTTCTGTGGATGATTATTTTGTGTCTAATGGTAATACTTTGTAATGGTAACAGAAAAAAAGAAAATGACATTGAACAGCACAAAACTGATAAACCACCCTACTTTACGTACAGTGTAACTGTTGTAACAACTTCAAATTGAGGCATGTGGCTTTTAATCCCTATTAACAAAATGACAGAACAGTCAAGTTATTGCTTTTTGGCGCCCCCTCCAAACTGCTTCTGCTTCTGGAAGAGCTGTTCGCAGGCGATGGACAGGCCCACCACAAGAGACACAAACTCTTCAAAATTCACCTCCCCATCACCATTAGAGTCCAAATCCTTCATAATCTTGTCTACAGCAGCAGGGTCCTTCTGAGACTGCAGTGGAGGAGACAAGGAGTATGTTTAAAACAGAACGAATAAAAATACAACAAATTTCAAAAACAACAAATAAAAATAGTTAAGTATTATCTAAAAAGTATTATCTAAGTTAAGTAAGATCTAAAAAAATACAGTATGAGCAGTGCCAAAACTTTTAGGGGCCTCTGAGGGCCGCGATCATCTAAGGGCCCAAGTCAGTGTTTAGGGTTGCCCCGCCCTGTGTGTAGCAATAACAGATGGAATGTTGTACCTTCAGAAAGCTGGACAACTCTGTCTCCATCAGCATTTTAAGCTCTCTGCGATTTAATGTTGATGTATTTCCACTCTCTTTGCTTGCATAACGGTGAAACACTGTGATCAGCGTCTCCATCGCTCTCTCCAGATCAGACGGCATTGTGACTGTCTGTGGTAGTGAGAGATAATGTATTAGTTTATGTAAGTGTTTCATCCCTTAATCAAAATGAATATCGTGCAAACAGCCTATTGGTCTCCTCCTACTGGGCAGACTGAGACAGAAGTGAATTTTTCCATTTGGAAATCAGCCAAAGTGTGAGCAATACCCACCAACCATAATGCCAAGTAGATGCAGTCAAATTTAACAAAATATAACAGTGTGCGCTGATTTAATTATGTTAGTGTTAATAGAAGTTATATATAAACTGAACTGCTAATCTACAGTTAGTTTAAATTCTTTTATCACATTGTAAATGACGCTGACGTCCATAGACTATGTGCATCTACATACTGTACGCATACGTCACATTCGTATGGGTTCTAATTATGTATTTTCAAATTACGTCCCAGCGCCTAACAAGTAGCCATAACTTACAATGTAAAGGTATAACAGTTTTAAAAAGTGCTCTCAGTAGGTGGCTATAACTAAGTTAAACAAAGTTGTACTATACTCTTATTTAAACAAAAAGGCTATTTGAATAATAAAACATTGCGTACTTACGTTAAGGTGAAGGTGAAGGTGAAGATGAAATGATGTACTTAATGTGCCGTGCGAGAGATGTTCTAGAAGCAGAGAAGGAATTTATACCGGGGCTCCGCCCGTGTGATGAGGTTGGGCGAGTCTGTGGGTGAGGAGGACTGTAATTTTAACTGTTTAGGGGTTAAAGCCACAGAAAACGCTGCCTGAGATTTACAATTCAATTTGAATGTGTACGTGAATGTCTGTATGTAAATGAATATAACAGTGTTCCTTTATGAGACTTATGAACGAGAAATTCCTAAACGTCGTGGAATAGACACACCTTAAACTAGCCTGATGGTTTGTTGCTCTGGTTTCCTGGATGAAGGGGATTTTAGAGGACTTAAAACCAGACAATTGTAAACCAGCTAAAATAAGCAAACCTCCCTTGTGAAAAAGGCATACTTGTATTGTGTTGACTGTGTGCTTGCAGAATACACAGTGGGAAATGATTTATATTTTTAGCTGCAATATTTGACTTTAGTTTCAATAGGCTGCATTCATGCTTATGTTGAAAAAAGAAAAATCTGAATATATGTTTTTACAAGCAGGAACAGCTCTCTAGCACTCCTTCCTAACATTTCCTAAGTGAATGACTCAAAGATTTCTCAATGTGTCTCGGCTTACAACATAACCTGTCTTGCTCTCAATTTTGGAAAGATTTGAGAAAAGGATACTTGCCAGGCTGTTATTTTTAAGGGCAGGGCTGCTGTCTTTGCCGGCGATAAGGCTTGTTCCAGTCTGCAAAGCAGGTATGAGGGGATGTCTCTACCCAGCACTCAGGAAGTGCCTGACGCACACAACACAAGCTATGGGCGTTTGGTAACAGCATTACTGTGGACATGCTGTACAGTTACAGCAGGGAGTCAAAATGTTTAGCCAGAATTCATGCATTCTTTGCACAACAGACCTAATGAACCAATATTTCGAAGGCAAAGGGTTAAACAAATGGAAAGTTATTCAGACAACTTGTGTAAACTTATGGAAACTCTATGGGAAAAGAGGAAGAGAGCGAACGGTCATGGGTGGATGACACATGGTGTTTGGAGTGGGTGATTGTGTTGTCATAGTAACATGCTGAATACAATTCAAGTACAGCTCTGAAGGGTCACAATCACAATTTTCTTAGCATTCTTTTCAAGCTAGGGCATGACTTTTTTAAGTGGCCCAAACAGTAATTTGGTCCACAAAAGGCTAAAACAGATGTACATTTGTTCATTAATGCAAATTAAAATAAATAAAGCTTATTCCAGATGTATATTTATTAATGTTTAAAGCATAAACTTCCATAATTTTATTCAAGTTCTCATAAAACAAGAACTCGTATGTTCAGTTTGCATCATGAATTACTATCTTGATTTCAGGATGTTATTAGATATTTGTATTGTAAAAGTGCATTCAACATTTAATGGCCTTTTAATGCCTTAAGACCTTTTGTAAACACACAGAAAAGATAAGACTTGCGTGAAAATTCAGTGCTTGCATACAGCCTGCAGAACTTGATTACAGCAGTTTCACAACTGTCTGGTTTTAATTAAAAAACACTCTGAACAAATATTTGGTTGAGACGCATATTTTTTTAATTCCATGCTATTTTTTAAACTGCACTCTGTGCTTTGAGGACTGAATAGAATGGAATATTTTTGCATGGTCAGTAGCAGGACTGAGTCAGCTGAGAGTCCCAGGATGCATTGTGAGGCCTTAGGCAGTTAGCCAACACAGTTTAGCATACACAAAGGGTGGAGAACCCAGGACAATAAAAATCACTTTCCGGATTCATGTGCGGTCAGGTTTAAGCTCCGTGAATCTTTTACACATCTATACAAGTCTCCTAATTCAACGGATTCCTATTTCTAACTGACATTTTGCTGAGCAGTGATAAATGGGACTGCATCATCAGCCATGTGGAGTCTAAGAACAGGAAGAAAAGCAAAATGGCACATGTATTCTTTCACTGATTTTTAATAACAAACCCCTTAAACAAAACTATACTGTAAACATAACCAAAAATCACACATCTATGAATAGTACGACCAAATGTGTGAATGGAATGGATAATATAAAGATCTGCTGTTGGCAAACACGTCAGGTTTTATAGCTTCAGCACATTGCGATCTGGAAGCTGAATGGGGGACTGCGATAGTGACGGGATGAGGGAAGCGCTTCAGTTCTTCCTTTTGCCCTTGCTGGTGGGTTTGACGGGAGTCGGAGCAGGTGCTGCCTGGTAAAGAGCGGCTGACACTTTGTTGATGTAGTATAGTGCAAAGACAGAGAAGATCAGGCTATATGAGAGAGGACAGAGAGAAAGAACAAATAAACGGTGGCCAATTACACATTTGTGATCCAGGACAACAAAACCAGTCATAAATTATTAGATTTATACGTGATCTGAAAGCTGAATAAATAAGCTTCCCACTGATGAATGATGTGCAATCTTAAATGCTGAGAAAATCACATTTAAAGTTTCCAAATGAAGAACTTATCAATGCATATTACTAATCAAAAATTAAGTTTTAATATTTTCGGTAAGAAATTGACTAAATACCTTCATGAAACATGATCTTTACTTACTATCCTAAGGATTTTTAGTAAAAAAAAAAAATCAATAATTTTGACCCATGCATTGTATTTTTGGCTACTGCTAGAAATATATCCCAGCGATTTAAGACTTGTGGTCCAGGGTCACATTTAGTTTATAAAGGTAAAGTGGGTTTCCTGTGGAATGACTCAAGTTTTTTTCCTGCGGTAATCAGTGACTATAAATACAAGTAATAGTCTGACTTACCATGTTGTCACACACACGCGGTGCACCAAACCAGACGCAAACAGAGAGAGGCACAGGCACACGGCAACTAAGGAGAGAGACGAAAGTACAGATATTAATTATTAATAAAACCTGACAAAATCCGATTTAATTTGTATAACAAATAGGTTTAATTTGTTTAAACGCCACTGTTTAAAAGTTTGGGGTAATTGCATTTATTTGATCACAAAAACAGTAGTACTGTAAAATATTACTTTAGCTAGTTTGGCTTGTTCAATATGTTTTAAATATAATTTATTCCTGTTACTTTCAGCAGCAGTTACTTCAGTTTCACGTGATCCTTCAGAAATCATCAGAATAATAAGATTCCGATTCTTTTTTAATGGATTTGGTTTTTTTTTCCAACATCATAAAGGTTTTCACTGTCGCTTTTGATCGATTGTATGCACCCTTGCTTAATAAACATTACTTTCTTTAAAAAAAAAACAAAACAAAAAACCTTGAGCCCAATCTATTGAATGGTAGTGTATAGTGTATGAATCTGAACTTTTTGCAGGCAAGGAAGAGAATACACCAGACAATGTCAGTACAACATAAAGTGTGTGAACAGTCTTATGCATATTCTTTCTCGCACTTACTCTCTGGGAAGATTTTGGCTTGGAAGCCTTTGCCAAAGACAAGGTTCTCCAGGTTATTGAAAGCCTGTAATTGCGGGTTAAGAACTAACAGAAAACAAATGTGCAACATTTAAATAATGTTGAAGTTACACAACTACGGCTGTATGCATAACAAAGCATCAGAAGGATACAGTAAGAGAGCAGACAAACAGCACTGATCCCAGAAAGCCCCCCAGGATGGTCAGCCACTCGGAAGAGCCCAGCTGCCGACTGAACATCTGCATTCCTGCAAACACCAGCACTGACAGCAGACTGGACAACACCAGGGACATACTTGTGTTCACCGCTGTAAAACCAGAGAGAAAGGCCAGGTGAAAAACTTTGTGGAAGCACACGTCCAAAAATCAAAGAAAATTATTATCAGTCATGCTAATAATACTTATATTTCATTGGTATGCCTTATTTAAAACAATTTAAATATTTTGTTGTTACATTTGCACTAAGTTTAAATCTATCTCATTTGCATTTTAACTTATTAAGATTTCCGAAAAATAAATAAGCGTATTGCTTTTGGCGAATATTGTTGACATTTGGTTCCGCGGCGGAAGTGTTCAGTACGGAAGCCTTTTAATCAGCAACGAGAGCAGAAAAAAACTTTGAACATCTGTTGCTCAGCAGAAAAGAAACACTAATATACTAGAACGAAGGCAAGGAAAGCAAACAAACTTCAAGTAGAAAATCGTAATATGGATCCACTAAAGTTAGAAAAGCAGACAAATCTGCAAGACTTTTTGACACGTCAGTGTACGCTTTTCAAAAGTTCCCGTGTGGAAACAAACGCTGCAGCTACAATTTTCATCTTTTGTTTGCTTTTAGTGCCTACTAGCTTATATAAAAATAGTAAGCATCCCTACAAAACGTTATTTTTGTTAATAACGGTGTTCTTCCGCCTTTTCAACAAATTCTGTGCAGTGACGACAGAAAATGTTTGAAATGTTTCAGCATGAGTTAGCGGTGGGCTAAACGTCATTCAGACTCTACAATGATTTGTGCTTTTTTTTCCTCTTACAAAGAGACGAATCAACCACATTTCAACACACTGCTACGGTTTTCAAATTGATTTATATGGCGATTTGCAGCGGACGTCTGTTTTACGATTAATGGCTAAAAAACTTAAAGCGAGTCCACAGGTGAACTATCTGTGCTATTTTACATTCATGCGTGCAAAACTAGCCGACAGAACAGTGCCTATCCCGAATAATTCATTTAAAAGCTACACTCACCCATATTTGACAGCTGTAAGGCAAAGAGACACGTTTAAACCCTCTCTTTTCAGTCCCAGGGCCAGCAGAGCAGAGATGACGCGACGCTAACGTCTAAAAACCGTGCCAAGTGCGAGTCTCCCCCCACCACCCTACAGCTCCATCTAGTGGACACAAGCGAGTAGTACACTCACAGTCATATGATGCAGAAATATTTTTATTAAGGGGAATATTTGTCCACACGGTAATGGTGTATTATTATTTCGTAATAAACTTGAAGAGAATTGTCTTAAAACACAAACAGTGTAGGCAGCCATCCATTCCTGAAATAAATGTAAAAAAAAAATTAAATTAAAATTAAAAAATTAAAGGCAACACAAAACACGCGTTTTAAAAATAAAAGCCATTATATTATAATAGATTAAATTATGTTTTTATATATTGCGGTCCACTCCCGACTGGAGCCCCAGCGACTGTACGCTCAGCATCCCTGCGCATGCTCAGACTGATCTCCCCCCAAACATCTCACAACATCCATCCACTACATGATGGCTCAAGATTCGTCAGAACAGACCACAGCAAGCACTGTTGGAAAAACCCCTAAATCAACGTGGACTGGGTTATATTGGACCTCTCATATATATATTATACACAAATAATATCATTATAACTTAAAGATTCGTCGTATAGTCGTCAATTTCAGTCGCAGGTACATTCATTTTGGTTTATCTCGCGGTGTACTGATCCCAGTAAGCTGTTAGTTGTGTTTTATGATTCTATAAATAAAAAAGGACACTCGATAATAGCGTTATTTCATTTGATATTAATTTAACCACCGGCATAGAACCAGCGATGGCAGATGCGGAGTTGCAAACCTTTACATCCATAATGGACGCTCTCGTGCGCATCAGCGTAAGTAGCTACATTTGCATCGTCAAAACCACATATTTGCACGTTATCTGTAATTTGCATGCGGTGGTACTAACACACGAACGCACGTCATGTATATAGGAAATGGGACATTTCGGTGTTTTTCATAGCCAAATGTAAAATAGCGTTAAAATAGCCAAACAACAACAACAAAAAATCTTTATTGAGAGTATGCATATAATTTCCTCGGAATGTAGAGGAAAACACCTGTAAGTAGAAACCGATTCATCATTTTCTTAGTACTGACAGGCGTGTAGGCCACTTCTGATTTTCCTCTGGTAAATATGTAGCTATTTGCTTTCACTCGTGTAGGCCTAATATATAACAGAATACGTGGATTTATTTCACCGTTAATTTAAGGTTGAATATATTTAATCTACCTTAGTATCGTATTGACGCATAACAGACGTTGATACAACATATCAATTGACTAAATAACTTAAAGGTAAAATAGAGAAGGCTTTTTAAATCCAAGAAAAGGTAAAAGGCCCATCTCTGTCGATAGACATGATGCATGTTGCCATAGAGACGGGATGCAGGAGCGCGGAGGCCATGAGAGCCTCAGTGGGAAACGCCTGCGCGAGGGGCACGTGGATAAAAGACGAATGGGCGAATTTAATTATTTGAATGGGTTATTGACAAAATTAAATGTATATGCTGTCAGCAGTGGGGGAAATAAAGAAGCTGAACACAAAACCGCTTAAAATAGCCAAAAATCAATTTGCTGGCCTCCCAGGCTGGTTTAGTGGGGATTATGGCTGGCTGGCTTCAAGATCTTCTTGCTAACCAGCTAAACTAGCTGCCTGCTAGGATGAGTGTGTTAGGATTTTCTTTGCATTTGATTTGAAGCAAAAAATAAATATTGGAAAACCGAACAAAATAAAGGTACAAGATTGTGCACTAGTGAAGAACTGAAGTAAATGAACCATCAGAACGCAGATTCAGAAATTCCTCTGTTGAACAAGTTTATTTAAAGAATGAGTTGAATGTACGTTATCATTCAAAAGAACTCTATTATCATTTCTTTCATTTAGATTGTACTGGTGTAGAATTGTATCATGATTGTTTAGGGGTATGATCAATTTGGAAAAACAGGCTAATTTGATAGCTAATATCAAGCTCAGGGGGTTGTAACTTAAATAATCCAGATTTCTGCAACCTCTATCTTTATTACAGAAGTCAGTATCAAGTTTTTCAAGTTTGATGAGTGACACTCTTCTACTTTCTGGCATTTGAAATGGTTGAGTTGCGTTTCTGGACACTAAGAGATATTTGAAAACAACTCACAAATATTTCATTTGTAAATAAAACGAAGCTGCTGCAAATGTCAGTCATGTTTAATTTGAGTTATGATTTGAATATTGCATACAATGACTTCAATACATTGTGACTTTAATACTGCAAAACTAGACTTAAAAAAGGAGGTTTTGGCTGCGGTTTTAATATGGCTGTTTGTGTGTGTTGATGTTTGATATGCACATCTTTCTCTTGATATGCAAATGTTCTGACCTTTATGAGTTGTGGCTAACCAATTTCCATATTGTTTACCTTACAAAAACTCCATAGCACAAAACATAATTAATTTCAGTTTTTAAAATGGGGAAGGAAAAAAAATATATATAGATATGGCTATGATCAAGTCTATGAGTACCAACATAAGCTATATTGTAAAGAGCTTGCATGACTGATTAAATGTTTTCTTTTGCTTTTTGTTTAATGAACTCTGTCTCTTTCTCTGTCTAGTCCAATATGAAGAGCATAGAGCGAGAGCTGCACTGTCCAGTGTGTGAGGAGATGGTGAAGCAGCCGATAGTGTTGCCTTGTATGCACAGCGTGTGTGTGCTGTGTGCGGCAGAAGTCTTGGTTCAGAGAGGATACCCTCCACCCGAACTTCCCCCAGAGCCCAACACTCCCACCTCAAGCCCCATCACACGCTCTCCCCGACAGACACGCCGGCCTCCACCCAAAACAGACCGCCTAGACCGTGTGATCAGAACAGGTTTGTGTCTCATTATCAGACACTGAGATCAAAATCAAGAGTGCTGACATTTAATTAAATAACATTTTGTGACGATTGATTCGGATTCCAATCAATTGGTTGCTCAAGTATTTTTGTAGTGAACACTAAAGTTTACACTACCATTGAAAATGTTAGGGTCGTCGATAAGATTGTTGTTTTGCTCACCAAGGCTGCATTTATTGGATCCAAAACACATATTATATTGTGAATGTATATTTTGTAATAATAATTTCATTCATTGCGGTGGTGGCAGCCATTAATCATCAGCAATTACTCCAGTGTCACATGATCCTTTAGAAATAATTCTAATATACTGACTTGGTGCTCAAGAAATATTTATTATCATCAACGTTGAAAACTGTGTGCTACTTCATATCTTTATGAAAAGCATTTCTTCAGGATTCTTTGCAAAAGTTTTTTAATATTAAGTTTAATATTACATTTGTACTATGTACTATTTGTAAAACATGACAGAATGCCAATTTATTTATTTTCTTATAACATAATATTTATTTTAAACAATTTAATGTAATTAAAATGTACATATTTGTTAAATATTTAAATAACATTTAAATAACAATATTAACATATCTATTAAATATTATTTATAGAATAGTTTAAATAATAATACTGCTTTTTATATAGTAAAATAAGTTTAACAAGTTAGCAGCATGATTGTTTAATTATTAATTTATTATGATTATAATATTTATTTAATTCACCATTTAAATAGCATTTAAAATGTTGAAATGGCAGCATAGTTTTAGCTCTGCGCAGAAGTTACTGTATCATGTAGATGTATTGCATTTGTGCAGCACTTTGCAGGTGTAGCAGCCGTGATGGGCTGATTCTGAATGTGTCAGCACACAGCGGGACTTTAGATTCTGCTCTCTTTCTGCATCGATTAGCTTTTCCTTTCTTCTTCCTGGCTTAGATTTATTGGGGCTTAAAGAAGATTTAAAGTTGGAAACAGCTTTTTCCAACTGTATCTTTTTCTTTTTGTGCAGTGTGTGGGACACATCCAGGACGCAGGCGTAAAGACACCCCGCCTGTGATCATGCTGTTCCCCTGTCCCACCTGCAGAAAAGATGTGGAGCTGGGAGAGAGAGGGCTTACAGACTGTCTGAGAAACCTCACACTGGAGCGCATAGTGGAGAGGTCTCTCTCTCACACGCAAACACAAAAACTCAGAATTCCGGTTAAATATTCCAGTAACTGAGCTGTACAATGCAGAAATGTTGTTATACTGGTTTTGAACACTTGATGAGATGTTCTGAACTTGCATCTATTCATAGTCACATCACCAAAGAGATTGATAGCTCACAAAGTACGTGGACCAATGATATCAACTTACATGGCAAAGCAGAATGAAGTCAAAAGGAGGAAGCTCAAATGTATTTAGTTTCCTTTCAGTAAGAGCATGCATGGCTTCACCTCTGAACCTGATTAAAAATGTGCACCTTAAGCAATCAAACTCAAATGCTTTGTAGGTTGAGTTATAGCTTTTTAAAATCAAGAGAAAAAAACTGAAAATGTGACTTTTCTTCCTCCATGGAACACAAAAGGAGACATGTTTGAATCAAATATATTAACCAAATAATGAGAGTGAACTAGGTCTGTCGGGCTCCAAAATAATAATAAAAAACTAGTTATGCAATTTATTCCAAGTATTTGGCTTTAAGTGAAAAACTACATTTTGTCGTGGTCATTATTTGATCTTTTAAAATGTGATGCATTTAAATTGCATCACTTCAGGTTTGTCTTTATAACTTTGTGATGTCAAAATGAATTGACCAATTATTATTATTATTTTGATGTTTCAGTTAAATCATGGCCACTAGCTATATTAAAACTAAAATACATTAAAAGAATGAATACGTATTGCGTGGTAGCTAAATCATAGCAACATGATCTATTTTTTCTTTCGCATCGTCATATGTGGAGCTTCGCACATGACTGATGATATATGACACAAGATGGGTTATGGGACGACATTTAAAATGTATGTTAGATTATTAAACTATTTAAATTAGGGCATGATGTTCTTTTCAACATTTATAATAAATAAAGAAAGTTAGTAAAATGTAAAGGTAGGTAATATATCAGTCTCTCCTCTCACATTGAGGATAAACACTTGAGGGTTGAACATTGTTGACATTGTGAGAATCTGAATGTTTTGGACAGCTGAGATGCATCTACTTCAGAATACACCACCAACACACACATGTTGTGGGCACATATGAATTTATAATAAAATTAGACAAGCATGCAAACATATAACCCAAGCCAACAAGTGTTTACTCTTTAGATTAGCCTGATGTTATTCATTTCACTGTCTTGCTTTGTTGTCGTGTGCAGGTACAGGCACACCGTAAGTCTCGGCAGCATGGCAGTCATGTGTCAGTTCTGCAAACCTCCTCAGGCTCTGGAGGCCACCAAAGGCTGCGCTGACTGCAGGTCCAACTTCTGTAACGAGTGCTTCAAGCTGTACCACCCCTGGGGCACGCCACGAGCCCAACATGAACACATCCTGCCCACACACAGCTTCAGACCCAAGGTGAAAGCACATGTACCAATCTGAGAGAGGATCAACAGTAATGGGCCACATGTTTTACATAAAGAGAGTCTTTGAGTCAAACTATAAATTTGTGTGTTAACATTCGGGTTCCACTTTTTTTTCTACTCCTGATGCTGTTTTGCAAAAATTATACAGTGTGTACGGAAAGTATTTAGATCCCCTTAAATTTTTCACTCTTTTTTATATTGCATATATATATATTATATTATATATTATATATTTATTAAAATAATTTAAGTTAATTTTTTTCCCTCAAAATTTACACACAGCCCCCCATATTGACAGAAAAACAAAGAAGTGTTGACCTTTCTGAAGATTTATTAAAAAAGAAAAACTGAAACATCACATGGTCCTAAGTATTCAGACCCTTTGCTCAGTATTTAGTAGAAG
>JAUCNO010000236.1:15939248-15989816 GCA_032353835.1 Enteromius viviparus | reverse complement strand
AGGACAATACCACATACAGTCTGTACAGTAGAAACACCATTACACCTATGAAGAGAGAGACCCCACAAGGATAGCAACCAGACTGAGTGTGTGTGTGTGTGTTCTCGTCTGTGTGTGTGTTTGTGAGTGTGTGTTCTCGTATATGTGTGTGTGAGTGTGTGTTCTCGTCTGTGTGTGTGTGTGTGTGTGTGTTCTCGTCTGTGTGTGTGTGAGTGTGTGTTCTCGTCTGTGTGTGTGTGAGTGTGTGTTCTCGTCTGTGTGTGTGTGTGTGTGTGTTGGCTCTGATCAGTGCTGTTCTGCAGGACGGGACTGGTGCAAGGATGCGGCGGAGCTCAATGGTGGCTGTGAGTTCCTGTGTCTGCCGGCTCCACAGATCAACACACACTCGGCCAAATACACCTGTGCCTGTCCGGATCACATGACCCTGGCCGCTGACATGAGGACGTGTGTGTCCGGTGCGTTCACACCCGAGCAGGCCTGCTGCATCAATATAGTCACAATATTAAAGGGGTCATCAGATGCAAAGTTCACTTTTACATGTAGTTTGAACATAGAAGTGTGTTGTCAGTGTGTGTGTGTGTGTGTACACCACCACCCTATAGAGGGAACAATCCACACAGAGCTCTTTTTAAGTCCCCAGTAATGATGAACACTTTCTCAGATCAGGCCTTTCTGAGATCCTGGCAGAGGAAGTAGTTCTGCACAAGGTCAGTAGAGATTATCAGCATTTAAAGGGACATGCACAGAAACGGCTAAAAGACACCACTGAGAAATTTAAACCAAAGCATGTTCTTTTCAGTAAGACCCTAAAGAATCATTATCACGTGGAAAATGGCCATCCAATGACCCCTTTAAGACTGTCTTAAGAGCTAGTTTGTCCAATTAGCAATTAACCAGTTTTCCTTCTCAGTCTACCTTTATGTACCTGATCTTAGAAAGTAAGACTAGTCTAGAAGAAAATAAATGACATGGTTGTCTGTTTCTCTGTTCAGGAGTGAATGCTACAGCGCCGCCGCAGGTGACCCGCAGAAGTGCAGCCGGACGCTCCGGCCCGACCCCTGACCTCCAGCAGCCGGACACCACACAGACGAGCTCTCGCAGCGGTCAGTTCCTGTTCCTGTCTGATGCGGCTTCATTCGCTCTGGTCACACACTCATCATCTGTCTCTTTACAGGACCTAATGCAGAGCAAGAGCTTCTCTCCAGCCCTTCCCAGCATCCCCCGGTCCTGTACATCATACTTCCCATAGGTCAGTAACCCATCATTCTCATCATACACCGACACTCACTAACCGATCGCCAGCGTGAGTGACCCGTCTCTCTCTCTCTCTCTCTCTCTCTCTCTCTCAGTCGCCGTGTGTCTGCTGGCGGTCAGCAGCGTGTTGCTATGGAGACACTGGAGGATGAAGAACACCAACACCATCCACTTCACCAACCCAGTGTACCAGAAGAAGACTGACGACACGGTCCACATCTTCAGGAGCCCCAGCCTGGACGGATACTCTTATCCTTCGGTGCGACACACACACACACACACACACACACTGTTTGGTTTACTCATATAATTAGACATTTTAATGTAAACATTCATAAATGAGTGACAGACACACTTGATACGTCAATAGGTTTCTTTGTAGACCTGTGTCTGTTTGTAGAATGGGTGGGCGGGGCTAAAGAGATGTAGAAGCAGGTGTTGATCATCTTCTGCAGAGGCGGAGCTAATCCATACATTTGCTTCCCATGACCGCTATGAGTGTGTGTTTAATGAATGTGTTTGTGTTTCAGTGTCAGATGATCAGTATGGATGAAGACGCTGCCTGACGCTCCTCCAGAAGCTCAAGGTCACTTTAAAGCTGCTCTGAAACTTGAACAGTCAGTTGTAGGAAACTTACCTCTCTATGTGTGAAAGACTCCAGGACCAGCCCTGAATTTCATAATGCCTGCATGATTTAAGGAATGAAGACACACACACACACACACACACACACACTCCAGTCTAATGGACGTCATCACAGGTGAAGAGCAGAAGGTCAGATACAGAGACTCTTTAGGAACATGAAGCTGTTTTAAGATCCTCTTATTGAAGGTATTATCACTCGATGATATTTAATGATTCTTGTAAATATTTGTGATTATGTGGAGGGCAGACGGGTGTCTCTCTCTTCTTGCACTATATATGTTGACTTCACAGGCTTTATTTATGTTTCACAGACAGACTTGAACAATGTCTTTGTTTTGATGAAGTGCTCGTGTGTTTGAGTAATAATGAGTGCTTCTGTTTCTGCTGCGGTACGTTTTGTGTAGATCCAGTAAACCTGATGGTGCCTGAGCGTTATGTGTCATAATGTTTAAATGCCTTTGATGCCTTCGGTGCGAGAGCGAATCAGTGCTCAGGGAGATTCAGCTGACCTCTGACCTCACCCGTCCGTTCATTAGCAGGCTTGTGCGGTATGTTATCTGAAGGATCGGAGCGTGTTTATCACACAGACGCTCCTCAAACATCTGCAGGACTGTCTCTGTAAATACTGGCCTTTATCACACAGCCTTGAACCCAAGACACTGTACGACGAACACTCTTATTTATTGTGTATATGTGTGCTTTTGCTTTTATCTTTTAAATGTATTGTTGATCAGATGCGATATTGAAACGTCCTCCAGAAATCGATGTGCACTACTGAGGGAATGAACCTGCGGGTCATTCAGGTACTTTTATACGTTAATGAAGGATGAAACAGGAACGGATTCTGATTCTGTGACTGCTGATGGGTCGCTGAGGTCAGTTTAAGGGCTGTCTGTCTATCTCCGTGATCTGAATGTTCTACTGGTTTGAAGAAACAAATCACACCCAAAGAACAACTGCTTTTCAATAAATGCACATTTACACAAATGAACAAATGTCTCTCCGTTGCTGATTCAGATGTTAGGAGCTCACGCTGATGAATCTCTCCATCCATTCATTCTTCCACGCTTCTTCACAATCACTCATCTTCACATATTTCATGAGCTCAGTCTGTACTCATCTCTTGCGTGGTCTCAGACGTTTCTTTCATCAGAGGTGAATCCAGGTGAAGGATATGAAGTCATGAGGACGTCACGTTCAGATCAGTAATGTATGGCATGCTGTTCGACCGGACACGAGGAGGACCGTGTTCTCACAGAAACCCTGATCCATGCCTGGCATTATCTAATATAACCACTTATTGTTTTATTAATAGAAGCACGTGTGTCTGTACAAACATATTTCATAATGATTTTATTTAGAACCATAAAAATATTTTAAACTTTTAGATTTTTTTTGTGCTGGATATAAACATCTATTAATGTATAAATGTTTATTGTTTGGTTGGCTCTTGGAATTCAGTGTTCTGTTAATATTGTTGCTCCTTGATAAATGCTTGTGTTTCCTTCATTTGTCTGAGTCTGAGTTTGACACACGTGTGTGAGAGGTGTGTGTGTGTGCGTGTGTGTGTGTGTGTGAGTGAGTGAGTGTTGTGCACCTGGTATTTATCACCTTATGGGTCAGTGTAGGACAATACCACATACAGTCTGTACAGTGTGTGTGTGTGTGTGAGAGAGTGTGTGTGTGTGTGTGTGTGCGTCATATTAATCCACTGACTCATCATACAGTAACATTTAGGTTTTAATTTAGATTAGAAAATCAGATTATAGTCAATATTCATAATCTGTCAAGGAATCAGTTTTCAGCAGCAGTTCTGCTTTATAGAGTGTGAAGCAGATTACTCATCATCGGTTTCCTGAGGAATTCGGTGTGCAGGTGAATAATGATGCCGTCCAATCAGGAGCTCAGAACTCCACAATATTCTCATTCTGAGAATCTCATTGGTCAGGTCCAACGGCGATGGGCAGGGTTCAAATCTCACGCCATAGCTGTGAGCGGCAGGAGGGCGTGTCTTGTGTGTTGTCATGACAATGATCAACTGAGACGTGATTCTATGCAGATTCTGAGACGCTGGATCTTTTAGTCATTTGATATTTTCATGCAGGACGTTGAAGTGTTTTTATCTGGTGTTATTATACATGTCATGCCGGTTTTGTATAAATTAGAGTGCTGTTATTTGGAATCAGTGTTTCACTGTCAGTGATGAAGGATTCTGTTCTCTGTTGGACACCAAACAACACCTCATTGTGCTGTAATTGAATCCCTGGAGATCAGATCAGATTTCCGTCCCAGAGGCAGCTGAAGTGTAGAAGCACATTTACTTTAGTCTTTAAACCTCTATTTAACCAGGAGAGAACCTCACTGAGACTAACAAACATGTAATATAAAGTGCGCGCGCACACACACGGTGTAAAATCCTCATTCATAAAACATCTACAGACAGGCTTTACGCAGCATGAAAACGAAGGAATTTCTTTATATTATTAAACATCTTACACAGAATGTGCCTACATGATCTTGAGCAGTTTCAAGGTTCCAGGTCTTACCTGCTGAAGGTGGCTCGATGTGGCCCTCTTCCGGCGCATTTGCGCAGTCACGTGATCTCTGGCAATCGTTTACCTGGCGCTGCGTGACGTCACCGCGCACCGTGCAGGAAAAGGAACTGGCGATCGTGATGAGTTCATAACTCTCCGCTAAACTCAGGAATGTTACTGACTCTACCCTAAACTGGTCTGACCTTTTCTCGACGCTGATCCGGGAACTTTACGCGCGTTAGAGCATGTCTGCGTCAGCTGTTTTCGTGCTGGATCTGAAGGGGAAGGTAATTGTGACTTTTAATGCGCGACTTTATAGAAGATATTACAGTAGATTAAATCCACCTGATTAAAGAAGTGTAAACACCCGCGAGCAGCTGTTTGGAATAACCTCCTCGGCTTCACGACAATAACAACAGTCCTTCATGGTTCATTATTTAATTTAATTATTTAACTTATTTAATCCATCTGACCACTTTATAATCAATGAGTGAGTGTGTTTATGGACATATCAGATGAAACTTCCTGTCTGGAGAGGAAATGACATTACAGATGACCCCTGTGGATGTAAAGATGACGGAATGATGTAATAAACCCTGTCTTTAAAATTTTGACACAAATGTTCTCCATTAGGTGCTGATATGCCGCAACTACAAAGGAGATGTTGACATGTCAGAGATCGACCACTTCTTCACCTTGCTAATGCAACAGGAAGAGGAGGGGCTTCTCTGCCCTGTGATGTCACACGGCAATGTCCACTTCCTGTGGATCAAACACAGCAATCTGTACTGTATCCTTTACATGACAAACCTGACTGTAAAAGGTTATTCTGAGACAGAGCCGTTTAATGGTGAATCGTTCAGTAAAAGTGTGTGATAAAGGGGGCATAACCTGCCTCTGTTTTTATTTTCTCCACTAATAATGTTAAGATTTTTACAGCAAAACACATCATAATTTTAACCCCCCTCACCAGAACGCTCTATTAAAGTAACTGTAGTAAGTAATGGCTAATAGCTGCGTATGATTGACAGAGGGTGCTGCTGTGTCTGTTTGTTAAAACTGCATAAATACTCCAATTAAATAACCGTGTGTACGGTCAGATCCAGTATAATCACACAGCATCAGTCTTCAGCCATGTTTGTGAAGGAATCTGTGGTAAATAAAGTGAAGACAGGACAGAGTGGGATCTTAAACATAAGTTTCTTTCGTAATGTTATGATCACAAGGTTGTTCCACAGCTTGGCACTGAACAGTGTCTTGTTTCTGCACAGACCTGCGTGGTCTCTCCAACACCACTGAGGTGAGACCCTTGAGCAAGGCACCGATCCCCCAACTCTGTGTGTGTGTGTGTGTGCACATGTGGGAGGGGTTAAATGCAGAGCATGAATTCCAAGTGTTCCTGGCCACAAGTCACTTCACTTCATGTGGAGCTAAACAGGCAGTGATGTAGAAGCCGGCTTTGCTCTTCAGTGGAGACGGAGCTGATCCACACTATAACACCATAGAGTAGAAAATTCCACAAGCTGATACTGACTGCCTTCAATTAAAGCTGTTTTTAGAACAGTAGTAAAGTTTATTTAGACAGGCAGGAATCCACAGAGTCAACCAAAACGTGATTGTGGTGGTAAACTGTTCCACAGCCTTGGTGCCACACACTGAAAGGCTCCGTCCCCTTTCGTCTTCAGTCGTGTACGGGGAACAACCAACAAACTCTGAGCCGGTGAGCGAAGACGACGAGCAGCAGTGTGTTCATGAGAACGTTTGGAGTTCTGAAACTTACAGCATGTTTTATAGTAATACAAACTTCTAAAATAGAACCATGTCACGAGATCGAGGGAATTTTAGTTTCTCAGTTCATGACCTCTTTAAACTTAACCGGCCGATAACATCAGTGGTGGCCACCACCAACAAGAACTCCAATGCGTCTCTGGTCTACTCCTTCCTGTACAAGCTGGTGGAGGTCAGTCCTGCAGATTTTAATTCTTCAGCGTTAGCTACACAGAGCCACACAGAAACGTACTGTTCTCCTGTTTCGTTTGTTCAGGTGTTCACCGAGTACTTCAAGGAACTGGAGGAGGAGAGCATTCAGGATAACTTTGTGGTGGTGTACGAGCTGCTGGATGAGCTGATGGACTTCGGTTTCCCGCAGACGACGGACAGCAAGATCCTTCAGGAGTAAGACACGTCCTCTTCACGCCGTCTTCACAGGAAGCTGTTCTCCTCACGTGTGTTTCTCTCTCAGGTACATCACGCAGCAAGGGAACAAGCTGGAGGTGGCCAAGACCAAAGTACCCACCACCGTCACCAACGCCGTGTCCTGGAGGTCAGAGGGCATCAAGTACAAGAAGAACGAGGTCTTCATCGATGTGATCGAGTCCATAAACGTGCTGGTGTGTGACGCGTCTCCCAGCAGCCGTGTGTGTGTTTACTGATGGTGTGTGTGTGTTTGCTGACTCTGTGTGTGTGCAGGTGAACGCTAACGGCAGTGTGATGAGCAGTGATATCGTGGGCAGCATCAAACTGAAGACGATGCTCTCAGGAATGCCGGAGCTGCGACTGGGCCTCAACGACCGTGTGCTGTTCGCCCTGACCGGCCGTAAGAGCCTGACCACACTGAGCTGTGTGTGTGAGGAACTGATGACCTGCTAATGTGTGTGTGTGTGTGTGCAGGAGACAAAGGGAAGACTGTGGCTATGGAGGATGTGAAGTTTCATCAGTGTGTTCGTCTGTCGCGGTTTGAGAGCGACAGAACCATCTCCTTCATCCCGCCGGATGGAGAGTCTGAGCTCATGTCGTACCGGATCAACACACACGTAAGCGGCTAACAGCTCTGTACAGACAAACGTGTCTGTAATGAAACAACTCAAGACATTAATCAATTACCATTTTATTTTCTAGTATCTCTGTCTGCAGTAATGCCTGTAATCATAGCAACAGATTACCTCAGTAACAGTCAAGACTATTTAATTTTTAGCCTGTGCAGAAGATTCAAAGTTCCCACAAATATAGCAAAACAAACGTGTGTGTGTGTGTGTGTCAGTCACTGAGTGTTTGTGTGTGTACATGTTTCTATGAAGGGTAGGTTTAGGGTTAGGGGTTGGGGTTAGAAAATATCATTCACCTGATAGAAGATCATCGAAGTCTATGTAATGTCCTCAGTAAGACAGCAAAACAAACGCGTGTGAGAGCGTGTGGTGTGTGTGTCAGTCACTGAATGAATGTGTGAGTGTGCGTGTGTGTCTGTTTTCTGTTCATGGCTGGATGGTGTTGAACTGAAGTGAATTTATTCCTGACAGTGTTGTTTTAGATCAGCAGCGTCCCGCAGATGATGTGTGTATAGTGTGTTAGTCTCTCAGTAAACACACCTGTCTCTGGTCTGCAGGTGAAGCCGCTCATTTGGATCGAGTCTGTTATTGAGAGGTTCTCTCACAGTCGGGTGGAGATCATGGTGAAGGTTTGTGAGCAAGACTAAAGACCTTCTCAAGTTTAGCTCTACAGAATCATATTTTCAGTGTTGTTCGGTATAGACTGCTCTGATCCAGTCTCTCTCTTCCAGGCTAAAGGACAGTTTAAAAAGCAGTCTGTAGCCAATAACGTGGAGATCCGTGTGCCGGTGCCGAGCGATGCTGACTCTCCCAAGTTCAAAACCAGCACAGGTCACGCTAAATACGTTCCTGAGAAGAACGTGGTGGTGTGGAGTATTAAATCCTTCCCAGTAAGAAACTATTACAAGTTCCCAGCAGTGCTTTGAGAAAGCATCTGTCCTGAGATGTTATGTTTCATAAGACGTTAGTCAGTGATGTGTTAGTGAGTGTTGTTAAATCTGAGCTGTTGTGGACAGGGTGGGAAGGAGTTTCTGATGCGCGCTCACTTCGGTCTGCCGAGCGTGGAGAACGATGAGATGGAGGGAAGGCCTCCGATCACCGTCAAGTTTGAGATCCCATATTTCACTGTGTCCGGCATACAGGTGCATCTACATACTCTATTCACACTCATGTCACCTGTTTAACGTTCTGTTCAAAGAGAGGGCTCACCGTCGTCCCAAACATGTAACCTTCGTTCTTCTTCAGAACACACATCAAGTTATTTTTGATGACCCTCTGTAGACGTGGTCAAGGCTCAGAAACGTAGCTATGGGGTTATTTTCGTGGTTTTATTATTCAAACAAAAATACTGTGTTTGAGAGTAAAACTAATTATATTGTAATTAAAAAATAAAAGTTTGCAAAACAAGTCTTCTTAAATCTCAGAAAGAAAGAAATTGATAAAAGTATTTGAAGTGCATGTCATTTTCTTTTCAATCTTTATTTTTCTTTGCGCACTTCAAACACTTTTAATCACGAAACCACAAGTTTTGCTCTTCTTTCTGCTAAAAGTTTTGCTTGCGAGTGTAAACTTTTTGTTTGCGAGTTAAAAAGTTTTGCTTGCAGCTAAGCTGCATCTCATTGGGCGGTCTCTACCTACCAGGATTAAAAGGCCTTTTTCTATTGGTCACTCTGGATTGAAGTGACCACGCCCACTACGTTTTGCCGGCGCCAGTCTAACTGAGGAGCGAGCGAGGTGCAGCCATGGCGAACAACAGAGTAGTTTGGCGATACCGATGAATAGAGGGGCACGAGATGACTCGGATGACGATTGTAATCAAGGTAAGGACCATTATGACATGCAAGACTCGTACAGTAGCAGTATTAACATTAAGTGACATGGCATCTGACGCACGGAAGCCACTGGCGCATGCCTCTGCTCAGTGACAGTAACACTTACGGTTTTCTGTGACATATGCCGATGGACTGTCTCTGCTGAAAGTGTCACTGCTTCGCACCATCCGCGTGTTACATAATATTAATACCGCTACTGTACGAGTCTTGCATGTCATAATGGTCTTTACCTTTATTACAATCGTCATACGAGTCATCTCGTGCCCCTCTATTCATCGGTATTGCCGAACTACAGGCGGGCTTAGCTAAGGTTACGTATTTAAATATGTGAGCATGAGAAGAGAGACTACATAAATTCACTTGTAACTGAGTTTAAGACGTTAACTTGGTTATCTTACCCAGTAAACGACCTGTTGCTGTTGTTCGCCATGGTTGAACCTCGCTCGCTCCTCACTGGCGAAACGTAGTGGGTGTGGTCACTTCAATCAAGAGTGACCAATAGAAAAAGGCCTTTCCATCCTGGTAGATAGAGACCGCCCACTGAGATGCAGCTTACTCGCAAACAAAAATTTTAGCAGAAAGAAGAGCTAAACTTGTGGTTTCGTGATTAAAAGTGTTTGAAGTGCGCAAAAAAAAAAAAAAAAGATTGTAAAGAAAAGTACATGCACTGCAAATACTTTTGTTATCAATTTCTTTCTTTTTGAGATTTAAAAATACTTTTTTTGCAAACTTTTATTTTTTAATTACAAAATAATTAGTTTTACTCTCAAACACAGTATTTTTGTTTGAATAATAAAGACACAAAAATAACCCCATTCTTTCTGACCCTACACAGACAGCAAGGGCATTGTTAAAATAGTACATATGACATCAGTGGTTCAACTGTAATTGTATGAAGTACAGTTTATACAGTTGGCGGTCCCCATTGACTTCCATAGCGTGGATTAAAAATACCATGTAAGTCAATGGGGACCGTCAACTATTTAGTCAGCAGCATTTTTCAAAATACCTTCTTTTGCGATCAGAAATAAATTTACACAGGTTCTGAATTATTGAGGGGCGAGTAAATGAAAATTTATTTTTTTTTTTAATCTCTTTAAATCAATTACATTATTTTATTTATATATAGGGATTTCTAAGGGGTCCTTAAAATTATATTATATAATATATAACATAATATGATAATATTAAATGATTAGTTCTGTCTTAAGTACAATTACGATATAAACTTTTATTAATTAGCTTATTTAACTCAAATGGATAATTCATGCTTAATTAAATACACACACATGTTTATAGCTGCCTTTGTGATTAAGGTACTAATATTTTGGAATTCACTAGTTTGAAACTGGTACATGTACACCATTATTATTCTCTGTCTCTCTGTAGACCCTGAACCCTATGGTGTCTCAGCAGTGGATGGATGAGGTCGATGATGATCACGACAAACTCCTCAACCTGGCAGAGTGTGCCAAACTCGTCCAAAGAGTCTCTGATTCCGTTCAGAGGCCTCCGCAATAAAGAAGTCATGTCGACCGATACTGATTAAAGTCACTTGTACTTGTGTACGGAAGTATATGAAGAAAAATATAATTTCTCACAAACACTTAGTATGTAGGTCTGTAGCTTAATCTCACGTAATAAAAGCTGTAATGTTTAATCTACATTAATCTAAATAAAGTTATATACTGTTTTAGAAATGACTTTAAAACAAAGAATTAAAGTGTCAAAAATTAAGAAATAAAATTTTGTCAAAAACAGCTCTGGGGTCCTACAGCAGAATTCTTACATTTTGTGCTTTTCTACACTGTGGCTGTTGATGCCAGTGAATGCAGGTAAGATCATTAAATATCTTTATTTTTACACAACATAAGCTAGCGTTATATCGCCATCTATCAACATGGATGAGCAGATCGCTGAGGTTTACTAAATAATTTATTCATTTACCGGCCCAAAGAAGAAAGATGAACCTTGGGCATCAGTGTTTCTTCTCATCACATATTTCCATTTCCATTTTTACGATTGTTCTGGGGTTAACTACTGATTTAAAATCTTAACAATATAATTGAATTGCTATGATCCAACTCTTTTTGAAAAAACAGGAGGATGTGGCATTCACATTTAAATTGACTTAACTTTATAGTTTCACAGCCTATGTAAATCTGTTTCAACTGAAAGAAACTTGCACTCTGATCTAAAAATGTATTAGTGCCTGTTTTGTCTTTGTTAATGATTTTTTTTATAATGTTTATAAAATGACTTAAATGCCCCAATTGAATCATGGCCTAATCCTGGTGTAGGCTAAGCCCTGTCTATGTGTAAAACTTTTAAACTCGGAATCAAACTATTGAAAGCACTTGTTCAGGCGGGGTAATGCGGTTTGGCTGGTTACAGTGATCTAATCTGGCTCTGGAGGTGGATGTCATAATCTAATTGCAAAAGGCATTTTTATTCATCGACAGCCATTTAAATGTACCTGTGTAGGCAGAATAAATTCTACCACGAGCTGCATATAATTCACAAATATTGTGTTATACTACAATAGATATGTTACCGGAGCCCAATTATTTTTGGAGAGCTTTTAACAGAGTTCGGTTGGATGCTGGGACATCACAGCTTACAACAGTCGCTCAGCAGCTGCCATTAAAACGAATAGTGCAAATGATACAGTACAGACAAATAAAGTAGGAAAAGCTTGAAATAGCAGCTTGAATGTTGTGAGTCTGCACAGTGCTGCTCATAAATGCCTGCCTAAAGCAACTGCACATGAAACAGAGAGTGAGGGAAGATGGTGAGACAGTTGGAATGGAGAAAAACAAGGTCACCATTATTGCCTGTGCCCTTTGACCTTACCTGTTCGACTAGAAGTTTAACCCCCTGAAATCTATGACGGAGGTCAGCAGGTGCCGAAGGGGTGTTGCCTGTCTCTGCCTGCATCTTCTCCTCTCGGTCTCACGTTTATTACTTTTCTCTGTAGTTTGAAGAATGGAGTGTGTCTATTAAAAACATGTCGGTACAACTTGTGGTGCTTTTGGCATCTTTGTTAACATCTACAGTTCTGGCGTAAAGACAGATGTGAACAAGCATGAGGAGACAGAGATAATTAAGGCTGTTAGGAAAAAGGAGACCTGAATGAGATGAAAGTTAACAGAACAAACGTGATACAGGAGATGAGAAGGGCTGAAGGAAGAAAAAAAAAAGAGAGAGCAGCACATTCCTCTTCCTCTGTCTCTGCTTCCCTTGTTTGGGCTCTTCAAAACAACAGCTGGAGCTCTCACAGGTGTGTTTTACTTGCTGAAAGCTGAAACATATGAGCTGACATTGCACACACACACACACACACACACACACACATGCCAGCATGCTGATGCAGCAAACACACACTACTGTTTTCAGAGTTCAGCAAACAGAAGTTTAAAGTGCTCCTTCTGCACATTTATAGCATTTATTTGGATCATCGCTGAGATACAGAAACTAGGGGAGACCTTAAGAAACGTTTTTAAATTTGTATGCGAGTATCAAATAAAATCTGTTGTTTCTGTAAACACTTTATGCTGGAACTGTCTTTGATTTTTCCTAGCCATTTTTTACATTTAGCTCTGGCTAGGGGGGAAAAAGATAGTATCAGGTCCGACGGGGATTGTAGGTGGTGGGAGTGAATATCCAGCACTCTCTTCACCTTTGATACCACGACTGAGGTGAGACCCTTGAGCAAGGCACCTATCACCCAACTGCTGCCCGGGCAATGCAACATGGGCTGTTTACGGTTTGTGTGCACTTTGGATGGGTTAAATGCAGAGCAAGAATTGCAAGTATGGGTCACCATACCTGGCCACAAGTCACTTTAGTTACTTTATTAAACGCAACTGATAACATTTGAATACGTTTGTAAATTTCTAATGAATGTTTTCAACTATTACTCACTTTCAAACATTTAAAACAAGCAGGGTTAACTTTACAGTAGTACTCAACACTGATTAAAATCCTTTATCACTTGAATTAATGTTAAACCACACCCACACACGAGAAAATCTGACTTCAGCACTTTTTGATTCTGATTTAAAATCATTACAATATAATTTAATTATTATAATTTTTTGAAATCAAATCTCTGCATTGCTATGACAGGAAAAATGGCATTCACATTTAACTTGACTTAACTTTACATTTTCATACGTTCATACTTAACTTAACAAACGTTTTTTTTCTCAGAAACTAACAGAATAAAAGTACTTTTTTTTCAATTAAATCATTTTAATAATTAAATCCCTCCCCAAACACTGCCCATAATCAATTCCTTTTTTATTTTTAAACAAACAAAAATGTAGTTTCCATACACCACTATAAAACTATAAAACTTAAGAACTTCCACTGACATAATTTCTCAACTCAAGTCATATAATAATTTGATTGTCTAATGTAAAATTTATTTTAATATGTAATATAAAATTTTAACACAATTAACATTTAAAAAATAACTATATCTAATATTATGGTAAGTCTGTTTCTGCCACTGAAAGAAAATATTAATTGTTTTTTAATTAATTGATTTTTTAATTTAATTGACTTTTTTTATGCAATTGGGAGATATAATTTCGTGATATAAACTTGCCATTGCAAGGTATAAAGACTTTATAAATTACAATTCTGACTGTATATCTCGCAGTTCTGAGGAAAAAAAACCTGAATTGTGAGATGAAAAAGTCGCAATAACCTTTTTAATTTTTTTCCAGTGGTAGAAACAGGTTTCCATATAATAAAACTGTGTTAACCTGACTACATTTGTAATAACAGTCTTTTTTAAAAGTTAAATCAAGCAGAAATGCAACCTTAGGTTGCCAATTATACAGAACTTTTCCAGTGTAGAAAAAACTAGTGCATATGGCTATCACAGAAAATGTCACTGAGAGTATAGTTAGCAACCTAGACAGCCTTAAGGTGGTGTGTATATTTGTGTGTGTATCCCAGAGACAGTCTCTGCTGCAGGAAACAGTGGTATCCTGTTTTGCAGTGGACTCCCATTGTTGCGCTGATTAAACACTAAATACACACACCCACACGTACACACCACAGCTACTGCGCTCTGTTAGTGATGAGAACAGAGCAGCGTGTCCGAGATCAATCAGACCTGATTCATAATACACACATTTGCCCGGATGCTTTCACACAAGCGCTCTCATCTTGCGCGACAAAGGATGAAACCCTGAACACCACACACACACACACACACACACACACACACACTCTTGTGTGAGCGTAGATTGTGAGTGTTGTCTAGTCTCTCTGTCTCCACATGGTCATCCATCACTCCTGACTGTCCAGCCCCTGTCACTGTTTATTTATCTGTCTGTTGAGTAACAGAGACGGTTTACACTCTAATTACACTAAATTGTATTCCTAGTTTCGTTCTGATGAGCTTGTCATGGTGTGGCCACCATTTTGACCAAATCATTGTCATTGTTTCATGCAATTTATGGAAGTTTTCATTTATCTTTTCTTAAATCAATTCAACCCTGTTCATGGAAGTTGTTTTATAATAAAAACTAAGGCAATCAGAAATGTAAATGAGCTTCTTCATCATAATAGATGTGAAGAAATTTAGCATTATATCACTTGCTGCACCAAGGGATCTTCAGCAGTTAATGGGTTCCGTTAGAATGAAAGTTCAAACTGATAAAAGCATCACAATAATCCACAAGTAATCCACACAGCTCCGCATTTAGAAGTTTTGCATTTTATCTTCAAACCATTGCTTCCAGATAAAATAAAAGTCCTCTATCAATAATATCGCTTCCAACAAAAATCCTGTCTGAATCAGGAGAGAAAAATAGACAAACAGCTACAAGTATGTTTTGATGTAAGAGGATCAACTTTTCATTAAAGGACTCATATTCTTAGCAAACAGTTCAGTTAAAAGGCCTTAATGTTAATTTATAGACTTACTGAAAAATAATGATTTGTGATATTTACTTTTTATTAATTTATTACTAAATTTATTTTAGCTACATTTTCTTTTACTTTTTATTATTTGTTGATTAACTTTCAACATTTTGAATTTAAATGAAGCTAAAATAAATAATTTGTATCATTTTTTCAGTGCTGGAGTCGAGTGAATTACTTGTGGATTATTGTGTCAGCTGTTTGAGCTCTCATTCTGACGGCACCCATTCACTTCAGAGAATCCTTTGGTGTGCAAATGATGCATTGCTACATTTCTATAAATCTGTTCCAATGATGAAACAAACTCAGCCTACATCTTGAATGGCCTCCTAATGTAGATTTTGAACAAATTTACATTTTCTGGGCAAACCATTCCTTTAAAAAGTATTTGCATTTTTACAGAATATAAAAAAAACAATCACTGCCAGACTGCTGCTTTAGTACATTTTTATACCTTTTTTTTTTGGAATGGTAAAATATTTTTTATTTATAATTAAAAATACACCCTTAAAAATAAAGGATCGGAAAAGATGTTTCTGCAGCGATGTCCCCAAAGAACCTTTCAGTGAACAATTCAGAATTACACTTTTAAAAAACATTTTAGAAAGACTATAACTAACCTTTTCTGCATTGGAACCGTTCCATGGATGTTTAATAAAGAAACTTTCTTTCTTATTAAATGATTTGTTGAATTTTTTTTCTCTCCTTCTGTCTGTGACCCTACAATTATTACAGAATAAAGGACCCATTTTGGGTCAGAACCACCGATCTTCCAACCCTTTATTTCTCAAATTCCCTAAAAGCAATAAAACAAACATGACTGAACGTCTTAAAAATGCTTGTCTTCGAATGCTATGCTCAGCATTGTTTCTCTCACAAGAGGTCTTGCCAATCACAAATTTTCTCTTTTTCTTTCAGAAGCACACTTTCTTGATAAACAATCACCACCCACAATGCTTTTCCTCTTTCATGTCTTTCTCTGAGAAGCAGACAGGAAAGCATGTAAAGACTCCATAGGCACTGAGAAACAGCACACACTCAGTTCCCACTCGCTCGTGTTAACCAACACAAACCACAAACAAGCAAACAACACACATTCACAAACATTTGACGAGAGCTCTGCAAAACAAAGCACCTAATAGCGGGAGATAAATGTGTTGTTATTTCCCACAGAAATGAAAATGTCCGTCAGCACGCGTTACAGCTCGGCTTTGAGCGTGTTTTAGTTTTCATTGCTCACAATCAGAGCTGATCCTCTTTGAGACCAGAACAAAATCCTCTCACATTCCCCTGCTAAGCTCTCATAACTACTCTCAGTCTCAGCCAGACACTGAAGGTTATATGTTATATAAAATTTATTTGAGCAAGTTATTTTCAGTAAACACCAGAAAGAACATCCTTCTAAATCCCCTCTGATATAATATACACTCTTGCATAGGATATAAAATAATACAAAGAAACACAAAAACAGAAAAAAAGCCATAAACAATACAACAATAAAATGATAAAAAAACATAACCCTTTTTTTTTTATTCACAAAGCCCAGTGACTTGGAAAGGCTGTAGTGAATAAAGTACCAAATGATGTACAGTAAGATACAGAATAAAAGTTTGCATGTCACAGATCTAACCAGTTTAGCAACAAATCAGACATTTAAATAAAAGTAAACTTGCTGATAATTCCTCTCCTAGTATTTTGCCCGTCACCACAACCCAGGGAATAAAGCCTTCAGATGTGCACAACTTTGGGGTTCTCCAACCTGATCTCACGGCAATTCGTACTTATTTTACGAGGTGGCTAATTCGTACGAATTTGTACGACCTCACTCGTACGAATCATACGATTTATTCTAAATCATACATATTTTACGAGATGGCAATTCGTTTGAATTTGTACGAATGACCTAAATATAACCCCGCCCCTAAACCTACGAAATCGTACGAGTGAGGTTGTACGAATTGGCACAAATTTGGCACCTCGTACGAATATATCCGAATTGCTCGTGAGACTGGGTTGCGTTCTCTGAGGGAGGGGAATGTGTAAATTTATAATTCATTTACAGTATATTATTGTTTTTTATGGGCTCATTGTAAAGAACAATGTTCTGACAGTGACAGTTTTAAGAGGAAAAATAAATAAATACACGTTTTGTTCCAGCTTCAAAACGAGAACTGTGAACAAAGCCTTACAAAACGTCCTGTTTTCTGAAAGCTCTGATATTCTTAATTAAACATCACTCAGTAAAAGTCATTTTTTATGTTTGTGTTATTCTTCTGTACAAAGGAAGGGTTTTTACGCACATAATGTTTCTTCTGGGCTTTGTTACTTGAGTTGGATGCTGATTAAATAGCTGCCACGTATAATGACGTTTTAACAAAGTTGCCTATGATGAATTAACAATCTGACAATAGCATTACATTCATTAAGTAACAGAATGTGACATTTTCCTCAAGGCCACTTGGAAATGTAGATAAAGATAAAACGAAAAGAAAAAAAGATTATATATACTGTATATAACTGTACCTGCTTTACAGTAACACAACAGAGAACGGCCTGAAATAACCCTTATGAAAATGAACAATGATTATGATTACAAATAAAACAAACCAAAAAAAAATTATGCTAACCACAAATAAACCATGGTTTAGCTACACTAGCCATTGTATTTGTAGCAAAACGTTGGTTATTCAAATGGTATTCAAACCAATTAAAAAAAACAACAAAGTGGTAACTGCTTTTGCTACGGATAGATCTCATAAGGGAAGAAACAGGTTTGAGCTGTCAGTTTAAAGTGTGTTGTTTGTGCACCTATTAAACGTCACACAGAGAACTTAAAATTCAAAGGATATTCATTTACTGTCATTATTTACTCATTCTTATGTCATTCAAAACCTGTATGATTGTCCTCCAGGAAACACAAATAAAGACATTCTGAGGAAATTCTTTTCCACCAAATTACAAAATTTAAAAAAAGTGTACGGGAACTTTTATGATAAACAAGTATCATAAAATAGATCTTTGCTCCATATACGTTTTAGGCTAAATGACAGTCTGATAATATTCTCCTCCGGTGAGCTGAGGAACTGGATCAGTCAAACGTGAGCTGGGCTGGAGTTACTCAGTTGAATGAACAAATTCATTAAAAAGATAACTCAAAATAAAAATCCCTTCATGAAACAGGTGCCAAAAAGAGCTACGATTTTCAGTTTCTTACATTTTTAACTTACAGCTTCAGAAAACCACAGCATCTACAGTATAGTAGTTTTCTTTTAAATTACTTACACAAAAACAAAACATGCATTTAAAAAGTCTTCTTTTGTGAGCAGAAAATATGTCATACAGATTTGGAAGAACATAAGTGAGTAAATTCACTGTTTGCATTTTTTTTTTTTTTTTTTAAGTAAACCTGCTGTAAAGGGATTGGCTATTTAAAAATGAAAATTCTGTCATCATTTAAGCTACTCACCCACATGTCATTCAAAACCTGACTTTATTCTTATGTGGAATAAAAATGATAATATTTTGAAGAATGCTGGCAGCTGAACAGTTTTGGTTACCATCAATTTTCACTTGTTATTGTCACAGATTTGGAATAACATGATGAATAAATTTTAACAGGATTTTCATTTTTGGGTAAACTATGCCTTAAAAGACAAAGATAAAGTGGAAACGGTCTGTCCTCACAGAATTTAAAGTGGCAGTGTAACTAGAGGTTTCAGATGGTCTCATGAAAGTCTGATGTAAAACCAGAATCTCATCTGGCTTGGGGAAAGGAAAGTAGAGAAGGCAAATAATTTAATTCACATTCAATGGAAATCCTCTCTCAGATTTGGATGAGTTTATAGGACGGCTTATTTGGAATGACAGCTCCGAAAAACCAGAAGAGGAAGAAGCGGATGAGGCTAGTAAAGATGCCAGGGGTGTTGGGCACCTGAAAGACAAAATAATCATAAGAAAAAAAAACACTGCTTCACCTCAAACTACTGTCTCAGTTCAGTCTCTTCATCATCTTACCATGATATAATAGTCACGCAGTTGAAGGCCATACAGCGTCCATGATGTGGATGTGAAAAATGTAGCGACGGTCAGGGAAAAAGACAAGCGCTCCACAGACTTAGATTTCATGATATCCAACTGGTGGAAATCAAAAAGTACGAGGAAATTAGTGGATCATGCTTTTGCTACCATCTATTATTAAATAAAGTACAGAAGAGACTGGAAATGTTGAGAGGAAGAGGGGATTGAAACATGACGCAGCCAAGACTCAAACTCGTGTCTTCCACTTAAGCACCAAAGATCAGCAAATCTGAAGCACCACTGCGTCACAGCTCCAGCCACAACAGGTTATTTAAACTCAAGCATAGTCTCTGCCATAACAAGCTGATATTGACACTTGCAGACAGTGACGGAGGCAAAAACAGGAAGCAACAAAAGGAGGTACGAGAATGACAGGAAATACACCACAGGGCACAGGACAGATAGACAGAGCTGGACTGATAAATATGGAGAGAGAGAGATCCAAAACAGGAAGACGGAGACTATGAGAGGGCACAGAAGGATGAATGGAGTGATAAACAAATGAAGGAATGCTGGAATGTCAATACAAGACTCCACACCATTATTTTTTACAAAGGAAGTAATAAGAAAAGGACATTTATTCTTTATGTGATATGTAAGGGTGTCACAGTTAACATAAAATGTATGATTAACAAGACTGAAGAATGAAATTATGTGTTTATTTCTATTATGTACTAGCTCCTGTAATTCTTTCCCCCTCCGCCGTCAAGCTATGCATAATCTACCTTATTATTTTATGATATTTATATTTTATTATATACTTTTATTTGGGGTTATGTGTGATGTGCAACACTTTAGCACTGTTTTAAAAGTCCACATTTATATATGCATTACATTTATTTCAATTTTATAATGTTTTATTATGAGGTGCATTTCCTGTCATTTTTATTTTATCTCGTTAGTTTTATATTTTTTTATCATCTTATGTGCAGCACCTCCATCAGGTCTTACACAAATTTACCTGGAATTATTGTTCACGCGCTTTACTTTAATTCTCAGTAAATATGTGCAGGTAATTGCCGACTGTGTATTTAAACAGAATGAATGCTGGTTAAATGTACAGGTGTGTACTCACGAGATCAGCGAGTGGAGAGAGGTACATACTGATGGTGAACACACTGCAGGCCAGGCCCAGCTGAGAGAGCTGAGCTTCTCCAGGAGGAATGATCACAGTAAAATACACCCAGCCGGCACACAGCACAATCGCCATCGCCAGCGTCTGCGAGAACACTCGCCTCTGAAACACACACAGATACAGCAAAGCTATTTCACCATTTAATTTGGCCCATTTGGACTATTTTCTGATCATTGAAAATGTATTATTTTAGAAAATTGTATATGTTGTATACAGTGGGGTTTACATTTCTCAGCATGCATTAAACATCTGGGACCAAATTTGACTTAAACCAGGATCTAAAAGTTTTTATTCATTTTGAAAACAGCATTTTAAAATGTAACCTTTATAAAAAAAAATCAAACTTTTTAAATAAACTTTTAACTCGAACCGGTATTTTGATAATATAACATGCCATTTAAAACTGCAAATTTCACTCAAAATGTGTTGCTGATAATGTAACTTCTAAATCCTAATAATAGAACTTTATATTGATATATTTACCTACTTTATTTTTTATTAAAATAATTCAAACTGTTATCCTGATAATGGTATATGAACTTTGACTTTTCAATCAAACTTTAATGCTGATTACATTATTTGTAATTAAAAATATTACATGAATATTTTATATTAAAATATTAGAAATGCAAAACTGAAGGTAACTCTGAATGCAACTGTGTAATGAATAAGAATGAATAAGGAGACAGTGCTAAATGACAAACCTTATCTTTGGTATAATGACAGTAGGTGATGATGTATAAGGTCTGCAAAAAGGCCCCAATGATGTTTACAGATATCACCGTTCCATCTCCCTTTAATAATCCATAGTACAGCCAGCCTAGATTACTTAAACACACACAGAGGAACCTGATCACTTAGACTAAACCTGATGATACGAGGGCCAACTTTTTAAAGCAGCGTTCGCATTGGAAATGAGTAACAAAACCGTATCTGGATATATTAGAACCTGTGTCTCACTTGGTTGCCTGATGACAGCTCAAAAAGTTGCCCCATGTATCATCAGCCTTACTGAAATCCATGCACAATGCATGCATGAAGTTGCATTTACATATACATAATTACTGAATGAAAACTACAAGTGTCAAATACATACTTCAAGCATGTGGTGAGGAAGGGCAGAAACTGTACGTTATCTGCACTCTGTGTGGCCTTCATTTTCTTCAGGTCTGTCCTGCAAATGCAGAGAGGACATGTGATAAGAGGAACATTATCTTGCAAGATGAACGTAGATCTACAAAGTAATGTATATACAAATCGTTAACAATGGTGAATTTCGTTTGCTTTATGCGCCCAGCACAACCTCCAAATGTTTACATGCTCAACTTACATACACATTAATTTACAGCTGTTAAAATGTGCCGCGGTTTCAATAGCTGTACAGTTTATTGTTACTGTAAAATCCTAATAATGTGTCATGTTCTTGACAACAGCTTTGTCTAATATTAGTAACGTTAGTGATAATAAGTATTATGTTCGCGGAAACTTTTGTTACTATGGTAAATTGCTGTGAGGGAACAGTTTATTACGTCCGAGTGATGTATTATTCTGTATCTCTTTTATTAGATTATTATTAAACTTGTAAGTATGCAGAGTTTTGGTCAGCTACGTTATAAGTGATATGACTGGTCATACAAATCAAGCACAACACACGTAAGTTAAGAAACTTACATTCCCGTCGTGAACATCCCCACGGTGAAGATGATGCACGCACATGATAGCAGCTGCAGAAAATCCATAGACTGAAAAAAGCGAAATTTTAGCTGTGCTTCTATTCGGACACCTGTGCAATCAAGCGCAGCAAATTATATTCATAAACCTATGAATCCTGTACTCATGCAACGCTGACGTCCGCCTTCTCAGTTTCCGTGTTTGTAATCAGTGTGGATCGATTCTTTCCCTCTGATTGGCTGTTGCCGAACACTGCGCGCTGACGTCAATTTGTAGTCCGGCTGTGTAGTGAAACAAGGTTTAGGTTTTTATTCATAAGACCAAATTTCTCAATACGTTATATAGATTTGATGTCTTTCTTTCAGAGATTCTGCTTACTGTCAAATCTCTTAAACACACTGATAATAATAAGAATAACTCGTTTATTATGGCTTAGCCTATATGACAATATTATTGTCTTTGTTTACTTATTTTTTCTTCATTTTCCTCCTTTGTGCAGTGGATCACAATGCAGTGCTGTTTCGTGTTTTTTTTTTTTTTTTTTGACTTGCAAAAATAAATAGAAATAAAATAAATGAGGTGTAGGTGATTTAAACAGCGCAAGAGATATCCCTTTGATTGAGTTTTTGTGTTATAGTTTGTACAGTAAGGTGTAGTTTTTAACCAGTGCAGGTTTTAGGTAGAGAGCTGCCCAAAAGAGTTTAAAAACTCATGATTTTTGTTATGAAAAATATAGTGCCCCTGTGGTTGATATAATAGTTTTCTCTCTCATGTAACTGTACTAACGCTGTCTTAGAAACATTAGGTTACTAAGCTTTCTTAACTGTTTGCACTCCTTGACCAATTTAGAGTTACAGATTTTATAGAATTGTTGCTTTAATATGATTGGCCTACCTGAACAAGGTGAGGATTAATGTCACTGAGATTTCAATGCCGTGATTATGAGCGCCTATTTTGAAGTTGTAGTTTTCTGAATGACATGCTTGAGTTGAAATGAGACAAAGCATCATAATTTGAGAAAGCTAAGAAAAAAATCACTACAGAACATTTTCACAGTATAAGATGTTCAAAAATACTGAATTTAGCAAATGAAAAAAATATATATATATAAATATATATATGTGTGTGTGTGTGTGTGTTCGGAAGACAGAACATTCTAGATATGAATTATCTTACACAAGACAAAGTCTTTTTTATTATTTTATTTTAGTTATTTTATTCTAAGGATAATAGTCATACCTGACAAACACCTATATAGAGTCCACATGAACATCTTCAGATTGCAGCTTCATACTTTCAAACAAAATGATGAATTTTTTTTCATTGACATGTGGTCAAACAAAGATGTATCTTGTGTTTAATGTTCTCAAATGTCAAAGAAAAAGCTGAGGCCAAGGAAATGCGCAAGTTACGTCCTTGCACCCAAGTGCCACTTTACTATCCCCCCTCTCTGCTTTCATTCATCTCACCCCTATTTGAATGTTTAGCTAAAAGCTGTGAAGTCCTGGCCAGGAAAGAGAGATGAAAAGGGAATGAAAGAGGACAGGAAGAAAGTTTGAATGAGTGTTAACAGTGTTTTGACAATGTTAAACTATGAGGCCTCAACAAATTTTACAGGAAATTTATCTGTGTTTCCCCATATATATATATATGTATTAATACAAAAACAACTTTCCACACATGTTCATAATTAACAAATGTTTTTATTTTCATTTTATATAACTCTCAATATGTACATTTTTACATAACTATTTACAATATAAACCAATAAAGTACAAAACACAATATTTTACAAAAGAAATTGTTCTTTTAACTTATTTGAGAGAATGTATCAAATCACAGAATTGTTTGTGCTCTCTGTCAGAAGTCCGGCTTCTCTCTCGAAACACAAACAGCACAACCAAACATTCCTGTTCAAAACCAAATGTTGTTTAAAAAAAACTCTGATCTCATCTATACATTAGTGCCAATACATTTTGTAGGGTGTGTTCACATTACATCACAGAAACCAACTGAAACTACAGCAACACGAGATCCAAAACACAGGAAACACCAAAGCTAGATTTACAAACACTGTTATACGCACAAACATCAATTCTTTATAAGGTGCAAGATCAGGGTCAGCTTTAAGATAAATCCTGTGATCTTTGGCTCAAATCGGTACAGTAGAGCGAAGGTCTCTATCAAAACACAACATCTAATTTATTGTTCACCCTTGTGATCACAATTCCAGTTATACAGCTGATGGTTACAAGACAAGCTCTCCGGTCGTCAGGGTTTATTATTCTGCATCACATCGGTAAATACATTTGTGATGAATTTTCAGGAAGAGTGAACACGTACAATCTACAAAAGTAAATCAAAAAGAGCTGATGGGGAAAAGAATCACAGAACGGTAAAAACTCTTAGAAAGAAGGTTCTTCAAAAACACTTTTCTCTGGTCACATCACTCTCACAAACACATCACTCAGCAACTTGCACGCCAGCACCGAAACTTCAGTTTGTATAAAAAAAAAAATCTTCGTATAAAATCTATTTTCAAAGCCAGTAACCAGCACCGGCATTACAGTCTTTTTGGGTCCTAACGGACCAGCGTCCATAAAGTCTTCTTATATTAGGTTCAGTGGAGAAGCAGGAAGAGAAATATAGAGATCAACGTGACGAAACATGAGACAGGAGCAATGCGAACGCCTGAACTGCCCACGCTCCTCTGCACTACTGGGATCATAGCAATAGGGTCATCTGAAAGTAGACAAAGAGAAGGTTTATGAGTACATTTCATGACTATGTGACTTGCGTAATGTCACTCTTAGCTCACAGAGAATTCCAAATGTTTTCTAAAACAAATGAACACGCTGCCAGAAGTGTGGAGAGGAGTGACAGATATGACGTTCTCACCTGCTGGAAGCCTGTTTGATGGGTTATGGACTCCACCAGCAGCCATCTTCCCTTCTAACTCCTCATCTTTTTCCATGCTCTTCTTCTTGTTCTTGGAGCCTATGAAATAATATAGTTGGACTCTTAGTAAGGGTTCATTGTCTGTGTAATCCAGTAAAGACTTGCAGAAATGTGAAATACTCAGACTTACCCTGAGGTCCAACTACATCCACCTTCAGTCTCAAACACTCCTGTCCATGATGGTGAAGAGGCTTGGCTGTGGAAAACACAGAGTACAAATTTAGAACTGGAATCTGACATCCTACAAATATACAGTTAATACACTTAATGTGCTTATAAATGCTAGTGCATGCATACATTTTGTAGTCATTTTCGTTTCATAAGATTTGAAAAAATGTGGAAAAACTCCTCACACTTTGAAAACATTAATACTTATTATCAAAAATATTTTAAACCTATTTTTAAAGTTAATTTATATATACTTCTCTATGATAAAAGTTCCTATTCTGTGTATTTTTTGCGTTTAATATATATATTTATATTTAAAAAATATTTTATATATTAAATATATGAATATAAATATACACATGTAAATATATGTAAATATTTTCAGAATATATGCTTGGATTTGGTGGACAAAAAATGATAAGCATTAATGCGGTTTTGTTAAATAGATTTTGAATAAATTGATCAAATTTGCTTATAAAAGATACATTAAAATAATTGTTCTTATCAATATCATTGTAGTAAGCTGTTCCAACATTTCTACACTGAGCTCTGAGTTACAATTGTGGATACTTACAAATATAGTAGTAACTCTCTCCCTGGCGGAACTCTTTGCCCAGAGTGAAGGGAGTGAAGCGCTGGAACTTCTCGGAGAACTTCTCTGGAGCGTGAGGAGCGAAAGGCCTGGAGCACTCCCAGCGAAGCTGGTCGAAGGACTGCGGCTTGCAGTTCTCGTAGTCCTCCAACTCTACCATGTAGAGCACATAGCGCTCGGCCTCCTGGGCTGGGATCTCGCCACGTGTGTAGTGAGGGCAGATGATGTCTAGGTAATCATTAATGCGGACCTCCACGGTGTAATCATCCCAAACAAAGCTGGAAGAAAGAAAGATAGAGAAAATCCATGAATGGCTGTCGATTTTTATAGAACACAACCTTCAATAGTGTTGTACGGAACACAGACACACCTCAGGATTAAAACGGCTCAAAAAGAACTTGATGTGCGCAAAGAAACAGAAACAAAGGTTCTGGTGACACTGAAACAACCTCAGGCAAGCATCAACAACAAAAACCAAAAGCGAGAGCTACACCCTGATGCATGTGTGTGGGTGACTGGTGTTCACCCTTCACCTGGTGCTTTTATTTGCGTAAAACACCCTGCAAAATCCCTCTTTTCTTTTGCTTTCTTTCCTTCTCTGTACTTTGGTGTCACACTAGGTGAAGGAGTGGAGATGGGAAATTGTCCAACTGTATTTTCCTTTATGTCCTTCATGAAAAGGCAAGTTTCCTTTTCATTCATTTCACTGATTTATTTCCATCTTTTTTTGGTTTGTTTCGCAAACTTCTACCGAATGTTATTTCACACGTTATATCTTCCTCTTTTACTCTCTTCCTCTTATAGACAAAGTGTTGTCAGAATGCAATTATATTAATAACAAAAAAATGAATAACAGCATTGAAAAATTATTATCTGAAAAAATAATTTATAATTAATAATTAATTATTTTTAAACTGAAGAGACATGATTTCAATTCAAGCATTTTCCACAAGAAATATTGTTCCAAAACAGATCATTCTAAAAAAAGTTAAATATTTTAAAACATTTTAAGCTAACACATTAACATCAACATGCCTAAAATACATTTGTTTTACTTTCTGATGAAAACCTCTTGACTTCATGTGATCCATCACAACCTTTTCCTTGGAGCCGCTTAGACTGACTGGCTCTTTGAATCGGCTCTACGTGTTTTTACAGCCTCCTCTCTGTCTGCCTCTTCTTTTATTGTCGTCTCATTTGCTTTTCTCATTTTCGTCTGATCTGAGCTTCCCTGCTGCCGTTGCCAGATGTACAAATGACAAATCCACAGGCTTCTCGGTATGTTATTCTTTCTGTGCGTTTGCTTTCATGCTGTCAGTGATTTACTATTGTGAATTTTGTTTAAAAAATCGTCTCAAACTGATCACACGACGTTTGTGAATAAATTACATTGTTTTTCTAAATACTGTCATTCCCACAGTGACCACAAGACGCCATTGTTCGAAACCCACAAGTCATCTGATTGGAGAGCGTTGCAGCGCTACACGCCATCACATTTCCATATCCCCAAAATCATCAAACCCAATCACATTACCATAACATTTACTCACACGGCCCTCGTGTGAACCGCCATCAAAACACAAGGCGGCCTCTTTTCCCCCAGCATGCCCTTTACTCCTTCACTTTCTCCCTTTTGGCACATGTATTTGTTGTTGTTGCCATTGGGAGCCACGGTTAAATGACAGACAGACACACAGGCTCCTGACTGGCCCCCCGTTGTCCATTCCAACCCCCTTCATCTCTCCCTCTTTCCTACTGCAGTAAGCATTAGCCGACCTGTCTAAACAGCCTGGCGCTCTATTCAGTTGGGGGGTAAACATACACATCACTGCACTCATTAGCACCAGTTAATGCAGAGATTAGAGTCAGTCTCGCACGGCTTCTAATCAGTGAAGTGTTCAAAAGACAGGGTGCACGCCTTGCTAAGCCAGCTGACTTTTCTGTGTGTGGGAAAGCGATGGTTTTCAATACGCCAATCAACGAATTACGGCTGATGAGACCATGTAAGGGTGGATGAGATTTGAAATGCGCAGCAGGGCAAAGCGATTCAAATCAGAAAGCAGTGTGAACGGTTTTGAGCTTTAGACTGTTTGATGGATTGCCTCACTGTCTTTCTTCCTCTGATGTTCCTTTGAAGCAGTTGATCTGGCGCTGTTTGAAACCTAATGACAATGTGTTTGCAAGACCAGAACAACAACACAAATTGGGTGCTATTAACTCCTCCCCCCTCCTTCAAACACACATTAGCCTCAGGATAAGGTCTAGTCTTTGGATGCACAATTGGTCCATCGATTTACATCTACATTTTTATTTTAGTTCTTTAAGTTCTTTTGACTCAATTAGTATTGCATATTAAGTGCATCCCTATTTTAATTAATCGTAGTGTGAGGGCCCACCAGACCCACGACCCATGATTCCCACACGCTTCTAATCTCTCTGAGCTGATCCAAGGCCAGCCGCTGATATCTTAAACAATCACAGAGGAGCTCTGTTGTGTTTTTCATCCTAGTGATCGGTCACTTCAAACGCTGCTTTGCCGGGATGTTCCCGTGTGACAGTGGCGCTGTGACGGGCCGAGCGTGAGAGTGATGCTGTTGTAAGAGAGGCACGGATACATGTAAACATCACACATCTGAGAGGAGTGTCTGTACCTGCAGCCCCTCGGGGCCGTGTCACCCATCTGTTTATCACGAGACGCATAGGAGCCTGAGTTTAAATGCTTGTGTGTAGGCTTAAAACCTTAAGCTGGAGTAATGCTTGCTATTACAAGAAAAATACCTATTTCAATTGGTTTCAACATTGATAATAATAATAAATGTTTCTTGAGTCCTAAATTGCCATATTAGAATGATTTCGGAAAGTGTGACACTTAAGACTAGAGTTATGGTAAAGCTGAATTTTCAGCAGGCATCACAGGAATTAATTAAACATAAAATATATTGAAATAGAATACAGTCATTTTAAATATCTAATAATATTTTACAATCAAATAAATGCAGCGTTAATGAGCATATTTATGATATATAGTTGAATTTTTGTCTTCTTTCTCCTCTATATTTTGTTTGTTCTCCCCCTCTTTTTGTCTCTGCCAAATGTTTTAAACTGTCAGGTGGGTCAGTAATGTCAAAGTTCAGGGTCAGATTTTTCAGACACCCCCTAACTGAGTCAGCAGCATACACACACACACACACACGCGCGCGCGCGCTGAGAGACGGTCAGTGCTGTGTGCAGAACAGATGTACACACTGCCAACTGCACTGCACTCGCTGTCAGCAGTTGACACACACACACACACACACTTGAGGGTTTAGTTACTGAAAACCTTTAAGACCTGCTGCTTGTCATGACAAGTATTATGATCCTATTTTAGCTGCTTGTTCTCACACTATCAAGTAATAAAACCTGTCTGTTCAAGCGCGTGCACGAAGCTTTTCCGCTGTTTGTGTCTGTCTGGCTTTCTTTCTCCATTACAAGTATAATATACAGAGACGTCTCAGTCTTACACCTTCATATCGTTAAAGTCTAAAAAGGTTCGAGGTGTTAAGTCACCGCTAAGTCCTTTTAACCTCACCGCTCTCTCGCTTTCTTCTCGATCAGTATGTTCTTATATTGTCCGATTACATGCTGGTAATTACCCCAGCCGTAGCGGAAAAGGTCGGAATGCCATCCAGCTAATCCGCTCTTCCAAACCAGGGATTATCACACTGAGCACACGGATCACACCGCTGCTATTCACCGGCACCAGACCCATCCAGTACAGGCTGTTTGCAGGGGTTAAAGTGGGGCTTGGGGGAAGGGTTTTACAGATACATGTGGTTTAGTGAAATATTGCAAATGTACAAATCAGGATATGTATATTGCAATGGCCTGAGATAATGAAGTGACTCTACTTAAGTTTTAGGTCAATGCAAAACTTCATCACACAACACAGGCTGTGTGATAATGCACATTTCTGTGAGAGTTTGGGAGTTTAAAGCAGACAAAATTTCACTCCATTCATCAATGTCATTTTGCTCCACCCCAATCTTTATATATCTTATATATAGCCATATATATATCTTTCTGTCTCCCATCCCCCTTTCCTCCATCTTCCCCACCCTCTTTCTTTCTCCTCTCTGTTTAAAATCACATTATAAACCTGGGCCTCTTCATTCAGGCTAATTTTTTAGAGAAACACTTATTTCTTTCTTTCTGACCTCTAACCCATCGCCCATCCCCCGGTCCTATCTTTCTCAGTCCTTCCCTCACAAATGCTTGATTTCCCCCTCCTCCCTTTTCTCTTTCACTTTTAAATGGAGGCTAATTGCCTGCTAATATGCTAGCTTGTTGTTTGCTAGCATACTGTGAGCTTTATTCAAAGTCAGCGACTTTAGTCACAAAAAAGTACTTTTAATGAAATAATAAACTGAAAATGATACAGGAATGAAATTAACATGTTAAAGTACTGCAAGCGTTCTGTAGATGGCAACAGTGAGCCGCTGAATGCAAACACTGCACTCTAGGTAATTAAGTAATGCCAAGCCATGAGCTTCAGGTTCTTTTGTTTACATTTGTGAGCTCACACTTTACTACCACAGACAGTTACACAATCTAGCATGCTGCAGACAAAAAAAAAAACAGGAAAACTCCAACTCAACAGGGCAGTGGGAATCAAAACAGTAATCAGGGACTGGACGAGATAGACAAAGGGAGTTGTGTGGGAAAAAAGTGCACGGAAAAAGATGGAGCAGGGAGGGTATAAGGACATACAGAGAGAAATAGTGAGGAAGTCTGGGCTGGAGATAAGGAGAAGAGAGGAAGAGCTCAAAAGAATGGGATTTAAGGGTTAAAATGGGCGAAGAGAAAAGAAACAAAGCACTTAAAAACAGATCCTTACACACACATCAAAACTGAACTGGAATCGCAGATTATTTCCTGTTAGTAAGTAATCATTATTACTTGACCAGTTGAAATCCTAAAATGGAATTCTAATCTGATTGAAAAAATAAAAATACCAGAAATTATCCGGAAAGGGCTATGATTTCATAATCAATCCAAGCCCTAGATAGTGGAACATTCTATATGCTTTGTGGAATTATGGATTATATTTTCCATACACATCATTTTCTGTGTAAAGTGGGATTATACAGCACTGGATTACACTGAGTCTATAAATATACACTGTGATTTCTGTGTGAATGGGTCATCCAGTAAGATTACACACATTCACGTATAATCTGAGGCTGAACTCTGTTCGTTTCACTGATTATAGCCCTGCCTACGTAGTCCACCATGTTTGCATGTTTATGAGCCTTAGACAAAGAACGAGAGGGTTAAAGAAGATGGATTTACTGTGGAATCTGTCTGGATATGTATGCTGATCCGTCTGCTCCCCTCCTCCTCAAGATAACAACTCAGCAATATAATGCTCAGATACATGTAAAAGATCAAAGAAAGCAAAGTTGCCAATTGGGGATGGACGATGAGGAAATAGTGTGGACAATGAGTGGACAGCTGAAAGGTCAAGTATAGCAACATGTTTGGGAAGGAATCCCAGTCTACTAAATATACCCGAATCTCACATCCCCCCATATGTGAGCCAGTGAAACTTTGACGAGTGAACGCACATGACAACATCTACGTGAAAATCAACAAATGATTCAACGCAAAAATAATGATTCAATGATGCTAACATGATGGGACTGTAGACTTCCCCTTCAGCACGCTCAGTGTGCAAGCGTAGGCATGTGACGAGCTCAAAAACAGACTGTCGAAAACAACGTCCGTATGTCAATCCGGACCTGAAAATCCAGTCTCCTCGGGGCGAACACTCACGCACATACCCGCCAAACCAGAACGTCAGCTCGCCAAAGGCCACGCGCAGGAGATTAAATCATTTCTGTTCACTCACACCCACATGGTTAAAAACAGTCGAGCGCATGTTTGTGTTTTTGTGCGTGCGAGCAATTTTATGTCCCCTGCAGAATCATCTGATCACGCCAATAATAATTCACACCTATTGATTAGGTGAGCCTGACTAATCCATTTACACACAGACCGATTGAGTTACACCGGCTGATTGAACAATCACTGGCTTTGATGGAGGTCATTAAAGGAAAGAAAAGTAAAAGAAGAAACCTGAAAATCCCATATGCAAACTGTTACTTATTTCTTAGAATATAAGATTAATAACAGAGGTTTATCTAGGGAAGAGACGCCGTTAAAACGCAGATCCCATCACACCTGCCAGATTATGACCAGCCCAAGACGGGATTATATTTGGAATTCTGGTTTTGATGTGTGGGCGTTTGTTTTTAACTTTCTCAATGCTAATAGAGCAAAGTCTTTGTGTACAAGTACGGGAGCTTTAAAAAAAGGGATCCACTCAGATTTTTAATGCTGAGAATTTCTGAGGGCTTAGTGTTTTGTAAATACAAATTTTCTTTTTGTGGTTACGCAACCATTTCCGTGGATGTGGACCATGTCGGGATTAGGGACCGGACCAAGCACCATACTGCTGCCATATAATCCCCTTCACCTCTTTTTCACCATCCTCATCACTAACTCAAATTACCAATCCTGTTTTTTTTCACCCAAACCCAAGCAGCTCTGATTCCTCTATCACTTTCTCTTCAGCCCCATTCTTTTCACAGCAGGTCCTAAAAAGAGTGGGTCTCTATTACATGATTTCTTCCGTCTTTCTTCAGGCACAGCTGCTGCTTCTCTCTCTGTGCTGCCTGATAGTGAGCCAGGCTCTTCCGAGACCGTGTCTGGTTAAAGCTGGTACGCTCAAGTTGCGCAACAACGACATTGATAAATTACTCACTGAAAGCAGACTGAATCACAACAGATGGTGTGAATCACCTGTGACATCATGAAAACTTCCAAACAGGTCATGAGCACGGATTCAGTTAACTTTTATGACTACAAGTTTATCAGTGCGTACGTGTGAATCCAAGTCAATTACTATGGGAAGGAATAATAAGATATCATCTCATGGTCAAAGATTCAGTTTTACAGTAACAAGCTTCTGATATCCACAAAAAGCCATCTTCTTGTTCTTGAGTTTCCTGCTAAAAGCGTAATAAATCGCTCTGAATGCTGTCATTCGTATTGATCCCTCTAAAGTGCCTGATGACCTGTCCTTCCTCACTACGAGGTGAGATTACAATCGCAATCATTTGATGAAACACCCATCAAGGAGTTTTAGGGTTTATGCAACCCCCGATCTGAAACTGTAACGGTAACAACTTAATATCACACTAAGAGTAACAAGACACTTCCCATAAAAAGCTCAAGCTACTACTAGCCACAGATATTCCCGTCTTGTTTGCTCATGTCTGTTTATTTATTGCTCGGGTGTATGTCTGTGTAAAAGTTAGACTTTAGCTAAACAAATAAGGTTCTTATGAATATAGTGAATCAAGAACTAGCTCATTAGTTCTGTTTTTATGCAGATATCAACAGGTTTGTCTGACAACTAAGTTACGATGAAAAAAAAACCTGTCAAAAAGATGCCCTAATAAATATAGTAAAACTAACATGTGTGTGTATATTTAGCCTGATCTGTCTATCCATCTGTCTAGCTTCCATGTACTTCTCTGTCCAGCTGCTGTCTCTAGTAATTACCATGTCATTCACTAGCATGTTAAAGGTTCGACTAGAGGCAGAGATAAGCAAACCAATGAAGTGCGTGATAACTGAAAAGAGTTAAATAACTTGAACCATCATAACCTGCAAGTCAGGGTCAATGATGGATTATCTATTAGAGATATTATGAGCTTCCTTAATCTATACATGCTCCTTGAATCTCAGGAGAAGCAAATAACTAGAAATTGCAACGAAACATTGCACGGACAAGAAAAAAATAAGATAAGGCAACTGAAGACCTGTTTAAGAGTTTAGACTGTTAATGCAGTGAATACGAAACACAGTTCTTACAGTAATATACTGCGTACCGCATACAAGCTTTAGTTGGAGAACTCGTGTTAGTGTACTAAGGCAGAGATTTCAGATATCACAGAAGCGTGCTAACAAGAGGTACATTGCATAAATACAGCTGAAAGTTTTTATGCAATTAAAGGAGTATAAGTCTTACTTTGCGTTCGTGCTGTTCCAGTAAACACTGTGTCGCTCTGCAGACGCGTACCAGGCGCTGACGCTCACCGCAACGCACACGAGCCACAGAAAATCCATGAATCCGGGATATAACGCTCTTCAGATGAATAGATACTAGTGCAATGGATTGTTTTGCACGTTGAAAACGTAAATAAAAATCTGCACTGCGAGGGTCGCTGAAACACTAGTGATTCTGTTTACGTGAATAACAGGTTCGCATGAGTCTCTAGCTGAAACTGTCGCCGTAAAGCCTGGAGAAATGTGCGCTCAGTCCGCTTTATCAATCAGATTCGTAAGCCACGCCCCCAAAGAACTAGGGGCCAATGAAAACAGGCCTCTACGCACACAGGCTTACAATGATTGAAGTGAACAGACCATGACAAATAAATCAGTGCTGTTTTAGTTTTATTAACATACTATTATAGTTTTATTGATTGAAATTTAATTTGAGGTATTTCTTTTGTTTAGTACTTTTTGTTTGTTTATTTATTTTTAGTTTATTTATCATAATTGTAGGGCTTCAAAATTTCAATTAGTTGTACATGCAACATTTATAATTGTATTTATAATTGCTTTATAATTGACGTTATTCATCAAATATTGATATATTTTGTGTATATGTCATTTTAGCTTTTTTTTTATTAACAGCAATGTTTTTAATAATTTTTAATAACAATAACAATGTTATTAAAAGTTTAATAACTCCAAAATAAATACATTTATTTTTATATTAAAATGTATTTTTCTAATGGAATACCTTTTTATGGGTGATCCTGGACTACAAAACCAGTCACAAGGGTCCATTTATTTTTAAAATTGAGGTTAATAAAAAGCTGAATAAATAAGATTTCCATTGATGTATGGTTTGTTAGGAAAGTTTGATATTTGGCCGAGATACAACTATCTGAAAATCTAGAACCTTTTGGTGCAAAAAAGCTATTGAGAAAATCACCTTTAAAGTTGTCCAAATTAAGTTCTTAACAATGCATATTATTAATCAGAAATTACATGTTTATATTTTTTACAGTAGGAAATATAAAAAAAAATATTTTTATGGAACAAGATCTTTACTTAACATCCTAATGATTAATGGCATAAAAGAAAATGGATCATTTTGACCCATGTACAGTGTAGGCTTATTTGGTATAGTATTCTAAATACATATTATTTTAATCTTATAAACTTTGATATACATAATACAAATGATATGTTTTTGTTTTTATGATAAAGAAAGGCAATTTCTTATTTTTAGAAGTTGTTTTATAAATGTTTGCATTTGTTTAGTTTTTCCTCAACACAAGCGTCAAACTTTAAAATTTCTATAGGTTATGTATAATGTGTTTACTGGAAATTACAACCCTGTTCAGCGTTAATCAAATCAGCATGACAGCAGGTTGAGCAATTTACCGTGGGCAGTCTTTTTCAGTTATGAAATATTGCATTTGGAAATAGTGCATTGTTTAGAATGACAAACAAAGCAGGCTTTTCCTGGGTATCAATCAAAAAACCGTAATCCCTAAAATCCCCTTTTACACCTGATAGCGCTATTATGACATCTACTCCAGTCATCAGGGCTTTCCCCCCTCGTCCCACCTCCACAGGGGCTCCTTGGTTCTCTCTAATCCAGGTCTGACTACTCATCCTGGGGTCAAGACGCAGAGCAATTATCCTCACTCAGTCCAGGTCTTCTGACTTCAGGGTAGAAAGGTGAGCCAAGTGGGGAGCGCGTGTACCTGCGGACTATTTTGGGCTGGGTTAGGCAGGGCTGGGCAGGCTCATGCATGTTCTACGCTGTCGAAGGCTTCAGTTTAGGACATTTAGTCAAGGCTGAGTGAGTGTACAGGAGTGAGGGTGCTTTTCCGTCTGCTTTGAGAGCAATGTGTCACCTTCACCAGGTGAGCAAGGACATTATGGATGTGTCTTAGACAGTTTTTGTCTATTCAGTCTGAAAATCACCGAATAAAGTATGCTCATGAGCTCCATCGGCGTAGGAGGTAGAGCTCAGAGCAAATGTTCAGGAACAGATCTGCCCACAGCAGGCTTCCCTTTACAGCCTGGCTTGGCATCATGCATAAGTCTATGACAGAAGTTGAAATTCCTCTCAGTTATTCTGTCTTTTCTTCGCTCTCGTACACACTGTCTTTTTTGTTCTCTCACTATCCCCCTACACAGTAGCCGTTGCTGTCTATAAAGTGTGGATAGATCTGTGTGGGAGTGTTTAGCATTTGTTGGGCCATACTGTCCACTTGTGTGTGAGAGTGTGTGTACGCGTATGAATGTGAATGAGCAGGGGTCCGGCGTTCTGAACAAAGGCTGCATTTGCATAATACAAAGTGATCAAGGTGTAAACGACTTCGCCATTCAACCTGGAAACCCTGCATCCAGCAAAACACAAATTCTCTAATGCCCTGTTAATGTTTAATAGTGCTCCTTCATTGTTATTGCAGCTTTCAGCAAATGCATGGCCTTTAGAATCATTTAGCGAGGGGGAACTTGCAGGATATACCAGGAAAACATTTGTGTTGAAAAATGAGAAGAAGAAGGATAATTTAATAGCAACACATTATGAAGTGCTGTTTAAAGTTAATTTAGCGTTTAAGCTATCAAGTTTCTAACGTACATCCTCGTGGGCTCAAGAGATCTCATCTGTGCAACAAAGAAAATTATTCACAGCTTTGATTAGCTTCTAACTTCAGATGGGAATGATGAAATATCTCATGAAAAATGTATTTATTCCTCGTCTTGAAACAAGCCCATAGCTGTTATCACCAACTGAATGCGTCTCTATGGAACACTTACTTTGTTTGTTAGTTGCCTGACATGCAAAATTAGCCCTGCAGTTATGCAACAAAAGAAATGACAACAGTAATAACACTGACAAACTTTGGTCAACCTTCATGTGCTTTAAGCTGTGTCTGCCCTTCGGCTACATGCAGATGAAATTTATATACACAGTGTTTCTAAATCTCACCTGAGTGAATAATCACTGAGATATAATTACTTTTTTTTTGCTAATAGCGTGCAACACTGCTACTGAAACAGGGAAAGGGTTGGAGTGGGTGGTATAATGAATCAAATATAGGAAAGATTGGTTTATGTGGTTAGATGAAAAAAGGTGAAGACCAGGTAGGGTGTAGAAGCCGTTGAGGGCTTGGTTGAAAATGGGAGTGGATCTCTGTTTTGTTGTGCCAAGATACACCCCAAGGCATATAGAGAACCTGCTGTTGCAAAACACTGAGAGGGAGAGATGGAAAGATGTATAAATGGGTTGAGTGAGAGAAAATAGAGAGAGAGAGAGAGAGAGAGAAAGAGAGAGAAAAAAATGGAAAGCAAAATAGATTTACTTTGAAAATTGCATAATATAAATGAACAAAGTGATGGATGACCTGGAGAACGGAGTAGGTGTTCATGTAGGAGAAAATCAACAGTTAGAGAACTAACTATTCAGAGTGCAAAAATAGAGAAAAGGAAAAAGCCTGTCACTCCCATATAGGGTCATAAAGCAGTTTTACCTATACTGACTTTTCACAATCATCTGATGTTAGAAAATAATGTATGCTACTGTTCAAAAGTTTGGGCTTGGTAGAACTTTTTAATGCTTTTGAGACCCTTAAGCTCACAAAATTCTGCCTTCGCTAAGAAAATACAGTAATATTAGGTTATATTAGGGGGCCATTACAGCATTCTTCAGTGTTGCATGGTTGTGCTGCTGAATATTTTTGCGGTCACTGTAAAACGTTTTTGCAACGTTTTTTTTTCTTCAGATAAATAGATTAAAAATGTCTGTCACGTTTCATCAATTTAATACAGACTTTCTGTGTCTTTCTGTGGATTGTGTATGTATGTGCATATATATACACATATATTCCTTTTTTTTGCACCTTAACATATTAATTATATATATTTGAAAAGTATTTATTTGGTAACATTTTACAATAAGGTGTTATTTGTTAACATTAGTTAATATATTAACTAACATGAACAAACAATGAACAATTATTACAGTATTTATTCATCTTTGTTAACATTTGTTAATAAAATTACAAACAGCTATTGTTAGTTCACACAGTGCATTAACTAATGTAAACAAACACAACTTTGATTTTAATTATGCATTAGTAAATGCTGAATTTAGCATTAACTAACATTAATAAATGCTGTAAAATTATTGTTCATTCATATTTCATGTTAACCAATGAACCTTGAATAAAGTGTTACCATTAATTTTGTTTTACCTCTCTCTCTCAACAACAGTGTGAAATACATTTTTTTTGTAATTTATTATTTTATTTTCCTCAAAATTCGACGTTCAGATTACATTCCAAATTTTCAAGGATGTCTCAGACTTTTGAAACAGTGCACATGGACAATAGAGCAACTGTTTTAAAATAAATCTGGCCAGTTGTATAGAAATCAAATCCTGTTTACTCTATGACCTCCATCTGAGGTCATCAATTAGAAACACCGCGATCTGACCCCTTGACACACATACACACTTCTGTCGCTCTATTTAACTCCCTGGTTGGTCACACTCAGTCTCATTGCGGCACACTCCAACAAGCTGTTCTCTTTTTGTGGATACAATAGGATGATCCCTCATTAGCATACAGGTGGTCCGCATTGAGGTTGAAGACACAGGCCCCTTCAATGGAGCTCCTGTTACTCCACAGGGGGCAAATGAAGGAGCAGGAATGTGTTCAAAAGCTGATGTGCACACACACTTGCAGACTCCTGTTTTAACTCTTAAACACAGGCCAATTATTAACTGAACTATTCTCTGCACAGACGTTCGGTCAATTTCTCTGCTTCTCCCTAATCATTTCCCTCCGCCTCATCTCCACGTGTCCTTTCTTGGGTTCTTCAAGCACTCTTTTAATGTTTATGATCTCATTCTTTTCATGATCCATTGATGTAGCTTGTTTAAGCCATTGCTCTTTTGCCTTGTTTATTTTATCCATGTATCATTTCCTTTACCTGCTCGAACTTCTCCACTTCTATTGACAAAAAAAAATATTTGTTTTTGATCTAAAAGACTGGCAATTAATTTTTACCTTTTCATTTTATTTATTTATTTAAGTGTTTTCTTAGAACACTGGCAGAAAACATGCATTCAAAAGCAAAGGTATTAGATCATTTGCTTTAAAATGACAATTTTTCCATCACTCATGTCATTTTCAACTCATATGAAGAAATGCATGCTAGTCACAAACGCTTTTTTGTTTGCATAGTTCTATATATAGTATCAAATTTGAGAAAATGAAATGACATTTGTAATTTTTTAAAGGTGGCATCAATGGCAAATAAAACAACACATATTTTATTTATTCATTTATTTTTCAAACTCAAAGCTGTGACCTTTTTGGTGTTTCAACACCTCATATCCATTTTTCTGGCACATTTGTGTCAATTTAAGCATGTTTCTCTTGCTCTCTCTCAGTTTGCGTAAAGCCTCTCTAAATTTAGAGATGGTCAGAAGGCTTAGTGTTATGATTATGAATTTTCTTGTTTTGGTTATGCAAGCTCAAGCTTTATCATGAATGTGGACCATGTCAGGATTAAAAGCAGCAGATGAAAGATCGTTCTATGTGCCAGACGGCTGCCATAGTTTCTCTTTATTTCTCTCTCTTCCTTCTTCAGCACCTCCTCCGACACACACACACACACACACACACACACACAGACACTATCACCACCAGTAATTATCATCCATATCTGATCTCTGTTGTTTTTTTCCTTCTTTCATCAGGTGGTGTCTGTCAAGTTTCTTTCCTGTTTTTACCAAGCAGTTAGTTTGCTTGTTTTGTTGCATTTGTTGTCTCAGACTATAGTGATCTGTGAGGTTGATTCTTAACACATTTTCAATAAAAAATGTTGAAAATATAATTTGCACATCTCAGATTGTAAAATTGCATATTGTAAACTTTTTAAAAGATATTCAATGTCCAGTATTTACATTTCTTCACAGCAAACATCCAAACAACTTAAATATTTAAGGAGCAAACAACCAATGAATAAAAATAATGAGCAATGCTGATCTTTGGGACATTCATTGTAAATTTTCAAAATGAAAGCCATAACACCTTATTGTCCTTGCTAAGTATATAGAACAAAACATAAAAATAAAAAAAAAAGTCTTTCATGTTAATAATCCTCTTACTCAACACCCTTCACAACAGTGTTGAGAAAAACTGGCTCTAAATGCATCTGTGTGCCGTTTTCATGACATTCTTGTTTTTGTCGGCTGTGTATGAGAAACAACAAGCAGCAGATACACTAAACTGAATGCTGTTAATGCGGCTGTGATTCCTGGCTAAACAGATGCTGTCTTTGTAGTGCAGAAAAAAGACCTTTTCATTGTATGCTTTATGTCAACTAAAACTTGCGTGTTTACCATTTCTGTTTAATTCAAGACACTTTTTAAAAGTTTGAGCGGTTTTTTAAAATGTTTTTGGCTTATGCTCACAAAGTCTGGATTTATTTGGAAAAAATACAGTAAAAATAAAAGTACCGTGAAATGTTATTACAATAAAAAAAACTATTTATATTTTATTATATATAATTTAAATGTAAATTATTTCTGTAATGCTGAATGTTTAGCAGCCATAACTCCAGTCTTCAGTGTCACATGATCCTCCCAAAATCAGAAAGCATTTCTTATCATCAATTCTAAAAACAACTTTGTGCTGCTCCTCCAGATTCTTTTCATTAATACAAATTCAAAGAACTTCATTTAATTGAAATGGAAAACTTTTGTAATATTATAAATGTCTTTACCATCACTTCAATTATCAATTCAGTGTGTCATTGTTAGTATTGTCCATCAAGTATATGTTGACCTCATATATTTAAACAGTGAGAAAGAAAAAAAAACACATACACACAGACCGAGGAAATACAATCAGTTAGATGCCCATAAAATCGGTCTATACCAATATAGACCAATAGACTGAACTCTCTTTCAGCATCTCTACATGTATTTGCACTCTATTTATCAGCAATGAAACACATATTCAACGATCCCAGATGGGCTGATTTTATTGTGGAGGCGAGACACGACGGGTGACAATTTATCCACACTCATGATCACACAACACTGTATGTGTATATTTGGCTTTCTGTGATGTTCAAACACAAGAACAGAAGATATAACAGGAACAAAAAGGCAGACAGAGGGATGCTGGGTCATCCTCCGAGCTGAAGTGCAGTCATTGTTTAGAGAATCATCACCATGACTCAGACAAACACAACTGAATGTGCACTGACACACTTTTATTTTCAACCATAAATGCTTGTGATTATGTTTCTGCATTAAAATAGAAGCAGCATTGTCATACGGTTAGATGGCAGCATTACTGGAAAGCACACGCTGAATAGACAGAGTCAGAAATGATCATGCTGTAGGTTTGTTATTCCTGTCACAACAGATGCGTTCAAGCTTCACAAACCAGCCTTAAAACTTGAATTAATAACAATTAAATGATAATGTGGACGGGAATCGCAACACCGATGGCAAACATTTCTTGATTCTCAAAGCACAGTTATTATTAAATACACTTTAATCTTAAATGCTAAAATCTACAGCCACTTCTGCTTTTTGTGCAGATGCTACTGTAAATGACTATTGCTGATTTAAATTCACGAGGTCGTGACCTGGTGGCGCTTTACATTTTAAACATGTTGTAGTCTCTTATGGTGTGTTCATGAACATGTGTATCACAAAAATACACACATTCCATAAGAGTTGTAACGTGAGAGCATATTCTGTAAATACATGCTCAAGAATGTTTGCCATATGCAGCTCATTCACGAATCTATCCATCTTAAGCCACTGAATTTAAAAGACTTATAGGTGTATTTAGGACTGCCAAAATTTGTAATCATGATTTATCTTTTTAGAGGGAAAACAAGGATTTTAAATAAAAGAAAACTAAATAATAGGCCTTTGTGTAATTATTAGGTTCAGGAATTTGTGTGGGTGATAAAGAGAGTAAATTTATGCAGCGCTCTTTACTCATCTCACTACATCTCACAACAGTTTCTGCATTTGTCAAAGCCCACTCAACAAGCAAACATGAAACAAATTGCAATAATTCAATAACGAAACAACTACATACAATTTCTGGATTAACATTTTGCTTTAGGCCTTTGATCCTGTAATGTTAAAGCTAATGATATTGAGTTATATTTCACACTTGAAATCATTCATTTTCACCATCTTTGAATTTTTAAATATTGGGATTTGCAAAGAACACATTTATATGTTTAGAAAACACAAGAACGGGGAAAGAGATTAAAACACTGCAAGATTTAGAAACACATTTTTTAAAAGTGGCATGTCTTTTCATTTCGGTGAGGTGTTTTAGAGCGCTGTGTCATGCGTTAAACATTGCATTTCAAAGACCTTCTCAAAAGTAGAGCGGTGGAATGAAAAAGAAACAGTGTTGTGCATGAACAGGCAAAGTTGTGAGCAGTTTTACATTTCATTCAACAACCATTATTTAATTAAGCTGTATAAAATCAACAAACCCTTTGATAATCAAATATACCGCTGCTTTACTGCAATAGGAAATTAATATTAAGTAGGTTATGGATTAGGCGTAATATTCATCAAGCTGCTTTCTCTGTTTAAGTGAAAATAGTTCCAAACAAAGCCAAAGCAGAACAAACCATCCTTATTCAGGGGCGGCTGGCCCATGGTGGGCGATAGTGCAACAACCTCCTTGAGCCACACGAAAAAAGAGATGAGAAAAAAGTCTTATTTTGCTGGTTCTAGTCTGTATATTACTGTACCAATCAACAGCCTGAATGTCACTTTCCAACCTAAAACCCCGCCCCCTTGGGGCGATCTCAGTCAGACTGAAAATCGCCCCAGCCGGTCTCATAGAGTTATATTGTGAGATTTTAGTTTTTGCATTTCAATGGGCACAGGTAGGGCTCGCCCCAACGTGATTTCCTAATACACACTGTACGTAATGCCTCCTCGAAGATGTACAGCACGCACGCGTGTACTAGCGAGACCGCCAGAACGACATCAACATCATGGGTAGCAACTTAAACTCCATCGTGTCATTGAGGGATTTACCGTTCAGTCATCAATAAAATGTGGATAAATTGGCTTTAAAAGAATTAGGACCACCCAGAACAAATTTAAGCAGATATAAAAAAATTGGGGAAAACATACTGCCGCGGATTTTCCCAGAGCTGGTATGAGCGGAAAACATGGATGGCGGGATGTGAAGTGGCAATTAAGCGGTTATCTTTGCCATCATCGGAACAGTTGCCCCCCCAGAGATATTGTCTGGAGTCACCACTGTTCTTATTACTGTACCATTACTAAAACACAGTTTTGTTTCTGGATAAATCAGTGGTCTACATGAATTGGTAAAATTAAGGGTTTTAAACACTCATTCAAAAAATTGTTGTTACCTACTGGCATAAAGATATAACCTGCAGAAAAAGTTAAAGATAACCTGGTTAAAGATAAAATATAAATTAATCTGTTTTCCGTTGCTTCCTTAGCTAATCATTTTTAAACAGCCATATCACAGGGTGCAATTTTTTTTGTTTTTGAGGGGCATTTGTAGATGTTTTAAATGAACGTTCCAACAAGGTACATGCCATGTCCCAACACAGTCTCATGACCAATTTGTACGAGGTGGCAAATTCGTACAAATTCATATGACCTCATTCATACGATTTTGTACGATTTGTCTAAACCCCAGTGACGGGTAGGTTTAGGGGCGGGGTTAGGTGTAGGTCATTCGCACAAATTCAATACGAATTGACAACTCTATACGTATAGATAGAGTAAAAAATATGTACGATTTATAAAAACTTTAATAAAAAAAATTCATACGAGTGAGGTCGTACTAATTTGTACAAAATTAGCCACCTCGTAAAATATGTACGGATTGCCGTGAGACTGGGCAATGTGAGTCTTCCAAAAGCACTTCCAAAGTCATTGTAAGCCTAAATACACTGTAGTCCTATTGCCACTAATACAGCTAGAATCAACTTGGGCTTACAATGCTTTTTGGAAACGCAGGCCCGGGTGAGTCCTCACCATTCATTTCGAAGATAGATGGTGAGGTTTTGTTGTTATATATTACACATGCATTACATGTGAAGTTTAAATAATGTGTGTGTTTAATACATTTAACACTATATTAACAGAAGCTGTTAAAAACAACTAATGAGGTGATGTATGGCATGCTGCGTTGTCATGGTAACAAAAAGGTGGAGATAATGAAGAAATCAGTCTTTCATTGCTCCTTTCGCCAAGTGTGTTGCGAATGGCTACACTGCAAGACACAATTTCTCTGCTTCCTCTAAAGTCAGCACTTCAAACAGAGCAGGGCAAAGTGATGCTCACTTCCAACTGGCATCAAACACTCTAGGGAAAGCTGCGCGTCCAATCAAATCTGAGTACTATTAATTATTCAAACTGAATAGATGCACTTTAAACACAACATCTGTAAACATATTTATTGCGATAAAACTGACGGCTTGTCAAAACAAAAAGTATACAAAATGTGTGGTGCAGATATACTTGTGTGTTTTTCTCCATGTGGAAGAGAGGTAAAGAATAAGTGTGTATTGCTCACCAGGCGCTGACCACACTAGCCTCAGTGGTCTAGTCATGGCCTCTCATGTCCCTTCTCCCTCCTTCTCTTTCACCTTTTCACCCATGTCTCTCTCTCTCTCTTTTCTTAATTTCAGAGTATTTCTCTGCCTCATTGTGTACGGTAATTGTTAGATACCATTGTTGCAACACAGCATTTTCAGTTTTTTTTTGCAACTGACAGCTCCTGTTCACTGCTTTGGTGTGATTTGTCTTGCTGTTGCCTTGAATGTGAATCAAGTTGTCACTCTGCATGAGAAAGCAGCAGGATCCATTCGTTAACATCCATTAATGCATTAAATATCAATTTCGTTATACGGTTGTGTTGCTAGTGTGCGGTTGTGTCGTGTTGTTTGTTTGGCTGGGTGTTTGGGACAGCCTGTGTTATTGGCAGCAGGAAGTGTGCGAAACTTGTTGCATAAATGACACCTAATTAACAAGAACTCGGCGTCTAACACTTACTCTGCCCGTGAAGGGCTCTCCCTCTGGCCATACACACACGCATACACATACATGCACCTGGTGCTGAATATTTGGGACTGCCTGTTCTGTATTATGAATCTTCCCACAGGACATAAACCAGAAACACAGATGATTGATATTATGAGCTCTTGCAATGTATGTGTGGTTCCTCGCTGCATATATGAGTACAAAGACCCGTGTGGTTTTGTGAGAGCAAACAGTTGCAGGGGTGTAATTAGATCCAATGACCTAGAAGACGTCATCTCAGGGGTGTTTTTTCTTTTTATAATTATAATTAGCATTTTAATTAGGGCAGATCATTTAATGTGTTAATGTTGTGCGGTTATTTAAAAAAGGGAAAAAAGCATATAATCATGTCTGTACTTATTTTTGGTAATAAGGGATTTTCCAACTATTATAAGCTGCAGATACCACTTGCACATAATTAAAATGTTTTTCACTTGAAACCATTGCTTCAATTAGTCCTACAGTATAGCCATAATATTGTTGCCTATTGTAAAAAGTCATCTTTTCTGAATCAGGAGAGAAACGTGCACAGATTAAACGTAATTTGTAAGCGAAAACAGCCTAAAACGGGTCTAAACAAATATGCTGGAGGACAAGGGTTGGAGTTTTTCATTACAGACTTGCATTTTGGCCAAAAGTGACAGTTTAGAGTTATAACCAACCTGATCACACGGCATTTCGTACATATTTTGCTTATTTTACATATTTATTACTACCTCACTCATACAAATTCACATCTTCTTCTGCTAAATCATACGTATTTTACAAGTTGCCAATTTGTATGAATTTGTAAGAATGACCCATACTTCTAAAGCTGCCCTTCACTTGGATTTTAGACAAATCATACCAATTCATACACAATTTGCTTTTGTAAGTGAATCAAGGACACCTCTACATTGTGAACTTCAGCATTGCATAATGCATAACACTGTGTTAAACATTGTTTATCATTTCTTAAACTCATGAGACAGACAGACAGTCAAGCTGCATCAATCACAATGTTTAGACTACATTAGGCCCACAGCTGAGAACAGAACTACAGAAACGCAAGTTAGCCGGTTACTAAGGCATGTGCAGGGTTGTTACACAACATAATGTACACAACGCTATGAACGCTAGAAAATACAATCATCAATTATTAATCTTACTTACAGATAGAAGTTCAGAGGAGCAAGCCGGTCCAAATAAACTGGGCTCTGATCCATCTTTTAAGAGTAAGTGTTTGGTGAATATCGTGTTGTACTCCAAGATTGGAAAAGCAGTCATCAGTAAAATGACGCAAACACAACAAGAGACTGTACTGCTGAGATGTTGTTAATCACTCATTCTTTGTAGATTCATCTTTCAGAAGGGCATATAAAACAAATGTACTCTTACAGGATACAGCGTCTTCTTGGCATGATGTAATCCATGTGGAAATTGTACTGTTTGGGGGCGGGGCAAGTTGTAACATCCGTAACATGAGATACATAAATAAGACAATTCTAAAAAAAGGTCTAGAATCACTGCAGAAACAGATTGTGTTTTATATAACAAAATCAATGTAGTAATATATATATATATATATATATATGTGTGTGTGTGTGTTTTGGCTTTCTTTCCTTCTTTTTTAAAATATTCAGTTATTTTTTTTATGGAATATTTTTTCAGGACTTTATTAATGTTAAAAAGAACAGCTTTAATCTTAAAAAGAATAACATAAATGTATTCATTTATTAATTTTAGATATATTGACCCCGAACATTTATATGTTACTGTTTGTTTTTATTGTTTGTATTTGTTTGTCAGTAATTTAAATACTAAAAAATAAATGGGGCTCACTTAAATATTTACTATTTTTATTTGAATCTTAAAGGTTGCAAAACTGGGGGGAAAATAAATTTATTAGGGGTGTAACGGTTCACAAAAATCCTGGTTTGGTTAGATACGATACAGTAGTGTCATGGTTCTGTATGTTTTCGATACGGCAAAAATACAAAAAAAAAAACAGAATTACTTTTTTTTTTTTTCATTTTTATTTTCATAGTATGACCTTGTTTTTTAAACAACAATGGAGCTATACTTCATATATCTCCTGGGGTTTCTTCTTAGCAGCAAATAAAGAAGTGTTTTGGAAAAGCCAGTAGATTTGAGCCGTTTCAAATCGCCAAAGCTGAGCGTCCGGTGTTCATAGACCGTGCACGCCATCCACTGACATCCAGGGTGCCGTTTCTTCTTCGGGACAATCCGCATGAGGGGAGACGACAGGGGAGAGATCCACTATTTAATTTCGTGGTGTATGTGTCACCAAAGACTTAGGGGTCGTTCACATGCAGCGCGTTTTGCAAGCTCTTTATTTTCAATTTTCAATAGATCCGCACAGTTTAAAATCCAAAGCAAAAATGATTTTGTAACTGACAGCGCTTTCATGGTTGCCTAGTAACAGCAGACGCTACAGGCGCGCGAGATCTAAACACTTTGAAATCGGTGGAGGAAGCGACGCGCCTCGCGTTTTCCACTCGTTAGACGCATAGTGAACGTACTCTTATGTTACATTTAATGCGTTAACGCCAATACAAACATTATTTTAGTGTGTTAGAGCAGAAAGATTTATCGAATGGTTCGATACGATATGACGTATCGTTACACCCCTAATTAAAATGTATAATTAATTATTAAGGGGAAGTAATGTGTTACATCAAGAAAGACCTCTTATACAACATGCCCACACACACATATTTCCACCCCAGTGTGCCAGCTGTGGCTAAAGCGCAACAAAACTTTGTTACGACAAAACATTCAGTTAACATACATATTTAGAAACATTCTAATGCATAAATAAGCTATACCATCCAGCCTTTTTGTCCTGTCCTACCTGAAGTGAATGGCATTGCGAAGGGGTGTATTGCCAAAGCGATCTTTGCCATACATGGTGGTCCCTTTACCCAGGAGATACTCCACCACATTCAGACTCCCCTCACATGCAGCAATGTGAAGAGGAGTGCGGCCATCATAATCTGCCTTATTCAAGTCAGCTCCCTATTGAGAAAAAATAAATAAATAAATAATTTCCAGTGTTTCTTTTTTGCCTGGTTCTATTTGGTAATGAAAAACCATCAAGGCCGAACATTCTTATTTATTCAATTTAAAAGAAAATAAATTCAGTTTAAAGAACTGTAGAAGAATACATTTAAAATTTCATATTTTATGATGTTTAATAGTTTTAGTTTTGCTTCTCTTTTTGAACATTCATAGCGCTGTGTTTTATCAAGCATCTTTAATAAGAATTGCTAGAGTGAAAGTTTTGTTAACAAAGAGTCACACAGTACAGTCATTGCATAGGCACATGCTGTTTCTGCAAACACCCAGGTGCTTACCATTGCCCTTATGGCCTCTAAAGTCACAGTGTCTCCATTCTTAGCAGCAGAACATGCCAGAGTGGGCATTAGTGCATCTCTTAGGGCTTCAAGCTCCTAAGAACATGAATAATAAAATAGTGGATTACAACAGTTCATCAAAAGCTCTTGTGGTTCTGAATATGTTGTACATCGTGGAGATATAACAGTATCAGAAGCATAAAGGATGGACATCTGCTTACCTCTTTACAGCCAATGCTGAGGGTCCTGGCTATAATCTGAATAAAGCGACTGTCGCTGAGAGAAATCTTCCCCCCCTCTAAATCAGCCACCATCTCACCACGCAGATTGCGACTCATCATCTAAAGAACCGTTACCATGTTTTGAAAATGTAAAGTAACATTACTAACACTGTTCAAGTTCAAGCTGTCCAGAAACACTCAAAATTGTCACTCACTATGATTTTTCATAAAGATTTGTTTGCATACCTTTTTCTTCTCTTCTGTACTGACATCTTGTTTTGCCAGCACATAGGAGAGTTTTGAAAGAGCAGCTTCCGGAGTCATGTCAAAACCCAGCGACCACACCAGCTTTACTCAGAGCCTGGGAGAGAACATTAAATGATTAGACACTCCTGTGATACACACACATGAGGCCTTTTCCAAGCTAACACACATACCTGGCCGGTGGCGTATGATATTGTGACCGAGCCCCTGAGACACTGGGTGCAGTTGACCATGATGAGTCCTCTATCGTTGGCTTTACGGATCTCATCCAGCAGGTCAGGGCGGTTATCAGGAGCGTTACCACTGCCGTAGGTCTCCAAAATGACACCCTCAATGGGAGCCTTCAAAAAGGCCTTGACCTGATTAAAGAATAAATCTCATTTACACATCTGGAAATGTCAAATTAGTCGAACCACCTGAAATCATGCAGAAGAGGATTAGGGCTTAGCAATAATAAAACATTTAAATCATTTCGAGATTAAAGTTGTTAAATTATGAGAAAAAAACTTAAGTTAAAAAATAGAATAAATAAAATATTGAGAATAAACCTGTTAAATTAAAAGATTTGAGTCGTTAAATTACGAGAAACTAAGTCGTTAAATTTCGAGAAAAAAAATCTAAATAAAATTCATTTCTACATCTAAAAAATTATATTTCGACAAATAAAAGTGCAGAAAAAACACAATTGTCAGTTTCATTAAATCTCTTTGAAGTGTGTAAATCAGCGCCCCCAGCGGCGTAGCTCATAGAGTCATACGCTTAAGTAGAACATGTGCGATTGACTAGGGAGCTAATTTATCTCTTGCTGAACTCTCTTTCCTTCTTTTTTGTCACATATCGCATCAGAAAAGTGCAAATCAATAGCCTCACTATTAATTGCCATAATAATTATCATTTATTGTATTTATGAAGTCTCCTCTTGTCCATGTTTCATGCACTTTATGTTGCACTTTGCACTTGAAACTTTTGTGGTCTTGCCGATTAATTTCGTTGTTCAGGAAACTGCACAATGACAAATAAAAAAGTCTAAAGTCTAAAGTCTAAAGTCAAAATAATGCATTCATTAAGTGGTACTACAGTACATCCACCATTCATTTGTGGATTGAAAATTATTCTAAATGCAGTTGTGGCACAGTGTTTCTCATAACTGCATTTAAAATACTTTTCGATCCACAAACGAATGATGGATTTATTGTAGTACCACTTAATGAGTGCATTATAATTAAGGTAGTTATATTCCATTTTTCTGATGCTTCATGTGAGTAAAAGGGAAGAAAAGAAAATTCGGCAACTTTTCGACTTTCGTCTTTTTCCTTGGAATTTAAAACAATTTTTCTCAGAATTTAATGACTTTAATCTCGTAATTTAATGAGTTTATTCTCAACATTTTATTTCGGCATTTTCTCAAAATTTAACGTTTTTTTTTTCTCTAAATTTGACGTTACAAATGAATTTTTTTCTCATCATTTAACGACTTTTAAATCAACATTAAATATTTACAAGTTATGTTATTTCCATGACACAAATGAATGCTGAGTAAAACAGAACACATAACTGAAAAAAACATACAATAAATACAAATACAATTGGATGCCGGGACTTCCTTTTTAATTATTTAACATTATTGGCATAATCTTAACATATTATTTGTAAAACCACAATGCATAACCAAATTAATACTTATTATAGATTACTTATTATTTATTCTAAAATACATTCAAATCTTCTGTAAATTGGCATATTCTTTTGTTATTATTAAAAAAAAGACCCATATACTGTTTAATAATGTAATGATTGAGACTCGGAGAGACAGTAGAATCCATGTGCAGGGTATTTAATAGGAGATTCCAAAACACAACAAACAGGCTAGGTCAACAGGAGCAGATAAC
>JAUCNO010000236.1:15916803-15931864 GCA_032353835.1 Enteromius viviparus | reverse complement strand
TTTACTTGGTAACCGTTGCTATGATGTGTGATTGGATAATGGCCGTTTTGGGGCGGGGTTTTGCGAAAGGTCAATTACTTCCACTGGACGATGCTATGTCATAAAAGAAAGTGTCGTATTTGTGTTGGTGGTATACATTATTACAGTGACTCATGTCTGGAAGTAAGTTTTTTTGTATTTTTGTTGTATAAGTGTAACATTAATAAATTCTGTTGAAATGCCCAAACCAAGTTGAATAGCAAAAGTAAACAATAGGATCATTGACGAAACTCTGATTTATAAAAAAATCATTACAGAAAAATTTATTTTTTTGATATTTTATCAATAAGAACATGCTCTTTAAAAAAAAAAAAACAAGTTTCATGTTCACACCTGCTGTCATTCATGGGATATATTGCTCTGGACATTGATGTAAATTAGTTTTTTTTTTTTTCTTTCATTTTTGGACCTTATCTCAACATCCATAAGCCTCTATTGTCTGATATCAAAGGATGTAAAAGACATGGTACATATCAGACCATTGACCAAGTTTGATGCTTATACATTGAAAATCGATGTTTCTATGGACACCTGAAAACCCTTAAGGTAATAGTTTAAAAGAAAAGTAGAGGGCCAGCGTTCAGGTGTAAATTCAGTAACAATGCTGTGAGTTGTAATTCATGCAGTTCTGGACTAGGACTCTTATCCCAGAAAATTAATGGACCTGGCACAACTAGTTCTGGAGATATTTCAGTCTGAACATGGTCACTTGCAGGTTGACCTGCAAGCATCACCCTAGTAACTATCCAGATACCCCAAAATACACCCAACCACATTGCTACAAGCGTACAATAACTTAGACCTCCAAGTAACACCTTAATAACTACTCATAGCACCACACCTACACCCCAGAAATGATTGTGCAACCTGCTAACCACTCAGAACACTTTAGCAGTAACACATGAATCAATTACAGTAAGCAACACAGAGCCATTCAACCAATATCCCGCAACCACTCAAAAAAACCCATCAATGACCAAGCAACCAACAACATAATGTACTATGGTAAACAAGACAGAGACTCAAATATCAAATATGGTTTTTGCATTCCCTTTTGCTCAAGTAGCAAAATAAAACCTCCAAAAATGTCATCATGACTGTCTCATTAGTACATTAATATTCCTTTACATGTCTAAAATCAGACTCACCGCACTGATGTCATCCTCATAACTAGTGACCTGTTTATAATGAGGTGACCCTGACAACACCCTCCATGTTGTGATCCCGCAGCGGCTCGCCCTGGACACATCACTGTCTCCAGACTCACAGCCTCCCACCAGCAGCAACCTGAGGAACACACAAACACGACAGCAGCACGAGTCAGAGGATAACGCGCACTGCATCTCAACCCACTTATGAGGCCAAAGTAGTCCATGAGGGGCTGATGAAACAGGAAAAGGATCTGATCTGATCTACACGTGTGAACTGCACATACAAACAAATGTACACACACACATCTCTACAGACTGTATATATAAAGACTGCCCCCATGTGGCAGCTAAAATCCTAAATATTTTCTTCTTAAAAAAAAAAGAAATCCGTGAACGCTGCCTAAATCACAAGCCCGAGAGGATTTCAGTTCAAACATGTACAGTGGGAATAACACGAATCAGAAAAGTGTGATCCAAAGATTGTCAGATGATTCTGTGTTCACTTTTAGAGAAAACAGCCCTCTGAGAGTCTCATACACATACACACACACACAACAAAAACAGCTTCTAGAAGGGGTCTCACCTGTGGCCAGGATGATATATTGCTGTGGTAATGCCATTGGAATAGTGGGCAGAGAAACTAAAGGTGTGATTCTCTTGGAAACCCTGATTGGTTCCAACACTGAGAGCAAAACAGGAACAGGAAATCAATGTATCAACATTATAACAGACATTACTAGGCTAAATGAATAAAACCTGAGGTTCAATAGAATAATCAGTTAAATGCAAGGCTTAACAATAAAGGTTGCTGATTGCCCAGTAAGCCAACTGTTGTCCTGTCAACATTTTATAATAAAAATAATTAATTGAAATAAAACAAACTTGAAACTAATGAAATTAAAATAAATGAGACTAATCCATAAAAATAAATAAATAAAATAATGATGTGCTCGGAAATAATTTTTACTGGCTCTAAATACATTTCTTTTCAAATAAATAAAATGTGCAGTTATATAATGTCATTGCATGACACACTTTAATGAAAAACAACAGCATATGGTGCAAAACATTACCTCATCACTCTCAGTACGCTAAATAGATGTTGCATAAGTAAAAACCAATGTTAAGTTTGACGTTATATATGTATATGATCAAAAAAGCAATAGTTTACACAATTTACAGTAATTTAGTGTAAACAATTACAGTAAGATATGTGCACTGCTAAGCTGCCTTGATTAGAACTGCAACTGAAGTTGCATGTTTGAATGTTTTCAGAGGGCAAATACAAACTGAAGTCATTTGTTGAGATTCATAATTTCTTAAGGACTGAGTGAAAATATGCTTTCCTAAAGAGCTTTGTGCCAGACACGCTTTTGAAAGCACCATTTTGTGCAATGTTAGTCCAATATTTCTAAATGACTTTGAAAACTTCCTCAAAGTAATGCAACTGCAAACACTTCCATTGAACAACATGAGGGAGAGAACAAGAAAACGCTTTCCTCAGAGCATCAAAGCCTACAGCAAAGTTTTTTGAGGACAATAAAGCAGATTTTTTTCAGCCGCCATTACTCTCACAAACAGACGATGGAAACTTTGAAAACTTGAGCGGACTGATTAAACAAAGAATTACAAATTGGAAACTGCAGGCTATTTCATGAATACTCAAAGCTAAGCCTCCCCCTCAGTACAGAGATAAACAAAAGACGCAGGCTTTTGAGTTTAGTTGCAGAATATCTGGCCCTGCAAGAGTCAGAGCGAATTAGGTTAGAGAGGATCGGTAAGTATCTGAATAATCAGAATATTCTCTGGTGGTCTTGTTCCAATATCCTTCAACATTTAAGCCATGTATTACAACACAAATACTCTACTATTTAACATACCATAACGCTGGTTAAGGACAGTAAGAAGAATTAACGTTTTCTTATCCTGTCATAATCTTCCCAAACTCTTGATGATTGGCACAAAGTCTGGCAATTTATGATTTAAATAGCAGGCTAAAAAAGTCCGTACATTAACCCCCAGTTTCAAAGAAAAGGCTTAAGCTAGTCCCAGACTAAATTGCATGTTTGAGCTGTCTCAGATGAAAATATCTTGCTCTGATATATCTTAAAATATGTCAGTGTTATTGTTTGTAATAATTTCTTCTAAGGCATTTTTGTAAAAGTTGCTCAAATATCTTAATTTAACTAATGCCTAGTCCTGGCTTAAGCTAAGACCTGTTTGTGAAACCAGGCTACAGATACTTAAAAATATTCCTTAAATCTTACTTACCTCAAACTTTTAAACTATACTCGTAATTCACTAGTATACTGTGTATTATATAATTATAATGTGTATAATGTAACATTGTAATGTAATGTTTTCATATAACATACAGCTAATATACAGGTAATACATTTATATAAATATTACATAAATAATAAGTATATATGTTTGCTTACAAATTTGGATAATACTGCATGGCTTTTTTCTCGTTAGTAAGGATGCATTAATAGTGAGTGTAGGTCTAATTAGGTTTCGTAATTTGTTATATGGTCACTCAGGAAGGGTGACATTAAGGACTGCTGCTGTTATCGTCCAGTCAAAGGATGATAATACAATTAAGCCAAACAATTAGTTGAAAGTCTTAAGAGCTCAGGTGGATTCCACCCCCGTCTCCATTACCTTGATGCCTCATTCCAGCTGCACATGTAACATAACTAACACAGGAAAACAAAGGAAATGATACAACTATTCTCCAGAATGTATGTTGTATTTCATACCTCTTAGTGATTTAATAGTACATAAAGGACAATGTGTGAGTTTATTTATTAGTGTGCATTCTTGTGTATAGGGGGTGGCATAAGGACAAGTTCTGGCCATAGTTACAAATAATCCATAGCAACCCAACACAGTGACCCAAGAGCTGAAGGCTAACCAATGAGAATTATTGAACTTGAATGGCTTTAGAATCTCATCTAATAGCTCCCAAAGGAATATTTTTGTCAGAATCACAATGAATGTTGGCAACAGAAAAGATGCCAATTTCCAATTTTTATTAAACTTATCCGAGATTCTAAAACTGGCAACGTGCTAGTATCATAAAGCTCACTTGAAACCCTGTGTCATATGGAGTATCAAGAGCATTTATCTATTTACTCTATGTATAACCCATATTTTATTTTATATTATACTACGGGCCGTTGAATGCTTGAATCTGATTGGCTGACGAACGTTCTGAGGTGATGAAACTCACGGCGAACGTAGTTCCAGGCAGCTCTCTTGACCGCATTACAGTCACTTCGCATAGTGACCACCACGGTTACACACTCACACAAAAACATGTTGTCAGCGCTGCCCTGCCGATTTTATCAGTGAGCCTAGTGACATGACTAGGCTAACTGATAAACTGATACACATGACATTTCTCACTAGCGAGGTAATAACAGCGCTGCATCTTAAAGCAGACTTACAGTTTAGAGACATGCTTCAGAACACTGTTGAGGTAGAGGTAGCCTAATCCATACAAGCTCTCTCTCTCTGTTTCTCTTTCTCTGTGTGTCTGTCTCTCTCACTCTCTTTCTAATAACTTCATTATTAACTGCATAAGTCTGCTATCAACGGCTCAAGCCTCCATTGCCAGCTTTAAAATGACGTTTTGGAACTAGCAAAAGAGTCGGACCCGAGGTGGTGATGCGGTCACGACGCGAAGCGGAGTGTGCATTATTTTTCAAATAATTCAACGGCCCGTCGTCAATTATTCCTTACTTAATCAACGTTTTCTCTGTTTTTTACGCTTACACACAAAAAGACCAGAGCAGATTTAGATATTTCTGTTTTAAGCTAGATCCTGAAAATATGCTAAACATATTAAATGTTTATAAATTATTACGTAGGCCTACTGCTTTCCAGTTATAACAGTAAAACCTTGCATGATTGGAAATGCCATAAATATATTTCTCAGAGGACTGATTTTGGCCCATTAGTGTATTAGTCTTGTCGGCCTGAGGAGAGTATTTGTGCTTGCATAATGTGCTTATGCTTAAGCTTCATACACCGCACCACTGTATTATATTCACTACAAGTACTAATGTATTTAAATATAGTGCAAAGAAATAAATAACTAATTTAATTAATGTTTAAATGTTTGATTGCTTAAACCCATGCAGTCATTAAAGTGGTCCTAATTATATTTAATTGAGGTTATCTGGTCTCTGAAGGCTGTGTAAATGAGTCCTCACTATTTGATAGCACCAGTGTTTCTATATATAACATCCATCTATTGAGAGCTGTATGGATGCAGCCTTAAAAAATGGATTATGCATAAAGAGAGAGTGGAGGGCGAAGAGAGAGTGGGAGATGAGATGCCTAGAGGGTTAAAAGCGGAAAAGGAAGCAAATATGAGGGTGACAAAACTTCTCGGCAGTTGGCAAGGCGAAACATTTCAGTCATTTTTGCCTCGATACACACTGACTAATGAAACACTCTTTTCTGTATATAGACCGGCCAGATGACTGACAGCTCAAATGCTCGCCGCATTTAGACCGCAATAGAGGGGACAAGAATGGTGATGATGTCGCCTAGAAATATGAAGTGGCCGCTAGCGATGAATGCGATTGGACAGTTATTAATATCATTAGTGCTGGATTAGCTCTTTGGTTTTTCCCCACTTCACTCCCTCTTTTGCAAGTGCCAAGCTTTACACCGCTAATCTCATCTCTCTCCAGTAATGACACACTCACTGTCTAGTGTTTACGGTCATTTTTGAAAATTACAGAGAAAAACAAAATCATCTAGAGCAGGGTGCGAAGGCAAGGTTAATTCTCGGTGTGAAAAATGGCACGATTTGGGCTTTCGGGGAAGTGCTTACACAGAGTAATGAGGCTACTGAAGGCGCTAATGAGTATGTGGGAATCATTCTGCTTTGAGGTGAATCAAATAATCGCTTTCCTGAGAAGCATTTTAAGTCGCGCGCAGCATGTCGCCTCCATGACTAATCATTCCGGGTATGCTAATGGATGCTAATTTATGCTAACATAGTTACACTGGGAGATTATTTCTGATTGGGCCATATGGGGTGAGTGGGTGGGCCTTATTCACACACTTTAAATTCTCATAACAGATTCCCCTCGTTTCACTGAGTCAAGGCGGAAACGAGGCAATCCTGGTACCACGGAAGCCAACAGTTACAGCACTGAGCAATAGGAAGTGGGTGGAGAGGCTTCCTCTGAAAGTTCAGCAAGTTCAGTATCAAGTCGAAATGTAAAAAAAGATACAGATACATGGTCTTTTTTATCTGTTCTCCATTGCTAGAGTTAGATCAAATTTTCTATCAGATTCTCCACACAAACAAACTCCTCTTAAAAAATCTTAATAATTAAGCCAAATTCTGTCTTCGTTTACTTGTTATTTCAAACTTGGATTTTCTTATTCTTTGAAACGGATACAAATTAAGTCTTAACTTTTACGACTTGATCATTAAAAATGAGTTGAACTGTTTTATTCAGAATTCTTTTGAGTTCCATAAAAAACACTTTTTTGAATTAAATGTGTTTCTTTTGGCAGATTTTAAGCATTGCAGTTTGCAAATACAATTTCAGTAATGTATTTTTATCAAATACCTGACAAAAAGGGACAAAGCCCTTAAAACTATGAGAACATACTAAAGATACACAGTGAAAAATTTGCAATAAAAAGGCATGGACAACATAATTTTCATGGCTGACCTCATTGCATATGCATTTGTAGCAGCGTGCCTTAGAAGCTAAATTTATGGGAGGAAAGTATTTAAATGAATCATGCAATATGATTTACCAAGGCACCACAGAGAACAGAGAGCGTGTGATAGAATATTGAACATTTTGTTTGCCAAGCCATGACATTTTTAATTTGCTCTGTCTGCAGTCTTATGCTAATTTGTGCTGTTCTTGGTAGCTTGCATTGGTCATTATGCTGCACGAATGTTCTTTAATTTGAGCATTGTCAGTAAATTACATGCAGAACTTACCACTTCCATGGGTGCTTTAGTGAAATTGCCCTTTTAATGCTAAACCTTGTTTCATGAATCTGACTTGTAGCTTTTTTTTATTTAAAATTGCCCCTATGCTGTTTTGGAAGTCCCCAACAACAGGCTGCATGCATGCAAGATCAAACTAAACCCTTTCATTTTCTTATAATTTCACTTTACAGTAAGTTATTTCTCAACAAATATCAAATTACTTGTTCAAAGACTCATCTTTCCAAACTCCTCCTTTGTATAAAAATACTCCGCTCTGATTGGTTAGATGACCCAGTCTGCTGTAATGGTCTACGGTGTACAATGCACATCAGAAAAAAATAATTCCCAATCACCAGTACTGGAATATGGCTTATTAATAATACCCCCTTGACAAAACATTACAGCAACATACATACAGGCCGTGAATCGCTGAAGCAAGCTGGTCCAAAAAAAAGGGCAATGGCCCACTAGAAAAACGGTTTGCAACTTTGTTGCTGAACTTGCAGAGATTGTTAAAGCAGTCAAAAGTGAAATTATGGGAAAACAACAAAATGTTGGGATTATCCTGCTGCGACATTGTAGTAATTTTAACCATCGATTCTTCACAGCATCTAAAGCAAAGTCATTTTCACAGCAAAGAACACAGGGACTTCACAAAATTACGCTATCCCCATGAATGAGCTACGGCATTTAAGCAATGTTTTTTTGTTGGGTGTTGTGCATATTATCTTATTAAGTATTAACTTTGGGGAAATGGGATTGGAATTTAAAAAGACTCGTTTCAGTAGTTCAGAGTCAACTGAAACATTAACTTTATTGATGATGCATTTTTAGCTTTACAAACTTTGCAGTGTTTGAGAGACATTCACATATAGCTATCTTAGACACTGCATGAAAGATCACTCTTTAAAATCTGTAATGGGGGCACTTTAAATAACGTTTTCTGTTCAGTGAATAAAACATTTATTAAACAGGCAATATCAGGGAAAATCTTGCGAGAAAATGTGAATGGAATCTTTAAGAACTGACTCAAGCCATCTATAGAAGCACTGTGTTCATGGTCTTCTCTCATCTCTCATGTATATTTTTACATGCAGATTTATCAATAAAATGATCATTTTATTCTTATCTTTCTGGTTGATTGACATCCGCTTCGAACATTACAGTAAGAACAGTAAGTAAATATCTTCACCAGATAATTACTCTTCAACTGTAGAGCTACCACAAAAGCAGAAGTCTAAAGATGGCATCACACTTGTTTCTCTGACGCATTATGTCTATACAGAACAACTACCAATGGAAGCTAAAAATACTGATGCACCTGGGTCATAATGTGAAAACATGTGTCTGTGTTAAACCATCACTGTGCTTGTTTCACATGGAGATTATATCATACCCTACTAGACTCAATCCAGACAGTATAATCCCAGACCCCTACACCCCCTCTTATACAACACAGTGGAATTAATTTATGGATTAGGAAAAACTATCTTCAGTATTATTAGTTTGAATGTCCAAAAGACAAAACAGAGACACCTGGTGACCGCAAAGTTTAACTGCAACCAACATCTGGGTCTCTGACTTTGCTTTTATGAGGCCTGTTATCAAAAGATGGCCAAACACAAAGAACAAACTGTTTTTTAAAAAAATTATTCATTTTGAAATGTTTGTGTGTGTTTGTGCGATAGAACACAGCGATCTTGCTGTTCTCACTCCTGCCCTGCTGATTAAATTACGTAACCGTATTAAACAACCAAAGCTCAGTGCATGTTCAGAAACCCTCAAGTTGTTCTTCTGTATAACAAAACGACACACTGAAACCTTTTGAGTCTCGGACAAACTATACTCTTACGTTCTTCAAAATTGTTGTGATGGTCAGAAGAAATATTTTTGTGGTACTGATGTGCAAAAATTAATTAATATTCATTTGTTAATTCTACATGATGGGTAGGATTAGGGTAGTGGAGTAGGCCTAAATGCGTATTATAAGTACTCGAAAACTGCATATTATATGCACGCCAACAAATGTCGTATCATATGTATGTGAAACTGCGTCTTATTAAGCCAAAGTACATTTTTGCATATCAATGACTCTAGTTTTAATTTTTTATTTGGCGTACATGACATAAGGAAATGGGTATTTGGTGCGGGGTTATATAGCATGACAGTAGGGCTATAGGCTACTTTAGTAAGATCCTACACAAGACATGACCTCTAGACATTAATGACTTCTTTTTACTCCCTCCAATTAGAAATGATGGTCTTTTGGAGAAAACTTAGTAACCGCTGCATTTTTGTTACTGAGGTTTTCCTACATAAACTAACAATCACACCACATAGATGTTCAGGTGTTGGGTCTGTCTACAGGATTATACTGCTCTGCTTTGTTTAACACGGGAGATTTTACTCATTAGCTCCGTCATGTGATTTAACGAGGCGTCTTTGTTGCTTTTCCCACAGCAGATGAAGTCAGCGTCTGCGCTGTGTGGCCGGTAGCAGAAAGCAGCGGGTGTCTGGGGGGATCAATCGCCGTTATTGTTGCAGTGTGTTCAGACGGTTTACTCACGAGCCGAGCCTCAGAGTAATTAACGCAAAGTCAGTCGAGTTTAGTCTCGACACGTCGCGCTAAAGCGCCACTCTAATAAGATGAGAAAATCAAATGATCCAGTAACATCTGTTCTGCCTCGTTGTCCTCAACAACTATTACAGTTAAGGCTCGTTCGCGCCAGAATCGATATGGATCGTGACAGATTTAACATCCACACCAACAGACCAGTGTTCTGTTGTTTACGCCGCGTTGCAGTTTTTCGCGCGCTTTATAAAACGGAGGATTTTTTTGTCTGTTTTTTTATTTTTATTTATCACTACAAGGGGAAAAATATTCTTGGAAGTGATTAAATTGCAACGTTGATGCGTGGTGCCTTTATCATAGCTTATTCTCAAAATCAGAACAATTAGAACTTTATATATCCTGGTGTACCCTTCTGTAGTAGACCTATACTGTCGGATATGGTATTGCAAAACTATACAATAAGATATAGGCCTATAGGCTACTGCTACTTAGTCTTTGACCTTTTGCTAGTTCGTTAGTTAACGTTACTTACCTTTACAAAATAAATACGGATCATTACAACTTCCTGTCAAGGTACTGTTCTTGTTCTTCTCTCTTTCTCCCTCTCTTTTATAAGGATTTCATTCATTTTAATTACACCTGAAGCATAGGCATCCACAGACCTGTTGAAAAACAGCATAAGTTTATAAACTGGAGTCTAGGATCTCCAGGGACCTAACAATGGAGGGGCAGGGATTACCAGAAAATTTGAGAGAAAAAAATAACATTTTAATAAAATCATTTTGTTAGTGACGTCTAAAACTATGTTGGAAATAAAATAAATAAATCAATACATAAAAACCTTTATATTTTAATATGCTGGATGGAATTTATGAGAATAATTGCAATTATTTTATTGTACTGGCAGCTATATATATATATATATACTAAAATAATACAACTATATTTTTTATGTAAAAGTTTTGGGGGAGAAAAGGCATAGTAATTTTTTCCCCCCATAGTTTTCATTGGCAGACTGCCAAAGTGAAAAAAAGTGACATCCCAAGTCCCACGATGTTGTTTGATATGTAGAAATATTTCATGCAGAAGTGATTAGATAAGATGGTTCCAGCATCAGGTCGGCCTCTGATAGTGATTCTTTCATCTTTGTGCTTCTTGCTTCTTACACACTGTGCAGAGATAACTGAGGCTATGATAATAGATTTGAAAGAGATGATGGAGTGTGCAAAATACAAGAGATTGCGAGATTGAAAAAGTATGGCTTGTTTTTGATGACAGCGGAGGGAAACCTGAAACTACATTTATGAGGAGATGGGAAGTCGGAGTGAGGGGGAGATGATGTTTGTGTACTCTTATTAGATTTAGTCCTTTGGTTTCCACTGACTGATCAAATTCAGAAGGACATTTCAATACTCAAACAATATGAGTTCATAACAAATCTTGTTGTGTCTGTAACAAATATGAATCAAAGGCTTGGTGTTGTGTATCATGATTATTATTGTTATAAGCTTTGTTATGGTTTGTTCAGTTTACAGTTTCTTTTTTCAAGTTCTTTAAATTCATTCCAGTTGAAGGTAAACATGATTGTAATCGGTTGCTTCCAATGCTAATAAATGCTTTTGTTGTTTCCTTCAAAACAATACAGTTTCTTTGACCCGCACCCACTCACACAGAAAATGCCTAGACTAAACAATTGAAAACAACTCGCATAAATACACACATTCACACCGTCCTTTCTCTTTATTACCTTTTGATGTCTCATTCTTTCATACTCCCTCACACACGCACAAACTAAAAGGTTATTTAAGCTAGACAAACGTCAACTTTTAACAATTGCAGTCTCTAACACTCACACACACACACACGCACAATTCTCGTGTCCAAGTTTTTGTAAGTGCAACATTTGAAGAGTACTTTGAATACTTTGCCTGATCGACTCTTCTGAAATATTACATTATTCCATCAGGAAAACAAACTCCCGAAAAACCCAAAAGCACAAAAACCTACTTATTCCCAACCCGATGCCTCGAAATGACCACATGAAACAAATTAAATGTAGATTCAAGTCTGTAAAGTACCATTCCGAGCATTTAAATTAGTGTTCTGAAGTTGCTTTGTCTGATGCTGTAGCAATGGAATATAAAGCAGATGAATGTTCCACATAAACTGATTTTCAGAGCAAAAGCAGAATGATACAATAAAACGGCTTTATCAATATGTTAAAGACAGCCTGTAGGTGTGAGAGAAGGTGTCCATTATGACTCTACGTTAAAAAACTTCTACCACACATCATTTTTCCTAAACCACATGCCATCGCTAGTTTAAGCAGTATTTGCTTGTCTCTAGGGCGAAAAGCGGCGCTGGCTGCTGCTATCATCGTGAGCCATGATATGATGTCGTTGCCATTGTGATACGGTGCTAGTCTAAAAGAGCTAGAACCTTCATTTTGAACCTTGTTGTAAAATGATTGATGCATACGTTGCCGTTTATCCCTTGAAAAGCTTGCAAGAACGCAATAACTACCTGCCTCGAAGCATTTGTTTGCTTGTATTACTCTTGGCAAAAGTGTCGCCAGAACCGTTGTCAGTAATTGCTGTTATTTCTTTTCGTATGTGTTGTTTTGATTTCCTGCTGGACTCTAGTGCCTTTAGGTGTGTGTATAGCTGAATAACTGTTGCCGTAGAAACGGATTATAACCACCAGACCCCACAATTTCCATTTGGTCTTGCTGATCACCTTCGAAAGAAGTCAAGTACCAAACAGCGATAAGTGGAGCCGGTTCGATCTGGAACGAACCAGCCACAGCTGGATTGGAGTTCTTCTGAATCCAGCAGGAATCAGCGTGGTCTGAAAAAATGAGAGGAGGTCGTCCATCGTGTCCACATATAAATAAATGCAAGTGTTTTATGTACAGTGTCTGTGTAGGTGTCCACCTCCGGTTGAAGTCCATAAAGTCTACAGCAGATTTTTCCAGCATCACTGAGCTAATACACACACACACACACACACACACACATGCTTGCGCTCACTCACACACTCAAGCACCTTTATCAAAAGGAGAAGAAAAAAACAAAACAACAAAAAAGCTATTTGGCTTCTGTTTGTTTCAATGTGTTTAATGTGTTTGAGTTGGCTTTCGTGCAAAATCACTTCTGTCTCAATTTTCTGCATCACAGAACAACCGCATCGGTCCTTGCTTTCAAGAGCGACCACAATAAGTTCAACTAAGAATCAGATGTAATTGGATTTTAACGCTTTATAAAAGTCCAAAATGAGTTGATTTGGAATCTGTGAGATCGCCTTCTATTATAGACTTGTTTAAACTCATCAAATGAATATTGCTGTTCATCCCTGACGGCAATTACACGATCATCTAGCGGTTTGTACGTCTCTCTGGCAACAGAAACACACAGAGAGAAACAAATACTTTAGGAATTGGATTAAACAGCGCTTCTGTTTTTTTTTCTTCTGAGTTCGAGTAACCTGAACTCCTCGATGGTTTCATTTCAGTTCTCATCAAAACAGAATCCGAGACGCTTTTAAACTTTTAACCTGCCAATTCACAGATAATGGAGCCATCAAACCTTCAGACCAAGGTAAAGATCCGCTCCGCCCCCGAGCACCGAAGGCGCCTCACAAACACATAAACACGCCACACACACTCACAAACAAACAATCCGCACTATTGTAACTGAAATGGCACAGTTCTCATTATGGTGTATTAGTATTGTTTGCGTGACACGCAAAGTGTGTCGCTGTTATAAGACATGGAAACCACTGTTGAATTGTGGGCTGGTGCTTGACACTCTGTAAGCTGCTGCAGCATCAAGTGTTCCATTTCCCCTTGCTTTCCTAGTCTTTATTTGCAAACTTATTGGCCCTGGACCTTTCCTTTTCCCCCACAAGGCCTCGTTGGTATTCGACGTTTAGGAGGTGGATGCTAGGAGACCGAAAGGGCGATGAGGAAAAGTGATGCCACGGTTAGGAGAAGGCGATCTCTGGATGGACTGCTACCGCTGATGCTCTTCTCCAATTTTGGGACCTCTGGATTATCGTAGTCATCTGGAAAGAGACAGACGGAACAAAATTAAGAGGCAAGGTCTAGACACTAATGTTGCGTGACTCACTAAGGTATACCCTTTGACCAACTGAGGCCTAAGGGAAGGAGTTAAAAATAAAATGCAGTGACTCAGGCAGGTATGTACTGATGGTGTCTGTGTGTAGTTGTAGACAGGTTTCATTGTGAACACAGCAAATGTAACTATTATCATGACAAGAGGAGTGTCCGATGTGCCCGAATAATCTATGGAATTCTGCTACATCATCAAAGGGGACAGATGATAGCTAACAAGACTGGTTTGTCGGTGTCTGCGACTGTGAGCAGGTGTCTTCCAGTTCACGGACGCTGTGATAGACAAGTTCATAAACACACGTCTTCACTTACAGGTCACATGGAATAGTGTGTGACGCAGATTGGCTGCCACAAACATCTCCAGACACGCACACTGTATGTCTGCGTGTTTTGACAGAATAATATTATGTTGTTAAACACAGACAAAAGATGTGACAGTTGTTCCAGACACGTCTGGGGTGCTAATTTTCCATTTATCACTGACATATTTATTATGACTGTATTTAGCAATGAGTTTAGTATTGTTTTTTTCCAGTAATGTTTTATTTAAAAAAAAAAAAAGATTAATTGCATTAATTTGCATACAAATAAGTTCTTGTTTAAATAATGTTTGTCTTCTGTGCAGTTTTATTAAATATGAACACATGCATCTAAATATAAAAAAACATTATGTTCATATACAGTACTGCGCAAAAGTCTTAGGCCACTAGTATTTTTACCAACTAAAAATGGTTTTAAGTGGGTTATTTCTATATTTTACAGCAGCGTGTCAGTTGGAAATATCAGTTTACATTTCCAAACATTATTTCAGTCATTAATTGTAATAATGCAGTGAGATTATGGTCTGACAACAGCCAGTGCTCCACACAGATATCTGAACTGAGACAAACTCAATCCAGAAGAACTGTGGAAACGTCTTCAAGATGAAGAAAAAAAAAAAACTACCAGCAAAGCTACAGTACTGTTCAAAGTTGTAGACAATGCCATAAATAAATGTAATTTATCATTTAACTTCTATAAACTAAATCAAATAAATATTTGGTATTACAGCTTTTGGTAAAACAGCTTCTGTTCCGATGTACCAATAGTTTTCCAAGTAGGTTTTTCTTCATCTTGGAGACGTTGCCACAGTTCTTCTGGATTGAGTCTGTCTCAGTTTGTTCTGTTTCTTCATGTGATTCCAGACAGAC